>OU342645.1:5967500-6435000 GCA_910589605.1 Chrysoteuchia culmella | reverse complement strand
AGCCACGTGGTAGATGAAGACCTGGACGTCCCGTGCATACCTGGCGACGCTCAATAGACACTGAACTGAAGTCGACTGGAATATCATGGCGCGAAGCTAAAACTATCGGTGCCTTAAGACAACAACATGTCTAAATCTAATTTCCCATCTCTTGACTATAGAATAATTCTTATACTATCTGACCAAGATAATTAGGCGCATGACAGCTGAGAAAAACTTTAAAAATCTAACTAAAAACTAAAATTTCAAGAAACGGTAATCAATCAGTGTACTCACTGTAGAGATAATAAATCAGATATAAAGAGAAGTGCGGTATTAGAAGTAGGCTGTAGGTGGTAAAACCGCATTCCTGTCATGCGCCTAATTGTCTTGGTCGTGTAGTAAGTAAATAAAGTGTTTATTCATAAAAAAATATTTTATAAAAAGTTTTTATTTCACAGTTTTTAAAGGAAGATAAGACCATGTCATCCAAGTAACAAATATGAAATGAAATATATAAAAATGCTCAAAACATAAAAAGTACTGGGTCAAACTAAACCAAATTTTTATGGGACCAATCGGCAACTATTCTGCATCGAACAAAAAAAGAATCACGGAAATCGGTTCAAAAATCTCGGCGTAATCGGTGTACATACATAAAAAATAATTAAAAAAATTATACCAACCGAATTGAGAACCTCCTCCTTTTTTGAAGTCGGTTAAAAATTCAATTTATATTAAGCTGCTCATAGATAGAAATAATCTTCACCATTATAAAACATGAATAGAGCAAATGTATATACCTAATTGCAATGCAATTAGGCCTTCTGGCCGTCGAGGCACTTCGCTAATAGGATTTTACAGCATAATTATCATAACAAAAATGAGTTGAGGGTTAGTTTGATGATCTAAATTTACTCATTAACCTATAATCATTCCATCAACGAATAGCTTGTTTTGCGGGGTAACTATTATGAATTTATCAAAAGCTGTAGGTATTCTGAGTTGTTAAATATTTTAATGAAATTATTAAAATATTAAGATTATTTTGTTAAAGAGCATTACAATTCCTAACGAGGTTTACACGAAAGAAAGTCAGAGCCAAAGTCAAGTCAGTCAATTTGATAGTAAGAGCGTGAGTTTGATACTCAATACTTGTGGTTTTCTAAGAGCAATTGTAAAACCAGCCCCCTAATTGTCTAATTTCAAAATCTATCACAATCCCTTTCAAAGGTATTGTGATTGTGATAGTGATTTATGGAATTGTGAAACTTATAGTCGCAATCCCTTTCGGAACGAATGATGTTTTAAATGTCACTTCATTTGACATTTCTCCTTACATTTGAAAGATATTTTCGTGTGTCGCTTTGCTTAGACAGGTCAATTTCGTTCATTCAATACCTTTCACAATCCCTATCAAATGTCAAATAGTGACGGCTTGAAGTATGTAAATATCTTTCAAATGACGAATTGAAATTGATTGCGATAGATTTTAATATTAAACAATTAGCCCCCTGACATTGGTTTCACGTTTTATATTATTATGTTAAAACTATATTTGTATAGGTAGATATGATTCATTCCCTGGTAACTAATACTGACTACTTCACATCTGTATTGTTCGAAACTCTAACGGCACATAATAGATTACATTGTTTGCTAGACAATATAATGATACTATGACATTCTATTGAATATGATGACAATCCTAGCATTGATAAGGGAATATGTAGAGATAGCAGTAAATATATCGGAGTCCCGAAAATCCGTTTATGCTAAGGAGCTTAAGTTTAAGTTGTTTAAGGACATGTCGGTGAAACGGTGAAGGATTCGTCGAACTATGAAGACTAGGTAATAGATGATAATAATAATACATTTCTTACAACAGCTGGACGAAAAAAAACAATAGAAAGTGCAAGCTGCTTGCTTTGCAGTGAAGATAGTAAAAGGCTTATCAATGGACACTTCGACGATACGATCACGTTTGCTAAGCAATGTTCGGTCCGGTCAGGTGTCGGATGGGTGACCGTTGGCATTACAACTGAGCGCTTCCGTGCTTCAGAGGGCACGTTAAACCGTCGGTCCCGGCTGTTGTTATCTGAGAACAGTCGTTAAGCCAAGACAGAAGCCTTTAAGGCGGCCTGATAAACTCTGACACTAGAGGTGGCCATTAAATCTCATAGGATTCTATGAAGAAGAAGAATGGACACTCCGAAAACTAATGCAAGCGATGGGCTGGTAACCTGTCACTATAGCACAAATACTAAATACACACTGTCTAGGGATATTATGCACATTGTCTAGGGATGTTATATTAAATTTTTCATAACTCAAAAACTATCTACAGTATAGAAAAAGTTTGTATGGGAGAAAAACCGTACTAGGTTCCGTCTTTAGAAATAAAAAAAATTAAACACAAAATAATGCATGATAATTTGAAAAAAAATCGCAAAAGTTAGTTTTTCTTATAAACAAACCGGCGCAATTTTTGAAATATAAAGGCGATTAATTTTTTTATTTTATTTTAATTGAAAGTTTGTTTTGTTTTTATCATGCCACGTCGACATTTAACCAATTAAGAACAAATTAGAGCTGCAGGTATGTTGAAACCTGGCGCTATCCAACGCATGGTTGTTGACTGCCTTGAATTGACCCTTCAAACCGACCAAAACGCGATTTCCTGATTATGGCCACGTTATCGTGTCACAAATCACGATAGATATTGCGGAATGACATTCTGGCAGAAATCGCATTACCACTCTTAGACATGACCGTTTTCTACGAAATATCGCCAGGAGACAACCCAATATTATGCAATGGCTATGGAAATGGTTCAGAGACTCATCTGACCACCAATTATTGTTAGTGAGTGACCAAACTAGGAGAAGTTAACATGAAGTCGGCCTTCACTCTCGCACACCACTTCGAGTTCCAGCTTTGCAGCGTGGCAATCGTGGTCGAAGACATTTATGAACTCGATAATTTTTGGCATGGAGTCACGAGCAGTTGTCAAGTTGTAAGGCTTGTGTTATAGGATACTAGGGTAACGGAAGAAAGCAGTGCTCACTTCGGGGCTAGGTTAATTGGTGTTAATAAAATAGCAAAGTATATACAGGGTGTTAAAAGATCCATGTCGTAGCCGTAATATATGCATCGTGTACATCAAACTAAATAAGAATATGTAAAAATAATTGCTCGGAAACTACTTTTATTTTTAGTTATAAAAATGGGTGTTATTTTTACAAGCAATGAAACGCGTGCAAAATCGTGTGCGTGTGTGCGTGTCTAGAGGGTACGAGTAGGCGACCGGGACAAAAATCAATCAATGTAACTTGATTGATTTTGATATTCATTGCGGTTTTATCACTTTAAACGATAATCTTTAAAAACTAATATTGACTTTGATCCTCAATAACTCCTTAACTATCAGGTTCCCAGATTTGGACCAATATGAGAAAATGATAGTATCGACGGGGAGAACACCTGGTTTTCGTTTTCGTTATGGGCCTTTTATATAGAATAGAATAGAAAGCGTTTATTTGGTACAGGTAAAACATACACAAAAACATTTTTATATAAAAAAAAAAAATATTAACCTATGTACCAAATAGGCCTCTGCTCAGTATAAGCCATGATAACGTTACCGTCACCCCACGGCACTGGTTTTCTGCAGATGCCTTTAGAGAGCAAATAAACATGCAAGACACTATATGAACAAAATTTCTCGTCATTAAATATAAAATCTTTAAAACATAAAATAGCAATGCAATTTATCACCCCGTATACACTTAGTAATAGCACAGTCTATATAACTTCCTCTTGCACTATGGTAATATTTCATCTTTGGTTGAGGTGCAGCTCGGAGAGTAATTTTTTTATACATTTTAATATCAAGCTGCACCTTATATACTCTACCAACTCCTCAAGAGATTTATGGTGTGAGGGTGTGTATGAATGTAACACCAAATTACCGCCCAAAGTAAATTTCAACAAGAACTTTAACGGATGACCAAACATCAAAACAATATAAAAGTTTTTAATTTTGCATTTATAAAATACCGACTTAATTTTCTGTCGGGGGATGCCATCACTATTTTAAATTACCACATAAATGTAAATTAGTAAGTACAGCAATAAAATATCTAAAATTGTTCACGTTACTATAAAACTGCAAAACTAGATCATAATAATGGCAGCCCTCGACGGATAATTAAGTTTGTTTTTTTTTTTAATTATTTTATCCTTCCGTTCAGTCCCGTCAGGGCGACATGAGACAAGTTGCTTTTTTCTAGTATATTTACTTGATTAAAAATTATCACATAAAAATAGCATTTTAAAATGCAAAATTAAAAAGTTATTTTATCCTTTTTCAATTTACGTTTTAACCGTTGTTGGTTTAATAAAAAAAAATAAAAAATGTTATTACGTACTGTGCCGATAATATGGTACCTACACAAAGACCTGTTGATATTCAAAAGGGATTTAATTTTCAATATACTTTCAAAATACAGACTAATTATTATTTTATCTATAAGTCCAAAATGGATCTTTTTTACCGTTACTTACAAATTATTTTGAGTATCGAAATTTACCTGATAATGTCAACGGATTTATTGAATGGAATCTCTGTGAAAAGAGTCAGTCAACGGCATTACGAGAGATAAGGTGGCAACATGGTTATTATTAAACGTTTAAAACCTAACCACCTCTGTGGTCTAGTGGTACAACCACCAGTGTCAGACCCAGGGGTCCCGGGTTCGTTTCCCAGCGGGGGTACATATTGTATTAGGTTTGGTTGGTGGTAGAACTTGTTCTAAGTCCGTCTGCCTAGCTGCCACCATCTTATCTAAGCCATCTTATCTAATATTTATAAGTCAATGGTGTGTTTATAACGAACGGCATAGAACGACCAACGTCCTAGAAGCTTGGCATTCTAAGCTTAATAAAAATATAAATAAAAATTATGTCACAATGCTAAAGCTATTAACTTTTATACAAAATGAAACCACAACATTTACTAAAAGACAACAGTGTTACATAGAAAGAGACCAATTTATAATAGAATCTCAGTTACAGTTGATACATGGTGAAATAACAGTAGGACACTTTCTGGAGAAGTTAAGATAGTGGTGTGATCGATTTGTAGTTTCCGTCAGGAGAATTTTCTTTTCTATTTCGATATCTTAGAAATAATATTTAATTTTTTTTGTTATAACACTACTGGTAGGTACTGTTCGCAGCACTCAAAAATAATAGTAGGTATGTTTTGTGTTTTAGTTAAAAAGTAAAGGGCTGATTTATGTTATTTTGCTATTGTTTTTTTCTTACATTTAACTTAAGTTTTAGGAGACAAACTATAAAAAATAAAATCAATGGGACATGTCAGCAGTATTCAGAGACCCACCGGTGGGGTTTTCTTAAGAAGGTTGCAACGATATTTTCAATAGTGGGTCTTTGATGACATATCAGTCTTCAAAGACCCACTAAAGACCCACTAGTGGGTTTTGAAGCCATATCAGTCTTCAGGGACCCACCGGTGGGTCTGTTTGGTGGGTCCTTGAAGTTAAAGGGCTCATTTTTTCCTCTTATATTTAAATTTCAAGTCTGATTATCACGTGGATCATTGTCATGAGTTGTTAGATCTAGAAAAACCAAACCAAGTATCGAGCCAGTAAAATAACCCCTAAACACCCGTATTTATTGCTTTCGTTTCCCCAGTACATACTGTACCTAAAATATCAAAAACATTGCTTCGTCTTTTTCATATCCATAGACTACTATATAGTGATATGAACGGTGCATCCAATAGTTTTTGATCTAGGGAATACAGATGTATGCAGTACAGTATTATGCAGTTGAATTACATAGGTGCATTGCTTTTAGCTACACTACGATAGTATTCATTAACAAGTATTGACTGAACAACATATAAGTGACATTGATGTATATATGTGTTGAAAATAAACATAAAAACGCTATCAACGCCTAATGGCTATTCGTTCGTCCATTTAAAAGGTTTTACGAGTTTTCGTATTGTTGAGCCCGCACGGTTTCAATTCAATTACGTTCTTACCTACATAATTATATTTCTGTAACTCTTCTCCAGAAAATGATTATACTGTAACATGTACATTAATGCCGCCGCTGACCGCAACTTCGTGTGCTAGACCTTTAGACTGCGTTTTCCAATTACGGCTTTAATAATATCCTAAATGTTGACCCAAGGTTATCACCATTATCAGGCCTTTGAATGTTCCCATTGCTGAGGTACAGCCTTCCCTATGAATGAATAAGGAGAATGGGCCATGGCCCGGATGCGGATTGGTGGGTGCTAACCACTGCAACCAGCTGGAACAACCACAACCAGAAATAGAAGGAGCTCGAGATAATACATTTTTGATCCAACCAAGCTCCTCATAATAAGTTAGTGATAACATATAATCCATCATTTCGGTACATAGCGGTTTTTTAAAAGAAAAGCGAACACACAATAAGGCATCCAAACAATTTTATTATTGTTTACCTGTCTTCATCTTGCCGACGATACAAAGAATTTGATTAATTTTTATGTTATTCATATAAGGGAGTTGAGGACAGAATTCATAACCCTTCACTCTATTTTCAGAAAAAGAATTAGTCCGTGCTCACTTTATACTACTTCATAACATTTACATAATTTTGGTTTGAGGAACCGCGCTTAATAATGAAAATTCATACAAAGCCAACTTTATAATTAAGTAATATCAAGAAGAACTAATGAATGGTGTTTCACATAATAAAAATAATAAGGAAATAGAAAAATCAAAAAAGCCTTTAATTCCTTGCATAGAAGGTTTACAATTTTCTTGAATTTTTAAATAATAATTATAATGTGGTTAAAACATTAATGATTAAAAAAATAAAAAATAAAATTACATAATACATAGCGCATGCATTAAATTTCTTTAGATTAAAATTTAAAAATATCGTTTTATAACAAACGTTACTTTGAATGGCTACCTAATACAATTTGAATTTATCATTTATTATTTTTAAAAATATTACATTACATGCATTATATTACATTATTTAAAATAAAATAAAAAAAACACATAAGTAATATCAACTTTATAATACTATTTGTGATTCTGTAATTTTGGCATTTTTTCAATGCTATTTTTTATACTTATGGTAAATTTTAAATAGAAAAATATTGGAAAAAAATTAACTTGTGGCTGAGTGATTTTTTTTCCAATTTTTTTTCTTTTTAAAATTTTATAATACTATGTTCTAGTACACCCATTACATATGATTAACTCTGAACGACACACTCTGTTAAGATTGAACTTAGGTACTTACTCAGAGCGGTCACCTTAACTTAGACAAAAAATAATGACACTTTAGAATCGATTATGAAAAAGTATTTTATATCAATGGATAGGGTATTTAATAAACTTATGAAGTGAAATCTTATTATTATTTGTAAATTACAAAACCTTGTCAAATAAGCGCTTTGCCCGAGTAAGCGCCTAAAAAGTTGCAAAGTGGTCATGCCAAAATATTACTAGAAATGCAATTTTGATTAACAAAATTACACTACTTACGATACAAAAAGGAATAGTTTAACATAAAGTGTCAACGTAACAATAATTTCAGTCATTACTTATATCTAAGTACCTAAAACTCTTCTACATAAAGTAAAATAATCAACAGCTTTACTCGGTTTTTTACATTAGATCCTAATGTAATAAGAACAGATTTCTTCACTAATGTGAATACGGCATAGCGCGGTCACTTGGCTACTTTGCCTTTTTACACCATTGTGTTTTAAAATTCAATTGAGCTGATTTTATTTACCCCATGTCAAAACAAATATTATATAAACATATCCAAATAAAATAAATGAGTATTAATAGGCTTGCAATAAAAACATTGAATTCTAAAGAGGTTTAATCAAAACAGGTTGAAATTACAACGGTTTTTAACAAAAAGCTCATAGCCTTGCACACGTCGGTCGCCGCGGCCGTTGGGGCGGAAAGGTTCGGGAAAGGCGACCGAGCACAGGACGACGCTCTGTGGGTAGGCCCCGTCAAGGTGGACCGTCGATCTGATGAAGGTCGCTGGAAGCCGCTGGATCGTTGTGGAGATCCTTGGGGGAGGCTTATACCCCAGCAGTGGGTGTTAAGTGGCTAAGACGACGTCTACGACGTCGCCGTGGCCACGGGTTTGCTCCGATCACCACTGAATGACTGTTACCATAAAAACCATGGTGTGGCCGCTTTGCCTCCTATGGCCGCATTGAGATGACTTCCCACTTTTTTTTTTTCTGACTTTCTCTTCATATGATTAAAAGTTGTTCATAATGAATGACTAAGTACTTACTTTTGAGAGTATTTCGTTTTTTTATGAAACAAATTAAGATATTTTTCAAAATAAAGAAAAGAGCACTCCGTTAAGCCATTTTTGTGTGATTGAGTAACAAACATTATGGATGTTTATTTTTATGATATTATTAGGATTAAGAATAAAATTCTTAGTAACCTTGCTGAGGAAAACCTGGTCATGTTCTTTTGCCAAGATAGTGCCAAGCACTTTTGGCAAACGTTAATAATTATAACTTATTGTAACCATGATAACCAAGTAACGAAAAGCTGCCAAGACTGTAAATCCAATGACAAATCCGAAATCACATTGTCTCGAAATAAAATACGAAGGTTTCCGATAAATTGTTGATTTATTGAATAATGCATTGTTTGATTACATTAATTCTGTTTTAAAATGTTTATAGAAAATATGAAAATATGTTTTACAATTACGAGAACTTTGATATTAGGTGTATTTATTTACTTTTTACTTAAAAAGCGCCATCAGCGGAAAATGAGTGAACTAATCTGAAACTCATAGTTTTACTTGGTGCTATTTTCCTGGAGGGCTCGTGAAAAGTTGTCGTGTAGTTACGGAAAACTCCAACAGATGGCGTTCGAAAATTCACGCAGCATTGATAACGCTCGTATTCTATCTTACAGAGAAGGCGTAGATGTCGTTAGTTTCTTTTGATTAAACCACTCTTCACAAAAACATTAGAAAGACTACGACTACTAGTTAAATATTATACTCGGATGTATGTTATATAGAGTGGTTCGCAGATAATCATAGATTTCAATTCATAATTTTCAATTGTTCCTATTTAATACAAGTTTTTAGAATAATGTAACATTTCAGAAAAATTGTAATAGTCATATTAAATTAAGAAAGTATACGTCATGAACAAATCTTTATGTTATACGTAGTAGCTATGACCAAATGGCTTTTTTCGAAGGCATTCCTATAAGTCTTTTCAAATAGTTGAGTTCGATTTATATGAGAATTATCTAACTATAACACAAACGCGCTTTCACCTAACCCTTTACGAAACATCAAGAGAATGAAACCAACTCAAGCTTACCGTACAATTTACCCACCGTTGGCTTAAACTGGGGGCTTGTTGCGTCTATGCCTAACAGCTGTTCTCTGCTTTATTTTGTATAGGCAATCTTCCTTTGACACGCCTCTCACTCGCACCTCAGCGTTTTCACCTATCAGGTTTCATGATGGAAACCATTATTAATTCAAAGGAAGCCGACACTGAAGCGGTTATTGCTGACATCACAAGGTTCCGTACGTCCATTAATCTTCTGCCACTACATTTATATTCAACCGTTTTCGCCCACTTTGTTTCTTGGTTACAAGTAACGGATGTCGTGACTACGCATTTTTTAATATAATTTATAGTTTGCTGCGTCTCGGAATTATGTAGCAATTTATTTGCAATGCTCAACTTAATTAATACTTTGAGTGACAGATTGATAATGAATGTAAGTTTGTGACATCCTACCTTTGTCCTGTCCCTGACTCTCTGTGACTTTCAGACTTTTTTATTTCAGGTGTTTTAGTTACTGTTTAACACTGTAATTAGTCCTACAGTACTGTAAGAAGCTTAAAACAAGAAAGGAAATATTGCATTGCTTATATTTTTAGAAATGATAGTTTTTTTGCATTAATATTCAGGTGAGTTTTGTTCCATATTGAACTTAATTTATATTCAGTCTACGTGTACTTTAGAGTTTTTTTAAGTATTTTATGAATTAAAAAAGAATATAAAACACTGGTTACACTTTCCAAATTAACATAAATATTTTGACATACTGTACACATTTGAAAAAGTTTTTAACAAAGTAAGGCAGCCTAGTATTTGATGCCTAGTAGCTGCTATCAGTGCATACTGTAAGGGGATGATTTACAATATGAAGGTTGTGGGGTTTCTTATAATACTTTAACTGCATAATCTTGATGCTTGTAACGAAGTTTAGCTTTTAAGTTATAGGGTTTCAAATGATAGTCAAGAGTGAAATCAGAAACCATCTTAGTCGGTATTAGATTTTACAATTAAAGATAAACTTATAACTTTTTAATGTTGCATTTTACAATGCCATTTTTATGTGATAAATATTAAACAAATAAATAAATAAATTTATTTAGTGTAAAATGCAAAATTAAAAGTTATAATTAGATGGTTGTTTCATCTTAATCGATGGTCAAACATTTGTAAAAATGATTCTTTCGAATGCGAGGGTATTTTTCTCTCATTGACGAAACGACGGTGGCCAACACCGTAGAAAGGTGAATATACTAGAAAAATTAGACGCGTCCTCTTATGTCTCTGTAGCATAGTTGGTTAGTGAATTGGGCCGGTTCCCAAAGTTCGGGTTCGACTCCCGTCAGGGCGACATGAGACAGGTTGCTTTTTTCTAGTATATTTTCTTGTTTAATATTTATCACATAAAGATAAACCTTCATCTTTAGTGTGTAGCCTATGGAAACGCGAAGAAAGTCACAGGCATAGCCAACGTTTGAAACAGTCAGAACACGATACAACCTAAAAAAATATAAGGGCAATACTTTTTTACATGGCTAGTCCTTTAAATCGTCAAAGCTTTAATTTTTTTCAGCAAAGTTAATAAAATGCGAATGTGAAATTTAATTTATTCCACACGTGCTATGTTGATATTATGCTCCATGACAAAAAATGATACACGGAAAAGGTATCTTTTCCCGTTTTATTTTTCGCTAACTGCAAAATGTAGCTCCATGTAAATGTAATAGTGATTGTAATGTAAATCAGCTATAAAAATGTTTCCAAGCTGTTAAACTAAATGCGAGCGATTTTCCGAGGTCATTAATTTTGATATCACCGTTATCTACGCTACAGACTTTTTGCTAGCAAATTGTTAAATTACTTTCGTTTAACGAGAGTTCAAATTTGTTTACGATGTAGATTTCTTGTAATTCCTTTGGTTTGTTAAGTCTTAAAACGAACGCCTCTCAATTAAAAGCGCGCTGGAAGTTAAATAAACATAGCATTGTATCCTAAAATATGTAATGTCGGTTCTTGTATAAGGCAGTATGTCTGCAGACTTCGGTCATTTTAAAATTTCCTTTCATTAAGATATATATATATATATATATATATATATATATATATATATATATAGATATAAATATATAGTAGGTGAGGTGGTTGGGTAGGTACGATGGGTGAGAGCTAGTAGAAAAAAAAGTAAAGGAAAAGAGATGCTTAATTCGGTGAATGTCTGTATTTAAATGTTTTGTTGTGGTGGCCGAAACGGCTCTTCGAACCTTGTTAACTTTACAGGTTTTCATTGTTCAGAGGTAGCATCAGCCTTGGCTTTTAATTTTGGCCATAGTACACCAGGAATATTATCTTCACTGATTTACGTTTTTAATTCAGTGCGAACGCACGTAACGCCCCATCTGTCAGATCGACAGTGACAGGTAGGACACTGACAGGAGATTGTCAGATGGTCTGCGATTGATATATGACAGAAGGTCCTTGCTTTTTAAGGTTACTTTAATTATAGAATTTTATTGATACACAATAAAATCATAAACTATATCATAATATATAAAAATTAATGAACGAATAGCTGAAGCCGCAGGTTAGTGTCAGTGCACTTCACATCAGAATTTCATAATCAGTGTCCCTTACCATTATACTTGCCTAATCCACCTAAATTATCAAGTTAAGCCTTGTAATTGATACAAAGGGACCCCCTAAGGGTGTAACTTTCTCTTTTTATTAGTAAACTTTCATAAATAAGTCACTTCAGGAATGCTTTCATGAGTGCACACCATGTGGCATGGAAGCCCTCATGTAAACATTATTTGGGCTAATCTCTGTAGCCAGAGCTTCCCTGTAATATAAACAGAAAGGCATCATACTGTGGAACATAATTTATTAACAAATTAAACATTTACTTAAAAATAAGAAATATTAAAAATAAGTCACAGTATCATAATCGGTATGCAAGTGGCCACTTTAGAGGTTAAGTCTGGGGTATCAACCTTCCCCTTGCTCTGATGCTTTTTAGAGGAAATAGGGCCCTTCAGGCTTCGTTGTAGAGACATTACAGTTGGGCCCCTTTGTGAGAATTCACCGGTTACAATAATATCTGAAATCACCTCCGTTCATAATCCACTCTCGCAGGTGACGAGACGCATACGGCGCCCCTCCGAAACACCACTCCGCCCGCGAAGCAGAAAATTCAGTACGCTCGGCGTTAGAGGACAGATCAGGGAAGCCCGGGAGTCACCTCCGGCTGTTTTACTATCCTGCTAGTAGCAAGCAGTGAAAATATAATCAGAGGATCACACATAGAGCGGTGACCCCATTCCTCTATTAAATTAACCCAAAAAACTAACATTTAGTTTTATAATTAAATATATCCATATCAACCACCACCATTCATTCACATCAGCAAGCTTAGGAGTTCACCCATAGTGTAGCATCATCATCAATTTCTCATCACATTCAATTAAGTTCCATTTCTGATATCCTTGGGCAGGCATTCATGAACCTTCAATTCTATTTAAGATATCACTAAAACAGTAACTTTAAATTAATTGTTTTAACAGTGTACCTATTTTTTATGTTTTTTATGTGTGGATTACAGGACACCTTTTTAGTTTTGGTTTGTATAGAGTCAGGATAATAATAAAGATCAATTTACTTGTCACTGGATAATGTTTTGTCTCATTTCCCCGTTGTTGTCCTAGCCGAAAAAGGTAAGTCTATTAAGTAAGTTCCTATTATTATTGAAAATTGGAAAATCACATTACATTTGGCGCCTGAACAGGTTATAGAATGTCCTGATACAGCAAAGCATTTTGTGTTGGTCAATTAGCTCAACAGAAACCCAGGGATATCAGGAATGTTTTATTGACTTTTCAAATTAATTGCATATAAAATTGGAAAAATCTTGTTTAATTTACAGTTAGAAACTACTGTCCACATCTTAAGTTAAATATTTTGTTAGTAAAACATAATTTCTTTATAATTAAGACCTATCAAAGTTGCCTTATTGTTTTTGTGAGCCTGAATGATATCAGCTTAATTGAATGCACATTTTTCTTTTGTTTTTGCATATAGCATCACTTCAGTTGCATTTTTGGGGCTTATTTACATGACTATACTGGGAAATTGCTACAGATAGTAAAGATAATACTTTTGGACAAGAAACTATAATTTTTAAACAATGTTTTGGCTTAGTTTCACACAAAATTAGTTACACTTGCATTGCACACATAAAAGTCTATTGCTACTACTGTATTATAGCCCTGAATCTCTCAAATAACATTATAAAAGCCTTGTATTTGCTAAAAATTCTCCTTAGAAACATCAATTTTACTGCTGTTAAAGTGCTAGTGTCTTGCAACATAAATTTCTCATTGAATTGGGACACTCAAGTGATTGAGCCTTGAATCTCCCAAAATTAATCAATAAAGCTTTATCATTGTGCTAGAACTTGAAATTGCAAACACTGCCAACTCTAGTTTCACTGCAAAAGCAATAACAAGTGGTACATACTTACAACATTATATATTTTTTTAATTATTTGAGAAATTTAGGAGTGAAGGCCTTGTGTCTCTCAAAATTTATCAAAAAAAGCTTATCATCTTGCTAAACTCTCCACATTCTAAGCTTCACTTGTACTGCAAAATAATACTTTCATACAGCATAACATAGTTTTGAAAATAGGCACTTGTTTGTTTTATGAGCATCAATTTCATGCTGGAAAAAAAAGAATACTCTCACACACACCACTTTCACTGATCTCTGAAAAAGATAAAATACTATTTAGAGATTGGTTATTGCATAATACTGAAACAAAAGTTACATTGGAATTAGCCTGAAAACCTTTGTTTCCAGACTGGTTTTATGTGCTTTTGACTATATTTATTATACACTTGGGTTTTGGGTTAAATTATTAAGGTACTTGTTCTTGATTTAATTTATTACCTACTTTACATAAAGGTTTTAAAAGTTATTGCTACATAAGATTGTTTATAATCTTAGCAAGTTACCTATTTAAACTAATCTATCTTCCCCTCTGCTTTATAACAAGATGGAGGAGGAAAGACCAATCAATTTTCTATTACTGAGGAAGGATGAGTTAGAATATGAAGCTAGGATCCGGGGTGCGGAACCGGCTAGTAAAGTTATTGATCTCCGTGCCCAAGTGAGAAAGCTAAGCAAGGAGCTGCCGTCAGATGAGATAGCTGAAGTAGATCTTGATATAGTTTCTGAGTTTCATGCAGTTAAAGATAAATTGGCATATTTAAATGATTTAATTGTGGGTGCCGGGAAGCCTACATGCACACTCAAGTTGCTCAACAGGGTGGAGGCAGTAGCACACCATCTGTACCATAGGCTCAGCCGCTTAATCCCTACTGAAGAATCTCCTGTCACTACTGAGAACTTAGATAGTTTGCGTGAGAACTTAGACCAAATATTGCACAAGCTTGATAACTTCATGTACAACTTCAAGAGTGGGTTGTCACAGAGGCGACACTCTAATTCTATTCCACCACCAATACCAGCAGAGGACATGGCCATAGGTACAGACAGTGTCACACCTCCAACAGTCAGCCCTGCCAAAGAGATTACATATTATAGTAACGGTTCTGGTTCAGCTATCCATAAACTTGGCATCACTTATAATGGAACAACTTGTGTGAAGGCTTTCTTGCAAAGATTAGATGAGCTATGTCGGTCGCGCGGTATCACCGATAGTAGACTATTCAATTCTGCCGCTGAACTTTTTACTGATGAAGCACTGAGTTGGTATCGTGGTATACTCAATGAGGTGAACGATTGGGCACAATTAAAAGACTTATTACTTGTAGAGTATCTGCCGAGTGATTATGATCAGAAATTAATGCAGGAGCTCTTGTCCCGCACCCAGGGTCCTGATGAGAGCATAGTTAATTATTTAAGTATTATGAAAAATTACTTTATTCGCCTATCTACACCGTTATCTGATAAGGTAATGTTAGATATTGTTATGTTAAACATTCAACCGTACTATTCTACGCAGCTTGCACTGGAAAAAACAGACACTTGGGCCGAATTGAAACGCAAATGCAAGCTTGTTGAGGTGGCTAATGATCGCGCACGCAGGTTTACAAATCCTCCAGTAGTTAGTTCTTCTTCTGTGGCTCCTGACCTAGGTTACAAGCCCAAGAGTAGCCGCCCTGCTCCCAAGGTAGCTGCGGTTGAAGCCCCTGAGATCCCCAGTAGTTTTTGCGTGCGTTGCCGGGTGAAGGGGCACAGTTTGAAAAGTTGTACTGCTCCTTTTGTGGTGATATGCTATCGATGCGGTGAAAAGGATGTCACGGCCCGGACTTGTCCTAAATGCCGTCCTGCCGGGAATACTCCCGCTAGGGCCGCAACGATCCCAAAAAACGTAAGCTCGTGAGTCGGTGGTTTAAAACTTCGTCGGAGGAGTGGGCCAAGTGGCTTAATTTTGTAAGAAAATTTCATAAAAATAACTTGTTAGCGAAGATGGCTGCTGAAAAAGTTGTGAATAAAGATGGCTCCATATCAATGCCTGCGTTGTCACATGCTTTTTCAACAGGTAATGCTTCCGGTTCCGGTTCCCCGACTCACGTATGCCAAATATTTAGGGATACCCGTCCTTATCTAAAAATAAGTATATACGACGTAATATTTAGAGGTCTGCTGGATTCAGGCTCGGAAATTTCTATTATTGGTGGAAATGCTTTTAAAAAGTATTTTTGTGATTTTTGCACTATGCATAAATCAACCGATTTAAATATAATAAGTACTGCTAACGGTTCTGCCTCACCTGTCACCGGATACGTATTTCTACCGGTAACAGTAGACGGGCGAACCGCTATTATAAAATTTTACGTAGTTCCTGGAGTCTCCACTGAGTTATTGTTGGGTATAAATTTTTGGAAAGAATTTGAAATAGCACCCGATGTTCTGTCATTATTGAAGAGTAGTGAATTCTTACCGTCTAATCAGTATGTTAGCGCTGTAGCGACAACACGTAAATTTTTATGCGATTTTGACTCGCTTTCTGTTGTGGAGCGCAGGCAGGCTGAAGAAATTATCAGCGAGTTTGAGGAAATATCGAACGTTAAGAAAGGGCTAGGTAGGACACATTTAGTTACTCATAAGATCGATACCGGGGATCATCCGCCTATTAAACAACGTTATTACCCTATGTCTCCGGATAGGTTGGCCGAATTAAATAAACACCTAGATCAAATGCTGAAAGACGATGTGGTCGAGCCGAGCAACAGTGCGTGGAACAATCCGGTTACCTTAGTCCAGAAGGCAGATGGAACAACGCGCTTTTGCTTGGACAGCCGTAAGCTGAATGCAGTCTCTAAACATGATGCTTACCCGTTGCCCTATATAAGTAGTATACTGGACCAGTTGAGTAACGCGAAATACATCTCCACGGTTGATATTTTCTCATCATTCTGGCAAATAAAAATTGATGACCTTGAAAGTCGCGAGAAAACCGCGTTTACCATACCCTCCCGCGGCCTCTACCATTTTAAAGTCATGTGCTTTGGGTTAACTTCGGCTCCGGCTACTCAGCAAAGACTTATGGATCGCCTGTTTGGCCCCGAGTTCGGGAACCGGGTGTACTGTTTCATGGATGATATCGTCTTAATTTCCGAGACCTTTGCCGAGCATTTAGAGCTGCTACATAAAGTATATGAGAAGTTACAGCAGGCCAACTTAACGGTTAACCTAGAGAAATGCCAATTTTTTAGGAAACAACTTAAATATTTAGGACACATTGTTGATGAATTTGGGTTGCGCACCGATCCTGAAAAGGTGAGGGCTATTGTCGATTTTCCTACCCCGACGTGCAGAAAGGACGTTAAGCGCTTTCTGGGTACGGCATCATACTATAGGCGATTCATTAGGAACTTTAGCAACCGGGCGTCGCCTTTAAACGCTCTTACTTCGACTAGAAAGGGGGCTCCTCCGTTCAGCTGGTCACCGGAGGCCGATCGTGCGTTCATAGACCTAAAAGAAGCTCTCACCAAAGCTCCAGTCCTATCGTGTCCCGATTTCACCAAGGAATTTTCCGTTCACTGCGACGCTTCCGACTTCGGAATAGGGGGGACACTGATACAGCTGAACGACGAGGGCGAAGAGCATCCGATCGCGTATTTCAGCAGATCTCTGACATCTGCGGAACGTAACTACTCTGCTACAGAGCGCGAGGCGTTGGCGGTGGTGCAAACGGTTGAACATTTCCGTCCCTATTTAGAAAGCGACAGACCGTTCCGTATAATTACCGATCATGCTAGTTTGAAATGGTTTCTGAACCTCAAGAATCCAACCGGTCGCTTGGCGCGTTGGGGTTGTAGATTGTCTCCATATAACTTTACCATTGAACATCGTAGTGGTGCTCAAAATATTGTACCGGACGCCCTATCTCGGTCTGTGCCGGTTGCGTCCATTGATATATCAAAAATACAAGACCCTTGGTACATAAATATCATTAAACGCTGTACGGAGAAGCCGCGTGCGTGTCCAAATTTCCAACTCATAGATGGTAGGCTTTACCGTTTTACTAAGTCCAACAATAAACTCAGTGGTGACTTTGAGTGGAAAGAGGTAGTACCTAAAGAACTTAGAGAGGATACCATTCAGGAACATCATTCTAAACCTACCGCGGCTCACCTTGGCGTCGCTAAGACTTACAAACGTCTGAAACTACGTTACTTTTGGCCTGGTATGTACCAGGATACAGTCGATTTTATTAAAAAGTGCTCCGTCTGTAACGCTTATAAACATAGCTCCCAGGCAACTCCCGGTTTTATGGGAGAACCGAAAATTTGTTGTCGGCCATTCCAGTGCATCAGTATAGATTTAGTTGGTCCACTGCCCCTGTCCCGGCAGCAAAACACATATTTACTGGTAGTTGTGTGTTGCTTTTCGAAATACGTCTTATTGTTTCCGTTGCGTAGGGCAACCGGAAAAGTCATTGCTCAGCGTCTCGAAGACCACGTATTTTTGATACATGGCATCCCACAAACGATAATCTCGGACAACGGCTCACAGTTTATAAGTCATGAGGTACAAGCTCTTTATGCTAAATACAATATACCGCAGGTGCATTTAGGTCCGGTATATTGTCCTCAAGTAAATACAGTGGAACGTTACAATAGAACCGTGATTACGGCAATATCATCTTTTGTGGAGAACGACCATAGAACTTGGGACGTTAACGTTCATAAAATACAGTTTGCTATGAACACGTCAGTAAACGAGTCAACATCGTTCACACCATTTATGTTAGTCCATGGGAGGGAAGCGGTTGCAGATGGAAACATCTATAATGACTATAAGGATATTAACGAGTTAATCTGTGCTCCTAGGGATGCATACGCTTCCAGATTAGGTTACCTCAAAGATATATATAAAAATGTAAAAGAATCACTTTTTAAGGCTCATAATCGTAACATAAAATATTATAATAAAAAAAGACGAGACGTTTCTTTCGACGTGGGGGATTACGTTTGGAAACGAACCTATAAGCAGAGCGCTGCAAATAGATATTTTACTGCCAAATTAGCACCTAAATATGAACGTTGTCAAGTAATTCGGAAGCTTTCCCCTCTTGTTTACGAGCTCGAGGACGAAAGAGGGAAATCGATTGGAAAATGGCATATAAAAGATTTCAAAACCGTAGATGCAGCCAAGGATTAGCTATAGTAAACAATTTTGCAGCGCCAGGGCGAGGTCCGTGTAGGTAGCGTTTTATTTGTTTACAAAAATATTATTACTATTTAAATTAAGCATACGTACATACCTAGATAATCATCAAGGTATGCACTAAATAGACGGAATATTTTTTACTGTCAACACTAATTGTCTTTGGTTTAAAAGACGATATTTTTTTTCTTTTAAGTGCCACCGTGTGTGGGCGGTGGCAAAGAATACTCACACCGCAGGTCTATGCTTCTTTGCGTGTCGTAAGAGACGACTTACGGAGGCATAGTGCGTTTTGGAAAATTTCTCCCTATTTTATATTTCGGGAAATTTGGGCTGGTCTGCTTGTTTTCTACTATAATAGAGCTCATTAATATAAAAATGTTAAAAGCGACTCGAGCGCCATCTCCCAGGGGAGACATTTACTAAAACGCACTATTATCAGCGCCATCTACCATCTTTGCGGCGTACTAAGCCGTCGTGGCTGTTTACTTTTTAAAATCTTTTGTTTTCGGCTTTGGGTTGCTCCTTTTTCCTTGCGTTGCCTTGGTAAAATATTTGGTTGTTGTTTACACAATTACAACGTGTATACAACAAATGGCCGTCATACAGACGTTCCATTTTGTCAGGGCGCGAGGAGTACCCACTTATATGTCATATTTTACTTTCTATACTATAACTACTGTTAGAAGAGTAGGTATTTTTGTAGAAGTTTTGTTAGGTACTTATCAGTTTTCGTAGTACTTATGTTTTTTACCTTTTTTTTATAACACTTCAGGCTGGTCGGCCATAATAACGGCCACATATTGTTGTTAGACACTATGTGTTAGCACGGTTCGATAATATCAAATACATATTATGTAACCATCGATTTAATTTCATGTTGTAGTAGAAAATACGTTATAGCTGCCTAAGTGGTGCGGCGGAGGGGTGTTTGGACCTTTGGACGAGGCCGTCCAACGAATTCCCTACGTGAATTCTTACGTGGGGGAGGGACTACTGTAATGTCGGTTCTTGTATAAGGCAGTATGTCTGCAGACTTCGGTCATTTTAAAATTTCCTTTCATTAAGATATATATATATATATATATATATATATATATATATATATATAGATATAAATATATAGTAGGTGAGGTGGTTGGGTAGGTACGATGGGTGAGAGCTAGTAGAAAAAAAAGTAAAGGAAAAGAGATGCTTAATTCGGTGAATGTCTGTATTTAAATGTTTTGTTGTGGTGGCCGAAACGGCTCTTCGAACCTTGTTAACTTTACAGGTTTTCATTGTTCAGAGGTAGCATCAGCCTTGGCTTTTAATTTTGGCCATAGTACACCAGGAATATTATCTTCACTGATTTACGTTTTTAATTCAGTGCGAACGCACGTAACGCCCCATCTGTCAGATCGACAGTGACAGGTAGGACACTGACAGGAGATTGTCAGATGGTCTGCGATTGATATATGACAGAAGGTCCTTGCTTTTTAAGGTTACTTTAATTATAGAATTTTATTGATACACAATAAAATCATAAACTATATCATAATATATAAAAATTAATGAACGAATAGCTGAAGCCGCAGGTTAGTGTCAGTGCACTTCACATCAGAATTTCATAATCAGTGTCCCTTACCATTATACTTGCCTAATCCACCTAAATTATCAAGTTAAGCCTTGTAATTGATACAAAGGGACCCCCTAAGGGTGTAACTTTCTCTTTTTATTAGTAAACTTTCATAAATAAGTCACTTCAGGAATGCTTTCATGAGTGCACACCATGTGGCATGGAAGCCCTCATGTAAACATTATTTGGGCTAATCTCTGTAGCCAGAGCTTCCCTGTAATATAAACAGAAAGGCATCATACTGTGGAACATAATTTATTAACAAATTAAACATTTACTTAAAAATAAGAAATATTAAAAATAAGTCACAGTATCATAATCGGTATGCAAGTGGCCACTTTAGAGGTTAAGTCTGGGGTATCAACCTTCCCCTTGCTCTGATGCTTTTTAGAGGAAATAGGGCCCTTCAGGCTTCGTTGTAGAGACATTACAGTTGGGCCCCTTTGTGAGAATTCACCGGTTACAATAATATCTGAAATCACCTCCGTTCATAATCCACTCTCGCAGGTGACGAGACGCATACGGCGCCCCTCCGAAACACCACTCCGCCCGCGAAGCAGAAAATTCAGTACGCTCGGCGTTAGAGGACAGATCAGGGAAGCCCGGGAGTCACCTCCGGCTGTTTTACTATCCTGCTAGTAGCAAGCAGTGAAAATATAATCAGAGGATCACACATAGAGCGGTGACCCCATTCCTCTATTAAATTAACCCAAAAAACTAACATTTAGTTTTATAATTAAATATATCCATATCAACCACCACCATTCATTCACATCAGCAAGCTTAGGAGTTCACCCATAGTGTAGCATCATCATCAATTTCTCATCACATTCAATTAAGTTCCATTTCTGATATCCTTGGGCAGGCATTCATGAACCTTCAATTCTATTTAAGATATCACTAAAACAGTAACTTTAAATTAATTGTTTTAACAGTGTACCTATTTTTTATGTTTTTTATGTGTGGATTACAGGACACCTTTTTAGTTTTGGTTTGTATAGAGTCAGGATAATAATAAAGATCAATTTACTTGTCACTGGATAATGTTTTGTCTCATTTCCCCGTTGTTGTCCTAGCCGAAAAAGGTAAGTCTATTAAGTAAGTTCCTATTATTATTGAAAATTGGAAAATCACATTACAAATACTAACTTCAAATTTAGAACATTTATGAGTTTGTCTGTCGAGAATTATTGTTCAGTTTTATGCTAGATGTTTTGTTATAGCCAGAATTAGTTTATTGTGTCATGTTTTTGGTTTTTTCTGTAAGTCGAGATGGTAAGATGTAGACGAATAAGAAACAAAAATCGATACCGTTAGGTTCTGTTGTGTTATTATCAATTTGATTTCTTCCTCTCAAGTCTGTCACCCCAGAAGGAAATTGGTCATGAAATCTGTTGCTGGCTCGCGGACTACGAGTATATATGTTTTCTAGATTCTAGTATTTTTAACCGTCTTCAAAAAAAGAAGGAGGTTATCAATCCGTCGCTTATATGTTTTTTTGTATGTTCACCGATTATTCTACTCTAAGCACGAAACCCGTAGTTTCGGCCTAAGTTACGGACATTTCCTACTCCGTGTCACCTACGAACAGCTTATTAGTTCGGAGATCTGAACTAAGAATGAATGAGAATACGTTTTGACATTGTCCCTACTCCCAATGTGTTTGTGCCGTTTGTCCAAAACTACTTAGTCATCCGAAATCAATAGGAAGTAGGCTCCATCCGTAGTTTCGTGAAACTTACGGACGGGGGCCCGTATCTTAGTTGACGAGCTTAGAGAGCAGGCCTCCAGATTGGAATGATTAAATCGCTATTTTTTATTCCCAAGTTGGTCCCATTTTTTAAATTGTTTCAGTAATTTTCAGAAAATCTTGAAAATAGTGTCGATTTCGTCACTATTTACCTAGGTAAAATAATCATAGATGACAAGTTCATAGTTACGATTTTTAGTGTAGGTAAGTGCAGAACTTATTCTTACTTTAAAAAATGTGAAATAAAAACTTTTTTATATAATGACATTCTACATTGCACATATAAACTTTTATTTTTCTTACTTTGGCTGGCACCGACTCAACAAAGTTAATTTTTTACTTTCTGAAGTCGGTTTTTTACTATATTAGGTAAGGACTTATTCTGTGCCAGATACTTGATACAAGGCGATACGGATACACGATTACAAGGAGATACGCATACATGATTAGTTTAATATATTCCTATTACTGGTAGGTAGTTATATAAGCATTAAACTTTTTCACAATTAATGTGTCTTCACTCTATCCAATATTTCGAAAATAATAAACCCGTTTTAGTGCTACTCTGACTCTTGTGCTAAGAGTTCTGCTCTAATATTTTTAATATGCCATTACTCAAATGTTAATATACAATGTTTTATTTCATTTGCGCTATAATGTCTGCCATATTTAATGATTCATATTGGAACATAACCCCATAAGCTAACATTATTTTATTTAGAATCGGCAGAATCAAATCAAAATATTCGATGATTTATAAAGTTCAGTAGTTTTTATAGCTCAATTTCTGATAAATTTTAATAGAAAAATACTAGAATATATCAGTTCACCTCACATCATGTAAGATAGCATTAGATAAAAAAAAGTAATCTTGATAACGGCTCCTCTTCTTAATAAAAGCAGGATAATTTTCAGGTTGTTATTTTTGTGTCGGTAAAATTTACAGCTATAGGTAACCAAGTTATTTGTCAACCCAACTTATGACAACATTGTCATAAGTTGGGAACAGGTGCATTGTGAGACTACAGGATTTACGAGACTCTGGTCACGAACAAATCGGTAAAGTAGCACGAACACAAGTTGTTTTGTGTTTGTCAACTCTCTGTTTCGGAGTTTGTAATGTAGGTTCTTCAAACGTGTGTTACTATAGCGGTATAAGTACAATTCACGTACATCTACGAGAAAAGCTTCAGGAACGATAATTTCATATTTATTTACGTTTTATTCCAAGTACATAATCAATATCTAAAAAAAACAACCAATAAATGAATTGCAAATGTAAGTTGGTAATGAAGAACAGTATATAACTTTCACTGAAATTCAACAGCATCGTAATAAGACAGGAAATAAATCAGCAAAAGAAACTCAATAACAACCATTACATTGAAAAGCTTATTTAAAAGAAAAAAGTTCGTTGTGGGCGGTGACACACAACAGCGGCAACACAAGACGATTGTAGCTTTCGCCGATATCGCGTCGCCGGATTACAATCTGGCTTTATTCCTGTTCCAAATTCAATGAGCCTTGAGAAAATGAATTAAACATGACTTTCAAGAAGATTTGGTAAGTACAAGCCTTATGTAAAATAATAATATGAGAGTTTTCAACACAAATAAAGCTCAATTAATCACCAAAGAAAGTGAAGGTTAAACTACCAAATGAAAAATATCATTGTAAAACTTTTGTCATATTGTGCGAAGAGAAAATGCTTTATAGTATTCACTGCACGTTTAATATGAATATGGGTCAGGCGCCGTGTTTACAATAATAAAGATACTCGCGTTTTATTCGAATGAACAGTTTCAAAGGCGCAGGTAAATAAATAAAGCGCTGACAGCGAACAAAGGTTATAACGGATGAATATTACATTTAGTGTCCTGAGTCGAGCTAATGTTTGAAATATCGACATTGCACGCTTCTATTTTAAGCACGTGAAAAGTGTGGGGTTTGGGCGGGGTAAGGGGATGTCGGCATTCAACAGGCGACGGCGGTCGATACGGGCGGCGCAGCCCGCGCTTCCGAACCCCACTGCCTATATTGCTCCTGTCTTATGCTAATACAGGCCTTTCCTCACAAAAATACGCCGCCCGCCAATTAGGGCTCAGACGAAAATGCTGCGGCGAGAACCATTTTTTGCAAATGTCGCCACACATAAATTGGCCAAATTGAATTTTTCTGTGTATATCTACTAATCGGTTGCCAGCACCATATGGTATTTTGTAAGCACGATGATGTGTTATTGGTAGTGTTATTTCTCAGTATTATTTTTCTTCTATGCTTATGTGATATTGAAGTTTGTCACTAGATGATGGTTTATTTTGTTCTCTGTTCAAAATGTTTGATTATGTTTTAGTCCTGTAGATACAATAATTCTTTTACCGAGATAAAGTTTTTCGTAAACAAAAACGGGCAATCAAGCGGGACCCTAAAGTATTTGTGACACACCTACATGGTCATAACTGCTTACCAAGTCCATTCAATCACTCCCAGTTTGTGGTAACATTGTATACAAAAAAGTATTTATTTCAGCTAATTGAAAGTGTTCGATGGTCAACAATTCAGGTAACTCCAAAAAGAAATCGCATTGATTTGATTTCAAGAGAGGTTCCACTCTAATGAAATAAAGTACCTACCTATGTTATAACATTTTTACTGAAAGAAGAAAGAGATTGAAACCTCTGAACTGAAACACATTCAAAGTGATAACCATAGGAATCAGTAATATTTATTTTTGTGTGTTTTATTTATAAAGGCAAGCTCGAGGCTGTTCGGAGAAGTTTATATTTATACCCACGTCTTTGTGAAGGCTTTTAAAAGTAAAACAGCAGACATTGGTTTATGTTCTTTCGACTTTAGAAAGTATTTTTGTTGACGAGACTCCAAAGACAATCCTTCTTTCGCATTGTTTTTGGTTTAATGAAGCTTAGAAATGGCGAATCCAATCACATAATACTTATTACAATGATAATTTATTTTATTTATTATTTAAATATTTATTGTACAATAAACACAAAGTTAGGAACAAAAGGCGGACTTAATACTTAAAGTATTCTCTACCAGTCAACCTTTAGGGAAACAGAGAGCAGCGAAAGCGGTACAAAATGCGATTTGTTAACATTGATTTAAAAACATACATCACTTTAATACTACATAAATATACAAATTCACACAGACTATACTAATACTATAAACATACATATTATAGGTAGGTACATAGATTAACAAAATACCGTACCAACGATAAAATGAGAAAAAAAACATACATAGTTGATGATAAATTACCAAACCACGAACCTACGCACACTCATCCAAAAGAAAAGCACGAACATTCCTTTTAAAGGAATATTTGCTGGGAGATTTTCTGATAGCGTCAGGGAGAGGATTTATGTGTGTATAATAAATAAATGACTTATTATAAATAGTTCAGCCATTCTGAATTTTTAATATACAAATCAATATTCAAAGACATAATAACTACAGCGCTTGTTCGGGCTCTTAAAAGTCATCACTTCAAATTTTCACAAAAAAAGTACATGCTCTTTTTTATGTTTCTGTTTCTGTTCTTCATTTATAAGTTTGTATGGATGTCAAAGTTTATATTTTTATTATTAACTTTGACATCCAGATTAAAATTCAAATTGTAGGTCCAAAAAAAAATTTGTGAGATGTCTGCTTGAAACAAAGTGTGGGTGAAAAAATATTTAATAATATGATAAAGTTCTATAGACGAGCATATCGTTTACTATAAATAACGTTTTGACAGGTCTGCCGAAGAGGCGAAACCGCCGGTTTTAACCCGTGTTAATCAGGCTAAACTGACCGGTCACAGCCTAAGGTCAAACTAAAATTATATCACAGATTAGTTGCCTATGTTAAAGGTTTACGTTTGGGAATATTTGTGGAGCAACAAGATAGTTCGTGAGAGTAATTATGTTTCAGTTTAAATATGAGATAGTTTAAAAAATTAAAATTCTCTTTACTCTATCATTAAAACACACAAAAGGACAATAACATAAATGGAAATATTATAATGTAATTTATCTTATGAAATAACAATGTGAACGCACAATTAAAACCATAACCAGTAGGCTTATTACGAGTTTGGCAAACTCGACGTTACAGTAAACGTTAATGCAAAATGTAGCTCTGTCTCTTTCATATTTAGCGACTGTTTTACCGACATGAGCAGTGTATCCGATAGTCTACGCTCACGAGTCCTGTAAATGTCATGTTAAGCAAACTCGTAATAGGGGTACAGAAAGTAAGTTATACATTTGTAGATCCGTTTCAGTGCAATTTTGCTCATCATACGATGTTCAGATAAACGTAACTTACGTAGTAAATATTTATAGATAAAAGTTAACATTACCTCACTAGCAAAAATTAGCTCAGAACAAGAAGGAAATGAGAGTAAAGGAATATAAGTCTAGATCTAGAACACAATGGAATCGATAGCGTGTTAGAAGATTCATGGGCTAGATTGCGCCGAGTCCCCTCGGCGGATCTTATCTCAGACAGCTTTGTTACGAAACTAACTTCTCGGACCTACGATCAAATATACTAAACTCTATGTACACTACTGGTAATCTCGATACAAATCCTTATGGTAATGTTACCCGTTCTTCTATGTAATCGGAATTCCTTCAAACAGATAAAGAAAATTGATTTAAAAAGAATGTAAAACGAAACGTGCTGGTTTAGTGTAGAAAGCAGATTGCGAGTAGGATGTAAGTTACAATACGGACTTTAAGCAAATAATACAATAGTATTATTTTGCTTTAAATATTTTAAGGGTGGTTCATTACTTATTGTTAATAACTCAGAAAAACATCAGTGCTGCTTTGTTGTCAATGCATCATTCCATGATTATTTATTAGCTGATGAATTCAGTAATCATAAAGAAAGTTCATAGTAAGCAAGCAATGTGACCATGTTATACTGTCAATGCTGTTTTTTTATTAACATGCCAGGACCAAGAAATTGTCTTACTTATTGCAAAATGATAGTGTCTAGTACCTACTATTTGTCACCAAACTGCATTAATACCTACAATCTTGTAACTATTTTATTGATAATGGGCACACAGGTCTGCTAGTTGATTATCTAAGTCTGTAGCTAACAGATGTTGATTGAAACAGATTGAAAGTGCAGTTACATTGCTGCTTTAATAAGATAGTTGTCACATTGATTTTTACTAAAGCATCAATGTAACTGCACTTTCAATCAAACGTTGATAGAAACAAGTTACATAATCAGGGGGCTGGCCACAACTTAGTGGTATTCAAAATCAGATTCCTTATTATTTTTTCTTAAACGCATGTAAAATACAATATACTGTCATAATTAACAATTTGTGTAACAGTTGAATTTTATCGTAAAGTTATCGGATCTATGATCGACGTGATTTATTTATTCCTGAAGCCACGACATAATACAATTATTCATATTTTGAAAATGATAAACGACTGACAAACTCGTGCTTGGTTCGTTCGTTCGGAAACCAAAACTACATTTAGATAAGAGTTTAACAACTTGTGACGTATCTTTTTCGTAGACATGTCGTGGGCTACTGACATATTGGTGCTCTAACAATATTCATCTAAGATCTCCAACTGAATGGTGCTTTAATTTCAACCTCATAAAATTGATATTAGGTACTTACTATCAACTGCAAATGCAACGCTTCAAGGTTAAAGTTCCACCACCATAATTGTTAAATTCTCAAATTTTGTGCATACTTGTTAGGACAGATTGATAGGCAAAGTGCACAAGAGTTTTAAGTAAACATATTATTCACCATAATCATTTTAAAATGAGCGTTATCAATAACCTCCTGAAGTAATATAAATAGCAGCGTTTTACCTACCAATAAAACGCTTATTAAAATACTTACCTTATTCGAAGCTTAATTATATTGAGATAGGCACATCCTTTTCCGCTTATAGTTCCCTCCTATTCTACTGGATGTTGCTGTCTCTCTCGCACCTTTCCCCACTCCACCATCCCTACCAGGCAGGTCCAGCTGTTAAGTCAGCGGGACTCTCTAGCTCATTGGCGTAAAATTTTCCGCAGAGAAAGGTCGTTCAGAACAAAGTACTGGTGGTCCAAAGGAACGACCTTACATCACTATAGATACAATATAGTGAACAAATATAACATTTTCATTTGATTTATTTGATGATTGTTATCGCCTGGTGGATGTGGTGGACGCCAATGTGAATTGAAAATATTACGGATAAACAAGATTAAATTAAACATAATGTAACTGAAACATACTTTTTATTTCACATCCTTAAATAATATTCCTTGTAACAAAACTTTCTGGAATTATATTTGTAGGTGCTTAAATCAAGGATTGATGATATTAATATAATTAAATCTTAATCAAATTTACCACTGTATGCTATTAGCGAGCAAAGAAACAAATTATAGAAATGTCACTATCTCATCAGTACAATCATCATTAATTCATAAACAATAACAAGTACATTGGACATTATTTTTCCAAACTATATGTGACTCCGAATAAAATTACTATTTTAACAACATTTCTAGTATTTTATTCATCCAAAGCAATGGTAAGTATATGATAAACTTACAGTAGGTAATGGTTATTATATTTCATTGTATTGTATAACACAAGAGAAACATTCATACACAGATACTTTATATTATAGCAATATTATGGGATAAATTAAGAACTTATAATATGAGAGACACTTTTCAACAACACTTTATAGTAATATATGAATCGAACGGGTTGGAAAAGCACAAGAGAGCCATTATAGCACAACTCACAAGAGAGACAATATCTCAACAGACACTTTTAATATACTTAGATCAAACAGGATGGAATAAGTTGGTTATGCTAGGTGTTGGGGCTGCTGACATAACCTGACATTTATAAAATTTTGCGAAAGTGTTAACAGATTTCCAATTTCCTCTAGCGAGGATCTCTTCTATAGATACATTATTATACCAATTTTTTGAGGCCACTGCTGAGCGAACGCTTCCTGGTGATGCCATAATATTAGCATCTTGTAGTATAGTTTTAATCCATCCTGCTATAATAGCACGAGATGCAGCTTTAGGTTGACCCCGTATAGATACAAATAAGTTATTACATTTTGCTAATGTTCTTCTATTATGAAGTATTGTGATTACACGATTAATCCAATAGACAGGGTCTAGGTTATGATTATCTTTATTAGAAACTAATTTCCACCCCGATTGTCTGTGTCTGTCGGAATCCGTTTTGGAACCAAAAGCCGGGCAAAATATTATAAAATCACTTTCTTTAGAACAGTGGTTAGAGTCAATATTCAATAATGTGAGATCGTGAATGCGTCTCCCAGAACATAACACAAGCAATGTAGCCGCATGTCTTGAAACTTGAAAACAATTGTGTTCGTCTATAGTGCACTTTGATAAATAAGATGCCAGGACATCAATATTCCAAACTGGAGGCTTATGAGCAATAGGCCTTTTTAGCGATATAGCTTTTAGGACATGTTTCACTAAAGCATGAGAACTGATTTTGTCAGAAATATCTGCATTACATAGAGTTGAAACCACAGACTTATGCAATAGAATAGAGTTATATGATAGATTATCTACAAGGTACAAGTCTGCCAAAAATTTTGCAACTTGTGAAGCTTCTGGCCTTTTGAAGTTTACATTATTTTTCTTAGCCCATTCTAACCAGCGACGCCAGGCAACTTGGTAAGTTCTTTGGGTAGAGGGTCGCCAGGAGGACTTTAGCAATTCTAATTGTTCTTGACTCCAGTTTGCTATACTGTCCGACCACCCCCACATAGCCATATCTCGGTTCGTGGTCGTATCGATCAATACTTCCTCGAGGTTTTTCAGAGAGTATGGAGCTGCTATCGCCCTGGACTTGAGGTCTGCCCTCCAAAATACCTTGTCCCAGCGAGGGACAATCAGAAGATAGGTGCCCGTAGCTTGGTTGAGGTGATTTAACACTTTTGGGATCAGATATGGAGGAGGGAAGACCCAAGCTAAACTGTAGCTCCATGGCTTTGAAAAAGCATCGTGATACAGCGCCTGCTCGTCCGACAGATCTAGTGATACATAATTGTCTACTACATGAGCCGTTGCCGATGCTAGTAGGTCTATTACCGGAGTACCGAATTTCTTGAAAATTATCTCGACACATCTTGCTAGGAGGTGCCATTCCGGTGTGATTCGGTTGCGGGACAAGTGGTCGGCATGGTAATTGTACTTTCCTGGCATATGAAAAGAACTTAACTGAATATGATATTTATCTAATATATAAAATATATCAAATGTTATATTCATGAGTTGTGTGGATCTTGTTCCACCTTCATTACGAATATAAGCAACGACGGTTTTGTTATCACACTGTAGTAAAACGGTACTTTGTTGTAAAATATGATAGTGCGTTTGTAATACTTTTAAAACGGCAAGCAGCTCTTTCTGGTTACAGTGTAAAGCTTGTTCTTTATCAGACCATTCTCCTGAAATTGGAATATTATCTAATTGTGCGCCCCAGGCTACATCAGAAGCATCAGTAACGAGAAAATGCGTTGGAGCGGCAACATGAATAGGTGATGAAAGATGACAATGTCTATGCCACCACTTTAGTTCATTCACAAGGTTTTTTGACAATGAATTAATATAAGGACCTTTTTCCTTCAATAGTGATATGAGACGGGCCAATAAATATCTATGATTCAATCGACCCTTAGGAACAACTAAGCTAGCGAAATTTAACATTCCAACCAAACTTTGTAACTCGTGTAGCGAAACACTATTTTTCTTTAGAATGTCATTTATTTTTGTTAGTATAGTTTTAATTTTCTGACATGGTAAAGTTTTGTTATTGAGCCAAGGGTTCCATAGTAAACCCAGGTACTCTAAATTTTTCTGGGGAGTCAAAATAGACTTCTCATAGTTAATTTGCCATCCCAGGTATTCGAGTTGATTAACTAGTAATCGTACATGGTAAATCAACGTGTGTCTGTCTTGGTGAGCCATGAGAAAATCATCTAAGTATACTACTATGATACGAATACCCTGATCTCTAAGTGTCTGAGCAATCCAATTCGTAAGTGATGCGAATATTTTAGGCGCTGAACACAGACCAAAGGGTAGGCAAGTCATATCTAATAATTCTTGCCTATATAGAAGTCTAAGGAATTTTCGATGACCCTGAGCGATTGGCAAATGAAAATAAGCTTGCGATAGGTCAACTTTACAGAGCCAGTCTCTGTCCTGGAGAAAGTCTGGCACGCGTTGTACGCTTAAGAGACGAAATTTGCTCTTATGCACAAAATGATTAAGTGCTTTCAAATTGAAAATGGGTCTCTGACTACCATCGCTTTTTGGAACTAAGAATATAGTTGAGACAAAGCTGGGCGAGGGTTTGACTGTTTTTAGTATACCTTCCGATTTCAATTTATTTATACAAGCAGTCATACTATCAGACACAGGTGTGCGACAGATGTCTGTTTTAACATTTTGCATGATTAGTGGAGGCTTTTTTGTAAAGGGTATGCGATACCCACGAATTATTTTTAACAATGTTTCAGGTGCTCCTGACTCTTTCCATTGATCATAAAATTGCTTCAACTGACCCGCTTTGAAAGAATGTTTATAATCAAAATCGTTTCTTTTTGTTACCGGTCTGACGAACCGGGGACAGATTTTTCTTTCTATTGGGTTTATTAGTGTCGTTATACCTTGATGCATGGTATCCGGTACGAGACCGAAACGAATTTTTACCTCCATGATTAGTTTTATTACTAGCTTTATGCCCTTGTGTAGGACGGTGCTGGTAATTACAACATCCCTGCGAGGGAGTGCAAGACTGCCAATTGCAGTTATGATTATGGGTACTGCGCCCGTGAGCGTTAATACCCTGCGAGGGTACGCTTCGTGATGCCAGCCCCTGCGAGGGGTGGAGGTTACCTTTATTTGCCGCTTGCGAAGCGGGAGCGTAGGTAGTAGGTTTTTGTAAGAATGACTTATGAACACCACCTGCTTTTTCTAAGGCCAATGTGAATAAATCTGGCTTAAATAAGTGTTGACAACTTGGTGGTATTTTGCGTAGTGATGATTTAACCAACGGGTCACGAACGGAATTGGTTATACCATCCCTCCTCATTTGAATGGATTCTGCTCTGTGACCACATACTATTTGCAAGAGATCTGAAGAAACCGGCTGCAAATTACCATTTTGGAACAACTCGGTGACCTTAACGTTAAGGTCTTCAAACTTAACTTGATCACTAGATTTAGCCCATATTAATAATTCTCTGAGGGTAGATTCCAAAACCTCTTTTTGCTTTAGTATTCCGAATGTCAGAGCCGCGAATGCTCTTTCAGTATAAACTAAATGACGCAAATTATCATAAGATTTAACCTCATCGTTTACTTCCAACTCAACAAAACCGGGTGAAAAGTTATAGTTCTTTTGAGTATCAGCATAACGAACCTCACACCATTCATCTTTCTCAAAATGTTGGATATTTTTGAGGGTACTTATATAATTATCAGGGGCTTTGGGAACCGATGGATCTTTTAATTTAGTGGCTAAATTAATGTTAAAAGTCGCATTGTCCTCACTGCCCGACATATCGTTATAAAGTGTTCTGCTAACATTATCGTCAACCAAGGATAAATGGTCGTCTAAATTATCAACATAAACCTGACTAGGTACTGAACAATTATGGGAATTTTGTTTTAAAGTTAATTGATCACGTAAATCACTAAAAGCCTTAGATAGTGTATCTAACCTGTCGTCCTTGCAAATACTTTTACCGCCCCTTTCTTTGCGTCGGCGGTGGTGACGACGACGACGAGATCTTTTCTTGTCTTGAGAATTAGATGTCGAGTCGCTCGATGAAGAAGAACTCGAACTTGAACTGCTTGAACTCGTAGACCGAATTCGTTTCTTACGCGATGACACATTGCTACCTGAATTATTTTCGGGTATAATTTCGTCGGCCATCTAAAATAAAAAATGTACACAAGAAAAGACACAAGTCACGTTACACACGACTTAATCAACCGTGGCAAGCATCGACATCGGTAGAATATATGAAAAAAAAAAAAAAAAAATCTATGAAATCCACGATTGCAGGTAGATGAAAATCATAAAACAAAAAATTGTAATTGAATCGAACGGTAACACCGTTTTATACATTTGGGTGCCACGAGATCAAATAAATCAAATGAAAATGTTATATTTGTTCACTATATTGTATCTATAGTGATGTAAGGTCGTTCCTTTGGACCACCAGTACTTTGTTCTGAACGACCTTTCTCTGCGGAAAATTTTACGCCAATGAGCTAGAGAGTCCCGCTGACTTAACAGCTGGACCTGCCTGGTAGGGATGGTGGAGTGGGGAAAGGTGCGAGAGAGACAGCAACATCCAGTAGAATAGGAGGGAACTATAAGCGGAAAAGGATGTGCCTATCTCAATATAATTAAGCTTCGAATAACGGTACAGTTATTTAATAAAAGAGTTAAACCTCTCATAGTATCATACTGACCGCTCAATTTGTTCGTCTTTTGTCATGATTCCATTTCCTATACCGAAGTCCATGTCAAAAAATAAATACCAAATGTAGATAATTTTTATGTTTTTGCAACTACCGACTACTAATTTACCCTTGGAGTCGTTTTTAATGAAGAGCACGCAAGTCAGTCCGTCTACATTTTTTATTTATTCATTTGTAATTAGTAGAAATTATTCAGCTAACATTTATAATACACTAGCTGTGCCCGCCGCGACTCCGTTCGCGTGAGATTCATAACATCGTTTGCAATACTTCCCGACATAGAATATTTTCCGTTCACGTGTATTACGTATATTTTTTATTGCCAAGGAGTATATTTCAAAGATATCAATGCGTCAGTACCTAAAGGGGTCTGAACCTTTTCGTTCCCGTCCGGGGACGTTCGAACGTCCCCGGTCCGTAATTTTTTCTAAATCTGCACAATAATACCTATATTAATGGTATTGGATGGTATTGGATAGGGACATTAAAGATGAACAAACAATATTATGCAACATAATGCCCTAAAATGTCAGGTTAGTGATATAATGGGAGTTAAATATACTTTGGGTCGGCATTATTAATTTTTAACTCTAATTATCTGGCTAACGTGATACTTAAGGGCATTATATATCATAACATTTTTTGTTCCTCTGTGTGTCCCTTATTCATTTTTAAGGTATTATATCGTGCGAAGTTATTATGAAAATTTTTAAAAATTCAAAAAATGATAGAAATTGGTTCTGCTGCTTAGCCTGAGTTCCCTAAACTATATATTTTTTTGCAAATCCAAGCAATGTACAGAAAGTTAAACTTTGAGTCGTATTATAAGTATAGATATTTCTTGACCGCTGGCCTATGGGTTTTATATTTATTCAGAGTTATTAGAAGCGTTTTTTTATTTATTTTTTTATAAACTATGGGAAGACGCTTAGCCTTCATCGTAGGTACCTGATGTTAAATTATTGATAAGGCTGTAGATGGGGGATATTTTTTAGTAGATACTACCTCCGTAATTGAATCAATGCTACGTAATAAATTTTATTTTAGCGTAATTTGTATTTCCTAATTTAAATAAACGATGATGGCTGCTGAACATAATAATGATAAAAAAAAAATTGCACACGATACGAAAACAGACATACAGAGAGAATGACAAAAAAGAGGAACACACAATAGACCTTATTGGTACCTACATAGCAATCTCTTCCAGGCAACCTTGGGTGAGATATTATACTCGTATATATCGTATATACTCGTAATAGGATGTAGGGGAATGGGTGCGTAAAAAGGATAGTGAATAATATACTTATGTACAAATAAAATAAATTCCGATAGAAGAAATATTTAGACAATATAAATCACAAGGCCCGACTGACTGATTAAACAACCGATTAAGGATAAACATTATTTTAATGTTTGCATTTCAGTCGTTTGTTTGGAGTTGGAAGGGACATGGCGACGTGTTGATAAAGGTAAGTTTGGCGATACAAGCCAACCTTTTTTACATAGTTTATTGTCTATACCATTTCAATTTTTCAATTTCAATTTATTTAATTCAATAACAATATTTTACAATTGTGTCTGAATGTTGCACACTAAAAATAGAAAAAAAAAAAAAAAAAATTACAATTGAGATTTAAAGCTAAAACATCAATTTAAATAAAATATTAATAACATTAAAAGTGTGAAAAACGTAAACAATCTATAAGTATGTATATAAATGTCAAACCCATCATTAATAATTCCATGTCAAAGTAAAGCAAAATAAAATAAAAATCATAACATTACAATACAAAAACATTATTGAGTAAAAATGCACGGATTACCGATAAAGTCGTCAAGTGAGTAAAAACAGCCACTTAATAAGAATTTTATAAGTTTCGATTTAAATATATAAAAATCTTCAATAACTTTTACCTCTAGAGGTTTTTATGTCTTTTCTTCTAGTGCTTAATCTTTCTTCCTTAGTGGCTTCGGTTTCATATTTATAGCTATGTTTTACTACATCTAAAACTACAACCAGTATGTACAGGCTAGGTAGCGTCAGCACGTTAAGTCTCTAAAAATGTTATTATATGTTTTTATATTTCATTGTATTATCAATAAACAGTTGAAGACAAAAAAAAAGGCTTAAAAGAGCAAGCGTCGCTACGCAGCCACTTAAGCACTGTTATGGAGTCGGACCACATAAATATTTTGTTGTAAAAAAGGTTGGCTTGTATCGCCAAAAGTAAGTAAGTAAGTTCTAGTTGGTGGTAGGACGTGTTGTCCGCCTGGCTAACTACCACTATCTTATCTAAGGGCCTGCAACTTGCTTTCGAAAGAAGCAGGCTCGATGAAAGATTGCTCGAATGAATTATTGACCTACCAACTATTGGTCGAGGAGTCGCTGCGCTGTTTCGAATAACTTTTGAAAGACACGGGCTCGATGAACGATTGCTCGAATGAACTATTTACCTAAAAGCTGTTAAGTCAAGCTGTCATACTTTCGAAAATCGTTGTTATCTAGTATTTAAAAAAATCTTATTTTGCGTTTGGTGTGGATGTTATAATTTAAAGTGGAACTTGAAATAAAAATTTCAGCATTGTTGTGTACCTACAGTTAGAGATAAGATAGCCAGTTCCTCAGTGATGAGGATTCCGGGAGAGGCTCGCTTCCATCTTCAGCCTTATTAATAATTAACATCATGTATGATGAAGGCTAAGAGTCTCCCCGTTTTTAATTAAAAAAAAACAGTTTTTTGCACACATTTTTGCTTGTCAGCTTAAAGAGATAGGGTAAAACTGACGATTCAAAAATGCGTGTAATATACCTACACATTTAAATAATGAATATTTGATTAGATTTTAAACCAAGGTTATCTAACCGACAGTTGGCAACTCGGCTCTCAATCATTTTCGTTTGGTTTCGTATTATATTTGACGGGTCGATTTCAAAGCAGAAATGAAAGCCATTGAAACAAAGCATGTCGTTTCAGTCTGTTGGAAATTCTAAAGCGCACCTAATGAGTTTTACCTGTAAATGCGAAGTATGTTAGGTTGTTTGTCTGTTACTCTTTCACGCAAAAACTGTTGTTGTTGTTCAGGCCGATTTTCGCCCAAGGCGACTGCATCAACTCCTTTATATCGGAGTCCATATTCGGAAGCAGTCATCTGCGCAGAAATATTTTTAGTGCATAAGCAGGCGCGCAACCGCAGATGCCCTCTCTCGTCCTTTCCCCCCGTAACCCAGTGGAACGGAATCCGCTACGACCGGTGGACAGTTCGGATGCAGTATCACGCAAAAACTACTAAACCGATGGATGAAATTTTGCACACAAATAGAAGATAGTCTGGATAAATACATAGAATACTTTTTAACCCGATATTCTTACGGGAATTAAGTAAGGATCTAAAACTTTTTTATAAAAAGTTTTTATTTTACAATTTTTAAAGGTAGAAGAGGTCCTGTGCCTACGCTGATAACCTTATGACTCTCCTCATCACCTTTTACAAAATGCTGCTTTTCCCGGTGCAGGGACGTTACTTATTGAGGAGTTCTCCCGATACTTCATCATCAGCTGCACTTCATCACATGCATTGAGTCGAGCTTAAATTCCTAATGAACTACAATAAAGTAATCATATAGCTGCCGTGAAATGCTAAGTATTTAATAGTTCCGATGACCATTTGTGTTCTTCATCATCAGTTCCACTTCACCAAATGGTGCATTCCGGAAGCATATGTATAGAAAACACCGAAATCGCTATAGGAGTGCCTATAATATTTGAAGAGTTCCCTGGATTTCTCCAGGATCCTATCATCAGATCCTGACATGATGACAATGGGACCACATGTGAAGTATACGCTTTCGAACAAAAAAAATATTACTCAAATCGGTCCAGCCGTCTTCGAGTAATCGAGTAACATACATTAAAAAAAAAATAGATTCCGTCGAATTGAGAACCTCCTCGGTTGAAATCGGTTAAAAATACTGAAATATAGACGCGCGCGGGAGCGAGACCGATTTTGTAAATTAGGCGAAAAACTACGAAATCACATCGTAGTAAATAACTATAGCGATTAAAGAGAAATGTAATTACAGGATACTAAATAGTATAATTGTCCTCTAATTAAACCAATTTCCAATAGTATATGTAACCCCATTTGAGAATAATCTTCAATTTTCGTATTTTCGAAAAGAAAAAGTGTCGTGGAAAAATCATAAAATCGAATTTCTGGTATTAAGAAATGTATGGGTAATGTATCTTAATACCAAATTTGGAACATCTCTAACCGTCCTATAGTTTTATATAAAAAAGTACATCCTTTTTCCGTAAAGCGTCTCTTAACATTGCAAAGTTATATTAAGCAACTGTCGAAAACTACGCATACAATGATTGAAGTTGCCGTATGTTACATTTGGCGCTATAAACTTTGAAACATACACACATCCTTCAAACATACATACGGATAAATCTGAGCAGCCGGAAACATCTGGAACATTTCCGTTCCAAGATTCCCACACTTTGATCGCCTCGGCTGAAGGGCCAATGTGGAACTGCTGAATGCACCAGCGTTCAATATTGATTTAGTTTACCTAAGAAGGTGGAATGGAGTACAGACGATTGAGTTAATATCGGTTTTTTTTTATAATAAAGTACAGTAGCAAAATGTAAAAGTTCTAAAAGATCTATTTCTTAATAAGCAACTACATAATTTTTTTATTAAGTTTCGAAATCGTCGCTGTTTTGTATTCGTTTTTTTTTGTCGTAAAAACCCCCAAAACTAAAAAAATACCTAAGGGTAATTAAATGCCTTAGTTAAATTTTGGCTTCGAATGAAACTTAACATCCAAGATACAATATACATCATATATTCACCATATTCATTAAATTGAGTTTAATTTAACAGAAGCCACTAATTATACAGTGCATTCATTAATATTTCCGTGGTAAAAGGAATATTGATGATCGAATCTGAATTCTGGCTAACAACCTTAATCAGCTTAAGAGCTATAGCATCATTAACCAGCATTTTAACATATTTTGTTGTTATTACTGCCGTATTGGAATGAAAGATGAATTATAAAGTTTTCAGGCATAGAAGGATTTCGTGGAATTTGTACCTTAATATGGAATTTCGTGGAATTCACAAAGGTCTACAATACACAAACATAGGTATATCTAATCTAATAACAAGAGGGTCTTTTAGGATATACAGTATGTTTAGTAATTATTAGTGGCATATTTATCTGCATGGGTATTTTAACAGAGAGAAATCGTGAATAAAAAAAAATAAAAAAATACATCGGGTTGCACTCTGGGAGTGCCGGCAGAAGTGAAAACCGCTTAAACGAAAATAACGATCAAAATCCACTATATCTTGACTACAACTTCATAAAAAGTTGATAAAAACGGAGACCAACTTGATTTGGCAGGGAAATCCATTAAAACTGACCTGGCATCAATATGAAAGTTGGTAGTAATTAGAGATCTTTATATAATGGTTGTTATTAACAAATATCTTATCTTTCAAGTGTGAGACTTTATGTAATTTGAAATAGGTCAACGGTAAATGGTCTTACGAATTTTCGATTAGGGTCACGTTCACGTGTCCTGACGCGACTTAAACATTTTTTACCCATCCCAAAAAAAATAACTCTGATGTGCACAACGCCGCTAAAAAAGTTTTAATAAAAAAAAAGATAGTTCGTCACCTTTACCTACTACTTTTAGAATAAGTTCACTACGTATTTACTAGAACCCTTGATCCTTAAACTTTTTTTTTAGCATCTGAGAGTCTGAATATATTTCTTGAAGTATAAGTTTGTAATATCAATAATAATCCAAAGTTCAAACGCTTTATTAGCAATTATAGCATTTATATCATTTTAAGAAATTTTGCATGATATACATAGAACTAGAAGATGACCAGTCAACCAAACATCAGAATGGCTGGTCAAAAAAATTTGCGAATTCCTAATAATCAAGTTCTGTAGCAATTATTTAATAAGTGAAGAAAATATAAGCAATTATGTAGCATTTTTTTATTTAAATCTCACAGCTAAATGCCATAGGCAACCAGCCATTCTGACGGTGACCGGTGGTCGGGTCGGTTTTCGACCAAATGAGTCCATAAACATCCTTTCCTGACCCTTTTATCTTTTTTACATGGGAAACTTACGAGGGCGTCGCCCGATTATCGGCAAACACGTCGACCGCCGATGTTTGATGTTTCCTTCATGTTTTTCATTGTTCTTGGTTTGGTAATCGTCATTTGTTTGTGTACAAACGTCACCTTCTATCTTACAATCTAATATTGTGTATTTTTTCACTGAGACGTAAAGTGATTTATCTAATCTGAAGTTTTTGTCTATAGACAGTGGAGGTTTCTGAGAGCTATTATGGCTGGTTCCAGCACTTAGGGTTGATTTTTCCGAAGTATTGATGTTATATAGAAATATGATCTTAATCCATACAGGCCACACGTTATTTGGTTTTGTGGAATAAATAACACATTTGTTGATTTTAGAGTCTAAATTTTAGACAAGACGCATGTACACAGCACATGAGACCTGAGAATCAAAAACTAAACGCCACATTTGCCGAGCATAAAACTTGCGTATATTATAGAATATATCACGATCCATTATTTTTTTGGTACAATATCGACAGGGATAGATGTATCGACAAGGCCTAACACTGAAACGACATCCCGTCTAGGGAGTTTCACCCGTGTGCTTTTCGTAATAACACGTGTGCATTTTTAACTTAATCTACCGTACAATTTCTATATATTACAAAATATATTTGACTCTGACGACCTGTTTGGCGCAGGGGTACTAACCCCACCTTCTGCGCCAGAGGTCCCGGGTTCGATCCCCGGACAAGACAAATATTTGTGTGCATGAACATGTCTATTTGTCTTGGTTTGGATGTTTAGTATGTATATTATGTATGTATTTACAAAAAAAAAGTATATAAGTATGTTTATCCGCTATCTAGTATCCATAAAACAAGTTCTTCATGATACTTAACGTGGGCTAGATAATTGGTGTGATTGTATGAAAATATATATTTTCTTGACATTGGCAAAATGCGGGTATTTAACGCGAGCACGCCATTAATTAAAAAGAAGAAGAAGATCCCGTCTTGGCACCTTGTGAGAAAGGTCAATTTTTTCTAGTACTTATCGAGTAAAAAATATCATAATTAGGTAAGTGTAGCTTAAACAGAGTTAACAATTATTATTTTAGTTGGGTACATTAGACATCGTCTTCTTCTTGACTTGTCTACTAAGTTAAAAAACTAAACTTTAAGATTGTTTTTATTATATTAATTCGCTGATCTGTTTTTGCATCTTCGATGGCTAAATTGATCCATGCGTGTACAAAATGTCTGTCGTAAGATGGACAGTGTCACACTCACATTTCTATTACCTATAAAAATCATAGGCAATGAAATATGGACTCCAATTTACAAGTAATGTTACAGAGAAACCGGCTCGTTTTCATTATTTACAAAATATATGTTAGCAAAAGTCAACTGATAACATATTGTAATACACTGTGTTCGTTGAATGTTAGGAAAATTGAAATGTTTACATTTCCCTATAGTAAAGTCTGCCACAGGTGGAAAATATCTATAGATATAAGCTTAATTTGTCTTTGAATACAAAGGCATGAATACAAATGACAGCCAAATGCAAATGACAGCCAAATGCAAATGACAGCCGTTAATTGCATTATAATTGACATTAATAAATTATTACAAAATCTCTGTTCATGCGCAAACGCACAAACGTCACATCACTAGCACTAGCGGTGAGCGGGGAATTCCGCCGCCCGCTCCGCACTTCGCGATCGATCGGCCACGCATACGTCGTGTCCACTGTACCTTTTTGCCAACAATTATTATTAGAACTTCATTATTATACAACCTATTTTATACAGTCCACTTACGTTTTATTTCGCACCAAAACATCTCAATGTGACAAAAGATAGTTTCTATCTGCCTATTTTTTTCAAACGGCAGTTAGCATTATCGCTATCTTTTTATTTTGAACATTTAACCAGTAACCTGGCTAGCTAAACTCCTGCTTTTATTGAGCACTCACATGGCATACTTGAATTACCCTTGGAATCAGTTTCAAGTAACAATAATGATTTATGTATTAATAATAATAATTTAAATTACAACATGATACAATAGAAGGCTCCTTTAGCCCTGTTATGATAACAGTAAAGTCTTACTGATTAAGAATAGTTCACCAAAATATTCAAGGCTTATTTGACAAAGATTTAAAGTTAAGTTTATTTTTAAATTCCGAAGGTATTGAAATAGTATGCGTTAAAAGGACTTGCCGACTACTTGCTGACTGTTTCGTTCTTGCTTTAAAAGACTTGCTGACTGTTTGCCGACTGCTTCTTTCTTGATTATAAGGATTTGCTGACTGTTGTAGACACTCGCCGTAGACTGGTAGAAGGTTGTAGACTAATAGAGTAGAAGATTTTGTTGTAAACGTTTAGCAGACTGAAGATAAAGTCGTAGAAGACTGAAGAAAAACTGACTCAATTTCTGTCCTGTGGCCTTATTTATACCCTGAGCTCAACTGTTCCATATTACAAACATTTGAACAGATTTTTACTTCTAATAAAATTCAAAGTAGGTTTTAGTACAAGTATTCCATCGATTTTGAATTAAAAGCTAGATTGTCAGTGTCAGCAATCATAATATTAATGACATTTGACGTTTAAATACAAATGAAAATAGCAATAAAGTAAAGAAAATACATGATAAAAGTGGACAAAATTAAATCTAAAGTTAATAATAAAAAGAGGAACGATTTGATTGTTTGTTTGCATTGAATAGGCTTCGAAACTACTGAACGGATTTGGATGAAATTTGGTACACAGATAGTAGATAGCCTGGTTATAAACATAGAATACTTTTTATTCCGATACTCCCACGGGAACGGGAACCACGCGGGTGAAACCGCGAGCGGCTGCTAATCGAATATAATCGAAAATAAAGGATATAGACCATGCACGAGGTGAAATTTTCCTGAAAGTCAATTAAAAGTGATAAAAGTTTAATTGGGAAAGACAAACAAATGATGGGAAATTTTAAAACTGTAAGTAAATTCGGTAGTAGATACGCGTAAATATTTATTCTAAGCGACCTCTTTAATTTTCAAAATTGATATAGGGAATAATTGTTCTGACGATGTGAATAGTACTCTTTATACTATTTACATCGTCAGAACAATTATCATTGAACTAATGTACAAAAATTGTTCAGACGATCTAAATAGTATAGAGAGTACTATTTACAATTATTGCACATTAGTTCAATGATAATAATTTGTCAATAAATTCTAAGAAAACGAAATATGTTAAATTCTCACTTCCTATTCCTAAGGCAGGTTGATATATTAATTTGAATGCAGATATAGTCGAGATAGTTGAGAGCATGAAATTTCTTGGTATTACTTTAGTTTCACGACTACAATGGGATCCACATATTGTAACCTTGTCGAGTAGACTCAGTTTTGCGGCATTTGCTGGACAAAAGATAAGGCTTTTAACAGATATTGAAACGGCAAGACTAGTTTATTTTATTTATAGTGTAATGTCCTATGGTCTGTTATTGTGGGGATCAGCAGCCAATATTGATAATGTGTTTGTACTTCAAAAACGTGCTGTTCGCGCCATTTAAAACCTTAGGTGCAGAGATTCTTTAAGAGACCTGTTTAAAGAAATTAATATATTAATTTACATTGGCATGACAATAAATCTATGAGAACATCGTATATGTAAGGAAACATTTAGATTCATATGTTAAAAATAGTGATGTGCATCAGTTTAATACAAGAAATAAAAACAAGCTGGCTGTTCCAAAAATTTGACTTGGAAAAAGTAGAGTCACGTTTTTGGGTAAAGGCATAGCATTCTTTAATAAAGTTCCACAAGATGTGATTGACCTTTGCATAAATTCAAAAAACATGTTAAGAATAATGTCACGAGCAAAAGTTATTACAAGGTACCAGATTATCTAAATGACTGTAATGCATGGTACTGATAATTAACATAATGTCTACTATGTTACTCGTCAGTCAAATCAAATAATACTTTGATTGATTTGTATTTAGTAATGGTATATTTTTTGTAAATACCATTACTTACATATAGTAAAGCTGGTAAGTTTTTATGCGCCCGTTTTTTCTTGTCAGATAAAAGAGTCTGAAACGTAGGGCAAAATTCACAATAACAAAATTCCTGTAATATGCTCAATTAAATAGAGAATATTTTCATTTTCATTACTGAATTTTGTAGGTCTACATAATTAGGTAGGTATTATTTCTCAAAAGATTTCCCCCTTTATTAAAATCGGAAATAAGTAGTTCGGTGTAACTCAGCTGTAAAGCAAGAATTTTATCGATTGGATATTCACATATAACGGCGTAAATAATAGTTAGTAAATATAAATAAATCGAGCCTATCTTGCAATCACTGCCTCGTCTATACCAATATTTAAAGCTATTCTTTTTAAATAACTTTCAAGTCTGCCGTAGCCCAACCGAGTAAACACAGTTATTAATGATCGAAAGTAATTGACTTTGAGTACTACCTTTCAAGGTATGTTAAGGCGAAATTCCACCAGTGTGCGTTCTGCACAAATATTCCTTTCGGTGGACTCTCTGCAGCAAACATTTACAAAATGTGCGCACACTCTGTAGCGTGTTCGCGCACGGCACTGAACCGTGCTCGTGCACTCGTAGAGTTGAAATGCGACTGCGCCCACGCACACGAGTTCGTTATTTGTTCGCGCACACTGAAAGGTGCAGCAGTGTTTGCTTACAAAAGTTACGCACAACTAAGTCAATGGACATAGATCCACGTAGTTATCGCACTGTGTACAAAAAATGTACCTTTTTATGAACAACGGGGAGACTTAGCCTTCATAATAACTTTTATATTATATAAGGCTGAAGATGGAAGCGAACCTCTCCCGGAATCCTTAATTACTGAGGAACAGGCTATCTTATCTCTAACTGCCGGAACACAACAATGCTGAAAATGTGGTAGCTAGTAATAAGAAGAAAACCGACTATGCGCCGTGTGTGGACAGCACTACTAGAAGCCAAGGGTTTTCCCGTCCCTATTTTTTCTCTTTGACGTTTTCGATTTTGGCTCCAACGGAATGTCTTTTATGAAAAGTTGTAAAAGTGCGAATAAAATAGTTTATTGAATATACAAGTGTGTTTTCTATCTAAAAGATTCAGGAAGACATATTACACTCCCACAAAGTGTTTCAAAAAGTGAATTATTGTGTGAACTGTGTAAACCGAGTTTTCGGTTGGACAAGTTTAGATTTGTGTTTCTACGTGTTGCGAGAAGGACGCTTTAATTTCGGGGTCTTTGCTATTTCTTGGTGCTGAACTTTATTCAATTAAGTATAAACTCTCCGATTTGTTGTTTTTACGAACTCTTGTAAACTGTGCACACTTTTGTTTTTGTTCATATAATTGTAACTTGAAAGAGGAAGTTGAATGTGAATGCGAACCTTGAAATTGTGTGCTTAAGTGGTACCTACTTTATATGGTCAGCATTCAGGACATGCTTTGGTGTCTTTCTCAACTTAATTCTGCTGGGCTGGGCTGCTTGGTTAGACCTTTCCATATTTTTAAATACATAATATAATGTTGACGGTAAAACAATACTTAGTGTGAAACTAGACATGGTAATATACTTATTGAGACTGAACTGTGAATCTAATCCGTGAGCTTTCCTACTAGATAAAAAAAAACTAAGTACTAAAGACAGTTTTATTAGTGTTTCTAAAATTATAAAAACAAGGTGATTAAAATATTGTGTTGTGACTTGTGCTAAGGAAATAAATTTTAGACATTTTATTTGTTTTTGTTTATTTAAATATTGTTGTTAATTAAAAAGATGGGTCGCCACAAGAGACAACGTTCTAACAGTTCATCATCCTCGGGTTCTAGTAATAAAAGACACTCTAAAAGTAAAAAGTATAGGAAGGAGATTAAAAGACAAGATAGTGGGATTGAAGCTTTGGAGGGCTTGATCCGAGAGCTAAGAAAGAAAACGGACTACCACGGAGGAATTATATCTGAGTCATCAACATCTGTGCCACAGTCAGTAATACGTTATGGGACGTAACGACTTTGTACCTACGTATGATCCACAATCATCTTCAATCTCAGTTGAGTACTGGATCAGGAACTTAGAAGGTGTTGCAGTATGCACGGCTGGGATGAACGCACACTCATTTGCAACTGTACATCAAACTACGGGGCTAAGCTAATGTCTACTGAGCTAAGGTACTGCCTACGGGGCTATGGTACTGCCTACGGGGCTAAGCTAATGTCTACTGAGCTAAGGTACTGCCTACGGGGCTATGGTACTGCCTACGGGGCTAAGCTATTGTCTGCTGAACTAAGGTACTGCTTGCGGGGCTATGGTACCGCCTACCGGACTAAGCTACTGTCTGCTAGTTCTCCTTCGAGGGCGAAGGAGCTCAGGAGGGCTGAACTAATAGAAAGAAAACGTATGCAAGACTATGAACCGTGTTTTCCCGTCCCTATTTTTTTCTCTTTGACGTTTTGATTTGGGCTCCAACGGAATGTCTTTTATGAAAAGTTGTAAAAGTGCGAATAAAATAGTTTATTGAATATACAAGTGTGTTTTCTATTTAAAACTAGCCAGGCGGACTTACTACAAGTCCTACCACCAACCAAGTCGAATACAATATGTACCCGCTGGGCTCGTATTCGGGGCTCCTGGGTCTGATACCGGTGGTTGTTACCACTAGACCACAGAAGCGGTTAAACCTACTGCACATTTGAGTTGTATGGCAGCAAGGCGCGAGCAGAAGGCGGGATAACGACCTCAGTGGTGGAGTGGTACGAGCACCGGCTTCCGAACTCTGAGGTCATGGGTTCGAATCCCGGTAGGAGCAAATATTTGTATGATGAATACGAGCATATTCACCTGAGTCATGGACGTTTATATATATTTCTACACATACGAGTAAATACTTATATTTGTATATTTATCCGTTACCCACTAGGGTACGTAAAGTAAGCACTGTAAGGCTTTTGTTATGGGATACTAATCCCATAACAAAAGCCTTACAGTGCTTACTTTGGGGCTAGGTTAATTAGTGTGAGTGTAAGAAATATTGATTTATTTATTATTTATTTGTGTGGCACACGCTTTTGGTGGAATTCCACCTTTAAGTTGTATGACAGCAGGGCGCGAGCAGATGGCGGGATGTAGGATCGATACCGGCTATGAATAATTAAGATGAACGTGCCTTTTTGAGGCGAAAGGCAAGTGGGTGCGGACTTGGTCGGAGTAATGTGCTTAATGTATTGTAAATAAGGGTCTACCTATGTCATGTCTTTTTGTGAATTCTGGTTTGCAAAGTTACCGAGTTTTCGGAGAAACCCAATTATAAATAGTGACACGTAGATTATCTGAAATAAATTGGTAGCAAAGTTGTTATAGGTAAATAGCTTAGCTGTTGATAAGATTATAGAAATAAATAATTCCAGAAGACACAGTTGATTTAATTTTGTTTTTGGTTTTGTGAATATCATATTGTTATCTTTATTTAGGGCACAGCATAGAAAGAAATTTCAACGGAACTTTGTTTAAAAAAAAAAATATCCAAACTTTCCATCGGTTAGTTAAATTCTTTCGTATGGATTTTATGTTTGAAGCCTCTTTATAGCCATTAAAGATATATTAAGAAAATATTATGAGTTCATTCAATAGGTAGTAAAGCTGTTGAATTAAGTTGATGGAGCTAAAGCTGTTTCATTGCGAACGTGACGACGCGCTGAGTAAGGAACTTAATAGTTTTAAAAAACATGGAAGGAAAGACTCTGGGCCTTTCGTTCGGAGAAAGGAAACGACGACGATAAAAAAATTCTCATGAAAAATATTTCTGATACGAGGTAAAACAAATTTCAGATACATTTTGATTTTTTTTTACTTTCGAACTACCTTCTAGTTTGAGTTTACGTATCGACGAGATATTTAATTGAAATTAAACCAAACGGATTATTTAGATCCAAAATCACACATCCAAAAATTGTTGGAGCTTTTAAGATATATACGGTTCTGAACTCGAACTTATATCTCTTGGACGAAGACTGACAGTCTGCTTTGGGGTAATAAGCAACATATAGATAGAAAATATATAGATGGAAATGACGTACGAAAATCTTAGAAGTGTTCTATGATTTGTATTTGTTCCTGAAAATTTTGAAAGTAATTTCCTAATAACAAGAAATTCTTAACTTTTGAAACGAGCCAAAATCAACAAAGTTTATTTGCCTGAAATAGACTCCGTGCCGCGGCTTCTATTTTTATGGTTGAATATAACATTCATGTTTTAATTTAAAAAAAATTGCGTATATAGATTTAATACATGATAAAATAATTGTTACAGCAAAGTTTTTCCCACCCAACATCTTAAATGACGCATTGAACCAAATCACCAAATCTGATTAGGCGTAATGAGAATCCAATGTTCCATATGTTACTGAGGACATCCTAATGTTGAGGGCTTTCGGATTCAATTTAGGACAATTGAATTGGTTGAAAAGGAACTCAAGCATAGTTCCACGCGTTACGAGTAGAATCTAGGGCGGAAAATGTCGTATACTTAGCTATTTTTTGCTAGTAATTCATTATACATTCATACATTCATAAATAGTAAATTTTTCCAATTCAGTAAATATTTATTGAAATAAAGTAATAGTTAAATATGGTATTGAGTACTTGGCTCCCAAGTATAAACACATGTCTCATATTTTGGATCAGAAAATCTTCATCTGTAACAAATAATATTTAGTTAAACTTCTAACTAAGTAATATGCTATCGTCATGGAGATCCGCGAAAGAGGCTTATACCGTCAGTGGTTGTCATGTGGCTAAGTTGATGCTAATCATGATCATTTATCAATGACGATTTCACGAATCAGCACATATAACTTTGTTACAATTTTAACGTTTGAAGTGACATGAAGGTATTTTAATAAAGCAGTATCTGACATTGGCAAAAACCATAGATGTAACGCCTTATTTACCTACTTCTGACATCTCTTTAAAACAGCATTTAATATTAACAGGTATCCAATGTTAAAGATTAATAAAATAACAGATGTCCAGTGTTAAAGATTAAGAAAATAACAGGTGTCCAGTGTTAAAGATTAATAAAAAATAAGCGCAATTTAAATCAGCTTTTAAATTCAAAGTCGTAATGTTAAATTTATAGAGCCAGCTTTAAATACAGCGCGGGCGTTTTGCATTAGATTATCCAGTTATTTCCTTTTCCCGATACCTTTTAAAAGCTTTATTTCTTTCGTTTACATTCAATTGTTGATCACTTTGTGGAATATCGTTTCACAGTAAAGAATCCCGATTTAGCAATATATTAGGTAGGTACCAGTTATTAAACAATTCAAGTTTAACATTACTTATAAGTAATTAAATAGTCAGTGGCCTACCTATTGTAGCTGATAAATATTCGCACCTATTAGCATAGGAAAATTGGATGTAGGTATTTATCCCAACATTTCGAAATAAAACTAAGGTGCTTCCTATGCTTACAGCATACCTGCTGGTAGCCTTGATGGAATGCAATATCGAACCTGTCCCCTTATTGTCTAATTTCAAAATCTATCACAATATTTTTGAAATGGAGTGACTTATGGAATTGTGTAACTTATAGTCGCAATCCCTTTCGGAACGAATGATGTTTTAAGTTTGACACTTCTCCATAGAATTGAAATATATTTTCGTCTGTCACTTTGCTTATACAGTTCACTTTCATTCATTCAATACCTTTCAAAACGCGTCCCGATCACTACCCTATCAAATGTCAAATAGTTATGTAAATATCTTTCAAATAACGAATTGCGACAGATTTTAAAATTAGACAATTAGCCCACTGATATTTTGAAAAAAAGCCAAAACTGAGCGTCCAACCGCTAGGCAAAATAATAAGTTACTTACTGTTTACCATGGCTATGTAGGCTCCATTCTCAGATGTATGGCATTTGGCTATGGCGAATACCTACTCTCGCTAATAAAGCCTTCCTGGCACTTAAAACTTTTTATAAAAAAATGAAAACCGACTTCAAAATCTAAAAAGCAAAAAATAAACCTTTTGGAGTCGGTGCCAGAAACGGCATTCTACTTTGCGGTGCTACTATTTTATTTTTCTTGCCTTGGCTGGCACCGACTCCAAAAGGTTTATTTTTTGCTTTTTAGATTTTGAAGTCGGTTTTAATTTTTTTTAAGTTTTTATTTCACAATTTTGAAAGGTAGAAGAGGTCCTGTGCCTACGCTGATAACCTTATGACAACTCCTCATCACCTTTTACAAAATGCTGCTTTTCCCGGTGCAGGGACGTTACTTATTGAGGAGTTCTCCCGATACTTCATCATCAGCTGCACTTCATCAAATGCATTGAGTCGAGCATAAATTGCTAATGAAATTACATTAAAGTAATCGTATAGCTGCCGTGAAATACTAAGTATTTAATAGTTCCGATGACCATTTGTGGTCTTCATCATCAGTTCCACTTCACCAAATGGTGCATTCCGGAAGCATATGCATAAGTTACTATAGAAAACACCGAAATCGCTATAGGAGTGCCTATAATATTTGAAGACTTCCCTGGTTTTCTCCAGGATCCTATCATCAGATCCTGACATGATGACAATGGGACCACATGTGAAGTATACGCTTTCGAACAAAAAAATAATTACTCAAATTGGTCCAGCCGTCTTCGAGTAATTGAGTAACATACATTAAAAAAAAAGATTCCGTCGAATTGAGAACCTCCTCCTTTTTTTTGAAGTCGGTTAAAAAGAGTGTGCGTGCGTGGGGTTGGTCAAAAGCATTAATAAAGACCACTTTAAGAAAAACTGCGAATACTGACAATTACACCCATGTAGGTAGGTACGTATGATGGCATGGACGTTGGCATATTTGTAAAAAAAAAATCGCAAGTATTTTTAATTATGTGTGTGCTTACACACTTAATTAAAAATACTAGGGATTTTTTTCATCTATACTATATTTTATATTATAATATTATTTATTTATTTATTTATTTGGGACAAAAAACAGCGTTCACAATATATGTTAAAATTCATAGGATATAGGATAGTACATACATAAGTATTGCTTATAGTGAATCCCACAACATTATCCTCGAGTTAATTTGTGATACTCATTAACTTAAGTACCTACTGATTAAAAAGAATACATGCATGATTTAAAAACAAAAAAGATAAACTTACATCTAGATACTTGAAAAAGTAAGTAAGTAGTACTTAATACATTTTGGGAAAGTATGATTATTATGCAAAATGTATATATTAGAGATGTACCGACTAGTCGCCGACTAGTCGGTAAAGCCGACTAGTCGGCCATTTTTGTAGTCGGCGACTAGTCGGTGACTAGTCGGCTAAAACCACCGACTAGTCGGCCCGCTTCTCACTCATGTTAATATGCTTAAAAAAATAGAGAGGGTGATAGAAATGAAATTGTATCTTTACTGTTGTTATTTTTTATTATAAGAATCAGTCTCACAGTTTCAATTTACTAATAATAGGTTAGAAAATTTAAATAGGAACTCTTCCTTTGATATCACCTTATATTATTCAATCTCGAAATAAAATAATACAATACTTGTAATAAAAACAACTAAGTATAGTAAAGTAAGTATACTTCGTTCAACAAACTCTTTTTTTAGCAAAAAATTAGAAATACGTAGGTATCTTTACTTCACACTACAACTTAGAAATAGAAACTTGTTCTATATAGAACAAGTTCCTATTTCCAATAATGAATTGTACTGAGATCTAGCTTTTACGTAAACAAATAATGAATGATGCAGAATGAATGACGCGATGTAAACAAAAACATGTCCTAACAAGTCCGCGTGGGCACCGCGCCGATGCTACGAGCCGAAAGCGCGCTCACGAACATTTCCGACGTCACCCGTATTCTACCGAAAGTAATGGTCGGCCTAGCCGACTAGTCGGCCATTTTGCTGCCGACTAGTCGGCTAGTCGGCTAGTCGGCCAAAGTTATAGTCGGCCCATCTCTAGTATATAAAATTAACTAATTTAACTAAGTACATTAATAACTGAAAAAAATTATAAAGCTGAAGAGTTTGTTTGTTTGTTTGTTTGAACGCGCTAATCTCAGGAACTACTAGACCGATTTAGAAAATTCTCAGACCATTAGAAAGCTACATTCTCCCGAGTGACATAGGCTATATTTTATCCCGATATTCCCACGGGAACGGACACCACGCGGGTAAAACCGCAAGGATTCGCTAGTATAATATATACAAATTGACCTTTTTTCCTATATTAAAAACACAGCAATGCAGAGGTTTTATAAACGATACAAAGTATTATAGGATGTCATGCTCATGGCTGAAAAATGTTTTCATTCCTTGTGTGAATTTGAAGGTGCTCGATAAACCTGCTAACTTCTCACATAAATTAGACGTCAAAATAGATTTATTCTGACATTTCACATACTATTTTTGCATTGTTTTGAGTTTATGGCGAACATTATTACTTCATTTTAATAACATATCACCTGTTTATGTAGAAACAGCCCGCGGTATTACCCGCGTAGTTCCCGTTCGCGTGGGAATATCGAGATAAAAAATAGCCTAAGTTTTAAATAAGGCGATCTTCTGTGTGCCAAATTTCATCTAAATTGGTTTAGTATGTATGCAAGTATGTATGTAGCAAGTATGAATCTGTACTATAATGTTATATTTTGCATGTGTTATTTTTTACTATTATATTAAAGCTTTATTGCCGACACAGGAACTCTCACTTCCTTAGTGGTTGACTGTTAGAGAATGCTCCATGGCATTAAGTCCACCATTTGCTGTATTTTATAGTACTGCAATAAAGATTAAATAAATAAACTGACATACATTCGCATTTATATTATTAGTAGGATAATGTTTTTGCAAATAATAGTTATTTGTTATGGAAGGCTGGAAAGTTGGTTATTTAGCGGCGAGTTGCCTCTATTGAAATTTGAGCAAGTGAAGGATTCTAGCAAAGATTGAATCCTGAGCGAAGCGAGGATTTCAAAGGTACAAGACGCTAAAAACTTTTCTGCCGAGCGCAACATACAATATTTCACCTCACAACAGCGAGGAACATTATTATTGTTTCCGCGGCCAACTTCCGGTAAAAAATTCTTTTAACATAAAGTTTAATCAAAATATACCTTATTCTCGTTGTTTTTATGTTATAAAAAAATAATTAATAAAAAAGGGAGTATTATAGTTAATTCAAAGTTATTTAAAGTAGGAATAGGTATATTGTTACTTATTAATAAGAATAAAAACGATTCCGTAAATGTTGACACTGACATGAGGTACAAGACAAAGACAATTTAAAATTAAAGATTTATGTTGTGAAATCTCACCCAGCCTAATATAAAATTCTTATAACAAATAGTTTAATATTTTTGTTATTGTTTTTATGATTCAATGAACTAAAATAAAATAATAAAACCAAAAAGGAGTATTATAAATAATTTAAAGCTATTTAAAATAAGAATCAAATATAACAAAAAAGTCAATAGTGCGATTCGGAACGCATTATGACATATTTTTAAAGTATTAATTTAAAAAAGTACTTTGCCGCGCTAGGTCGCAAAAAGCGATTTTCTACGCCTAAACTGATTGACAAAACCTCCTTTTCAGAGCGTGTGGGGTGAAAAAATTATTATTATTATAGACTTCTTAATCCATAAAAAAAGAAATCTTCAAAAACGGATGGGTCCTACCCTCAATCATAATAGAATTACTGTGAGACATGGACGGATAGAAGAAACGACGTTACACAAAAACCAATCTGTTCTCGACAGGGGAGCAACATAAAATAATATGATTAAATGCTGTTTACCCACCGATGGCCATTTTATTGGTGAAATTCCTATCTTGTTAACTGAAACGGTTATTTTAAGTGACACTGTGGAGCGAAAATATTTCAAGTACTATTTGTGATCTGCGTATTGCGTTTTGGGAATTCGGATATTTAAATGATGATATTTTTGCTTCACAACTTAGATTGTTTGAGAACTTTTTGAATTATAACTTTGTTAACCCATTCACTGCCTCCCTTAAAAGTAGCGACATTACCCCTATGCCGCCATACACTGCTGCTAGCCCGCACATGCGCGGGCCCGGCATCACGTTAAACTATTCTTGCCCGCACAGGGGCGTTTTCGGCATAAGGCTTTAGATTTCGACATGAAATGTTTTTAATGTTGAGTTTACATTGACTATGTGTGGTATATAGTATATATGCATAATTTTATATCATTCTTGTGGCGAAACTCTGTTAATTTTATTGATTTTATAACAAAAAATTGTAATTAAAATTAAAATAGTTTAAATTTTTAGTTTATTGATTTACGACAATCAAAATCACGGAAATTGCCATATTGGGTAGATTTCTGCTCATATTTATGTAAAGAAATAAAAAAATCAATTAAAAACGTCTTTATTTTAGGTGCTTTTTAAAAAGTAAGGAATCGTCAACCTTTTTTCTTATTTTTAAAATTCATGCTTATTTTAAGAGTAGGTGTTGTTATTTAGCAATTTCTTCTGTACTAATATAATAATTCTTTTCCTTTTTATACTAATATAATAAAGCTGAAGAGAATAGATTATATTGTGTTTGTTTGAATGCGCTATCACTGGAACTACTGAACCGATTTTACAACTTTTATTTAAGTAATGTAAAACTATAGTAATAAATACTGTTACTTACGTGTTTTTAATGAAATAAACAAATTAAAATTAATTACTCGTAAATAATTATTTTTTTTATTTAATATATAAATGACAATGATAAAAATATTCGAACTGAAACCCTCGCATTCGAATGCAAGGATATTCCTAGCATTGATGCGACAACGCTACAGCGTATAAAACATATAAAAGTATTGGAGAATTTAAACGGTGTGGTTCGCAAGTCTCGGTAGCTCAGCGGTTAGAGCATTGGACCGGATTTCCAAAGGTCGTGGGTTCGATTCCCATCTGAGAATTCACTTGTGGCCGAGTTAATTTTTTCCAATATTTTTCTATTTAAAATTTATCATAATTATAAAAATAGCATTGAAAAATGCAAAAAATCAAAAATCCAAATTTTATAATCCATCAGATTAAGGACTGGGTTAGAGAATGGGCTATCTTCGTGCCGGGCGAAGTCGATTGATAGCCGGCCAGTATTTTTTTTGTGATCAGGCGCAGGATCCTTCTGGAAGACCCAGTGCACTTTTTCCCATGGTCCGAAATAGTGCTTCTACGTAGTTTATCGAGACCGTATTTTGGTACACATTGGTACTTGTTTTCATACCCTTTTCACAGAAAAACTGTTTATTGGGCCATAATAGTGTCGTATTTTGGTTAAGCCAAACCATCGCTGATGAGGGCTGATCTAAGAGTTATTTTTTTTAAAGCAGAATTTGACTTGGCGGTTCACTCCACTCCATTGTACCAAATGAAGAAATATCTAAAAATTATTGGTTTTTCTATTCGACAAATAATCGAAATTCAAATGAAAATAATAATTATAAGTACATAGTCTTACTAAATAAAAATAAAATCTGACTGAACTATGGGAAAACTAATATAAATACTTATAACAAATGTTCGAACAGCCGATAGTGTTTGTATGAAAAGTTGTTTGTTGTTTCGTCTTTTTGAGAAAATTAGAACTACGTTGCTTATGATATAAGTAGCAAGTTATCTACTCCTGTAAGGTTGGTGGTGTTTTACAAATAATACGTCTAAAAGACGGTACTCCTCCCCCGCTAGTTGTACCTAACTCAACTCTCACGCATGTGGTATTTTTTTGAATGAATGAATTGAATGAATTATTATTTATTTTGCATTCCTTTGCCATTGCCAGACAGGTATCTGATATACTTAACATGTTATTACCTAAATGATTGGTACACCTATGTAGGTAATCTTTGATTTCATAAAAAATATATACCGAATCCAAACATTTAGGTGAAATATTTATACGTTACCTAACTAGATACCTATTAGCCAAAAACGTACACTTTTCGTTGTCTACTCTTACGTAATAATAAATATTTTCTTGCCCACGTGTAAATTATTCATTATAATGTCAACTTCTAAATGTTATCGACTTTGTAACAAATTTTTACCCCTCCGTCACATTTATTTATTTATTTATTACAAATTGCGTTACATGCGACTTAGTGACTAAACAAAACATGCAAGCACCAATGTATCGCATGCACCTCGAAAGGCACTGCAACGAACAGGAGAGGGGCAGACATTTAGAAACTTTTTTCCTCAAAGTATTCATTAATAGAATAGTAAGCTTTTCCTACAAGCAGCTTTTTCAAGGAGCGAATGAACACACCGATATCCGATTCGGCCTTCAGATACTCTGGCAACTTATTAAAGATTTTTATGGACATCGGGTAGGTACCCGAACTATGCAATGCTAATTTGGATCTTATTTGTAAAAGGTTATTTTTATATCGAGTCACGTTGTGTCGGGGTGCGTCTATGACTTTGGTGTAAAAATTTGGGTGTTCCCTGACAAACTTACACATTTCCAGTATATATAAGCACGGTAATGTTAGTATACTGAGGTTCCGAAAATGGGGCTTGCAGCTCTCTCTGTGTTCAATATTTGCAAGTATACGGATACACTTTTTCTGCAGAATAAAAAGTTCATGTGCATCGACACTATTACCCCATAGTATGACGCCGTAGTTAAGCCACGCTTGTGCATAGGCGTGGTAGGCTGTGACTGCCGTTTTTAAATTTGTACATTTTTTTAGTTCTCTTAAAGCGTATATAAACTGTGATAATTTTGACTTATTTTTTTGAATATGTGATTTAAAATTAACATTAGAATCAATATTTATACCCAGCAAAGAAAAATTTTGAACACATCCTAATTTTGTTTGATTATATGTAAAATTTATGTTTATCTCATTTTTTTGTCTTGTTCTGAATTGTATTAACTTAGTTTTTTTGAAATTGATTTCTAAATTATGGTCACTTAGCCACTGTTTTACTTTATTTATGATTGTCCCTATTTTTTCATTAAGTTTAGTACTATCGATACAAGGGAATACACGGAAAAATCGTCGGCAAACATCACACAATGATTGTCAATGACCTTCGGAAGGTCATTGATGTAAATAAGGAAGAGGACACACCCGAGCCCGGCCCCCTGAGGAATAGAGTCCCGCACCGGTTGGGCCCTCGACCTGACACACGTTATGGTTTTTGAGTCTTGATCAACATGCTCTATTTCGACGTACTGTGAACGATTTCTGAGAAAGGAAGCAAACCATTTATGAACCAGATATGCTTTCGTCATGTCAAATAAAATTCCTATTGCGTATTTCTGATCATTTAATATACATGACAACTCCGTCACATGTTTATTGTGACGGAGTGGTAAAGTACATGACGTAGGGGTAAAATAAACGATATTCACGTTCTTTTCATGCTGAATCTGAAAAATACTGAAATAGATACACTAGTTATTATGGTAATTATTCCTACAGAAAGTGTTACAAATATTTTTCTACCTTCTCTTTTGTTTAGGTACTCATTACTTATTTCCTTTAGCCAGATACCATCATGGCGAAAATGAAGGCATTAACAGCAGCAGAAAGACAGCGGCGATGTCGGGAAAAACGAAAAAATTATCCTGAGAAGGTAGCTGAAATAAAGCGCAAGGATTTAGAAAGATACCATGCTCGAAAAAGTTAGTGGCTGAAATGAGCATGCGAGAACATCGAATCAAAAAGCGAATATGGCAAGAAGCAAATAAAAAAAGAAGGGAGAGGAAAAAGATGCTTGAAGAGGTACTTTTAAACACGCCAGCTCCATCACCAATACCAGAAACCCCACCAATGACTCCATCTGCAACACCGACTCCCTCTGTAGTATCTACTCGTAGTTTAAGTGGAAGAAAGAAAGTGAAAAGAGATAGAACCAAGTTATACAGGGATAGTATTAGAAGTTACAAGAAAAAATAGAACTGTTAGAGAAGAAAGTTCGAAAATATAAAAAGAGATTGCACAGAAAATAAAAAAAAGACAGCAGCAACAACAAAGATGAAAACAATAGTCACGTAATGTAACGAGAGCTACCGCTGGTAGGAAGGAGACGGTCACGCACAAAAAAAGAAAGTTCAGAAAAGATTTTTATTGGACTCTATGAAAAACCTGTACAAAGCCTTCTTGAAAGAAAATAGTGGCCTCACATGCCACTACAGCTACTTCACTAAAAATAGACCATTTTATGTAAAGCCACCTACTGTAGATGGAAGAGATACTTGCTTATGTAAGTTAGATGCAAATGTTACCTATGTGGTTAATACATTACATAAGAATAAAATCATTGTTCAGAGAGACACGAATGCAGTCTTAGAATCTCTAGTTTGTTCTGTTGATTCGGTATCCTGTATGAACGGAGTTTGTTCAGAGTGCAAGAACCGGTGCATAAATTATGATAAAAGTAACCAAACAGAGATTGTAGACTTACGACAGTGGGTAAGGAAAAGTGAAGTTATAGAAAAGGCAGAGAAAAAGGTAAAGATTACTAAAAATGTACCAGTTACTGAAAAGCTCACAATTGAAGAAGTGATTTATAAATTTGAGAGCGAGCTGCAAAACTTCAAAACGCACATCCACAATATCAGACACCAATACAAAGCTTACCGACAGTGCATCGATGGGCTGACAGAAAGTGACGTTGCATTACATATAGATTTTAGTGAGAATTAAGCCTGCAAGTATCATTCTGAAGTCCAGTCTCACCATTTCGGTGGTTCTCGTAATCAAATCACCCTACATACAGCAGTGATGTACCATTCTTCAGCAGGAGCACAGACAAAACAAGTAACCTCATACTGTACAGTGTCATCCAATCAAAACCATGGACCTTCTGCAATTTGGGCTCATCTTCATCCAATTCTGTTGGAATTGAAAGAAATACACCCTGCTGTAACAACTGTTCACTTCTTCTCTGATGGACCTGCAACCCAGTACAAGCAAAAGATAAACTTTTACCTTATGGCAAACAGGTTTTTCGATGAAAACGGATTTCGTAAAATATCCTGGAACTTCTTTGAATCAGGGCATGGAAAAGGAGCTGCTGATGGTGTTGGAGGGACAATGAAACGCCTAGCTGATGCCATAGTTGCTAGAGGAAACGATATTGCAGATGTGTACCAATTCTTTTCCGCACTTCAAGATGCCAACAAAATCAAACTTTTCATGGTGACAGACGAAGAAGTGGAAAAGGTAGCAGCAACGATTCCAAGTAACATTGTGTCCCTGAAAGGAACAATGCAAGTCCACCAAATGTTCACGGAAACTCGTGGAATCTTAAATCATAGGGTATTAAGTTGTTTTTGTAAACAATTCTGTTCTTGCCACGTTCCTAAAACTTATCGGCCTCTCCCTGAAACCCAACAACAACAAAACACTGTGGACGAGTTCTTATCTAACGAAAAAGAAGACGATTTCATTCATGATGTGGATTTCACGCTTGCTGATATTACGAATACAAATAGGATGCCCCGAAAAAGTTTTTACGATACAGTGTATAGCCCAGATGAATCATCCGATGAAGATCAGCCTTTGGCCACGCTTAAAACGAAAGATCAAACTGCCGTCTGCGGTACTTCTTACCAAACACTACAGCCTGAAGACATTCATCCAATGAATATAAAAGACGGAGTACACGTATTGGTTAAAGTACGAAGCGAGAGGAAAATCCAATACACTTACGCTGGAGTAGCAAAAAGTACCGTCGATGAAGAAGGCGACTTCCTGGTAATGTTCCTAAAAACAGTCGATGATAGTGGAAGACTGTTCAAGTTGGTGGAGAATGACATATCGGATGTTTCTTTTGATGATTTAATTAAAGTCTTACCAGCTCCTAATGTTATTAAAAAGGGAAAGAGACAATATTTTAAGTTCGAAGAGCCACTGTCAGTATTCGAAAAATAATACTTTCTATTCGTGGCTTCGAAATTGAAATATTGTCTTGCTAATTTGTGCTATTGTTAATGATGATTATTTTATTATATGTTTTTGGGCATTTTAATTTGTTGTAAAGTTAGACTAGACTTTTTGTTTACTTATGACAAGTGAGTTGTCATTTAATTTACTAAAATATGGATCTCTTATTCTAATGGTTCTCAAATGTGATTTAATTAATTATCTAAGTTCGATCTCATGTTAAATTATATAAACATGTTGAAGACTGATGAAAATTTATAGCAAAATAAATGATTCTAGAGTAATTAACCTGTTTTTTTATTACAATACGCAGCCTGATTTCAGGTCTGTCACATAAGTCACGATGTTGTCCCTGCATAACATCCAAACCTTGTTCAATTGATAGAGTATAATTTTAAGTACAAACAATAGTTATTGAGACAGCACATTTCTAAACTGTATCCATTCCGAGATAAATGCACCTATTCATCACTATTATTTTCTAGATTAAGGTAAAAAATTACTCAATTTTTGTAATTTAAGATATTTTAAATAATAATATTTAAGATATTTTGGTTTAACATAGATATTTTTTATCAAACTTTACCTACTCATAACACACATAAGCCTTCTAGTTTTTAAGTTCGCCATGTTTATTACTTGTATAGAAAGTATTTCGAGATTTTTAGGTTTCTGACAAACTAAGATTCGTCAAAATAGGCTACTTACTCGCGATAATATCGAGCCTGATCATAAATAGTACCTAATTAATACAGCGACAGCGTATTTTATGGATTTTGAAAAACTACTGACCAATTACTGTAAATTTGTCTTATTTGGTACCACGTTGGAAAGTTTGATCTTTCAGATAAAAATAATAGAGAAGATATATCAGATAAGAAGATGAGAAAGTAACAATCGGCAGAGTACATTAAAAAAAACAGTGGAGTTGAGAACCGGTAAAAAGGTGAAATTCACTCATTTTTTTGTTTACTGACGAATCACGAAATCTCGAAGTTTCTTAATCTATAAAGATAAAACAGTTTTTCATCTTCAAGTAAAATAATCAAGTAGAAAACATCAGTGAGCGTTTTTGTAAAAAAAGGTGAAATGGAAGACGCGAGTTTATTTGTCCACAAAGTCCACGCGTATGAAGTCGCGAGCATTTATAAATTTTATGATATTTGTTAATTTTACTCAAACTAACAAAAAGGTTTATTACTTCTGAATACGACTCTTGCCCGCACATAAGCGGTCTCGGCATGAGAGGTCAGAATTGGCTTTTTTCAAATGTTCAAATATCCACAGGCCGTTTAAGTAGCCAATAAATTATAATAAAACAAATCATTAGACAAAATCTCATAACTTTCTGATGTTATTTCGAAAACTTATTGAACTTTAAAATCCAACGGCACATGGGCGGTCTCGGCATGGGAGTTCGAAACTTTTGCCCGCCAATGTGCGGGCTCGGCAGTGAATGGGTTAAGGTATTATAAATTGCAATTCGAATTTATTGTCAGAATTATTACACTTAAATAAAATAAAAAAACTAGTTTAAAAAGAGTAACGGCAATATTCAAATTACATTTTTACATCAAAGTTGCATGGGTCAAAAATGTTAGCTCAAAAAATATAATTTCTACATAACTATTCAGAACTTTGACTTAGCAAAAAAAAGAAAAAAACAAACTAGTTGAGCCAGTACCAAGCTGTAAGAAAATAGTAATGCATTTGAATTTTTATACGCAGTTTTGATGGAGTCGTATATCCTACAGATTTCTATACAAATTGTAAAGCTCCAGGTTAGTTAGTCGGAAATAAAAAAAATTCTAGGTCCATACGCGTTACGATCGGACGAACATTTTAAGAGTATCCCATAAACTCCAAAATAAAAAAAAAAAGGATTTTTTAATAAACAGAAAAAAACGGTTTTGAAATTGGTTTCATTAGTTGCGAGGCGTTGGTTTCGCAAACTAATTAAACAAACTAAACATTTCAATTCAATTACCTTAATCGGAATCATTTTAATTACGGAGAAGGTTGACGAACAACTCAACAAATCGTAGTCATTTACGATAATTGCTTAAAACCACTTCAATCTAATGCAATTTCTTCAGGATTGTACTGTGGTCAGCCCGTTGTTCGTGCGCGATTTATTTAAATAACATTCTAATTAAACTTTAAATAATTTAAAAGTGAATATTATTTCTACTTTGTTAACGCTATTTTGTGGAATACCCATATATTCAATAATAAGCTAAAAGTTATTATAATCAAATAAGAAAGTTCAAAACCTTTGTTTACGAATTTAATAATAAACAATTTAGAGTTATTATTGGATTCATTGAAATAAAACAACTTTTACGATATCAAACGCGCTATATTTCACGAACTAAGCTGTAATTGTCCGTGTTTTTAGGTTTTTTAGGGGTTTTCTGATTTTCCCAAACAGCTTAGTTCGTGAACTATAGCGCGTTTGATATCCGTAAAAGTTGTTTTATTTCAATGAACAGTGCGCGCCAAAACAAGATGTACGAATTAGATTCTTATTAATTTGGCTTGACTTTTGGGAGATACAAGAAACTAAATGATTTTGTAGTCCAATATCGTACTATTATTTAAATGAAACTATAATATTATGGACTTCCAGCGGGATCGTTACCATTCAAAGACCAAATTCACGTGTATACTAACAATACGATTGGATAAATTTTCGTGTAAATTTGAATGAAAAATAATGAAATGGATTGTTTAATCTCTTATGTAGGATACCAATTTTATAAAATAAATCTTATAATATCAGAAGACATCTAGTCTCCACGGAACGCGATATTTATTTTTTCTAGATTTATCTTCATTTTATGAAACTAGCTACCACCCGCGGTTTCACCTGCGTGGTTCCCGCTCCCGTGGGAATATCGGGATCAAAAGTATCCTTTGTTTTAACTCAGGCTATCTACTATCTCTGTGCCAAATTTCATTCAAATCCGTTCAGTATTTTTAGGGTGATACGAGTAACAAACAAACTGTAATACTTTCGCATTTCTAATATTAGTAGGATGGCATTGTCAACGCAAACATTTTAGTCTTATTTGGCAATTTACAAATTTGAAGGTAGTTCAGAACTGATAAAAGAAACTCGTGGTCGATTTTTGCTCGACCGATTCGTAATAACACCAAATTGCATCATCAGTGTGACTGTGGATAAATTTGGTTTATCCGTAGTCACACTGGTGTGACTGACGACCAGTAGGTCCTTCCCATGGACCAATTCTAAACGAAATTTCTGTTGGCCAGTTTCTAGAAACTATGCAATATAATAAAATTTATGTTAAATTTATTTTCATTGTTTTTTCTTTCTTTAAATTTTTATTGTCTGTTGTTTTTTATTGTCAAGGGTGTGTTGGCGTGACTAAGGATAAATAACATTATCCATTAGACACACTAGTGTGGTGAATTGGTGTGACTACGGATCGGCCGTGATTGTTTGGATTGTCCATTATTTAAGCAATAATACTGCCTAAAGTTAATGGTTGATTCTACGTGCCTTACCGTTGTCTTCTGAACTGAATATAAAACTTTGCCCAGGGACTTCGTCGAGGGACACTGCTAACAGCCACGAATGTCTACCGAATTGAGAACTGTGTTCGCAACACATAACCCTTTTCCATTTACCTACCTACATGAAAACGGCTTCATGACAAAGTTTTGTCACACTTTCGAGAGTAAGCCTTTTCTGGCGTTATGCAAGATATGTTTCAAAACGTATTAAAAGTTTAGATGGACAAAGTTTGTTTTCAAAGTATTAAGTGCTAGTTTTGACAAAGATAAGTATGTTTGTTGGTCCGTTTTTTGCATTCTGAAGTAGAAATGTGAGTGTTTTGTAAACTAAGTGTATTATGTTTACGAGTATGTCTATTTGGCTGTGGGTTACAGGTCAACAATGTTAATAATAAATTATTTCTTACTTCGTTTTTACTAAGTAATTAGCGCAGTACTGGCACTAATTATTCTGTTTCATTTAAACACCATCCGATACCTCTGCGGTTTTACGTAAAGCAAATTCGTTAGCTCGTCCCGAATACAATTCAGTATCTTGCTTAACAGTTAATCCTCTCTGGTATTGAGGTCACCATAATAAAGAGTTTAAATCCGCCTCGATCAATAGGATTTATTAAAGCGGCTTCTCTAGCTAGCTCTTCTTAAGCGCTGAATTCGTTAGCATCCAGTTGATAAAAGAGCATTCATTCTTACATAATTTATAGTTTTTGCTATGATATTAAGATTGTGATTTCTTCTACAGATTTTAATTGAACAAGCTCAAATAAGCGAAAAGACATAAGCGATGTCTTTTCACAATAGATTAGATTGATTGGTACTTTTCTCAGATAAAACATGTCAGAGAATATTACTTTGAAATTACAGCAAAACAGATGTAATAATAGTCAAGAAGTCAAACTCAAGATGTAAAGGAACCTCCTTAACTATATTGACCAAGTTATTGTTTTGATAATTACAAAACTCCTTCTATCACAATCTTTTCAATTGTGTATCAAAAGCGCGATGAAAAGATACATTAGTGATTTCAAACGCGTCACTCCTGAGAGTGTAGTGGTATTAGCTGCACTAAAAAAAAAATTAACACCTGTTTTTCCAACTTAATTATAGGTTATGGGAATAAACAGGTACTACAAGCTTGATTTTTTCCTAAACTTCGTGTAAATTCGCTACTTTTTGGTCTTAGGGTTCCCTAGAGAAACCAAGAAGGAACCCTTATAGTTTCGCCATGTCCGTCTGTCTGTTTGGCTGTCCGTCCGCGGCTTAGCTCAGAAAGCCTCCTTTACTTTTAGAAAGCTGTGATTTGACAAAAATATGTATATTAGTCACGCCAAGAAAGTTAGAATATATTTTTTTTATTGTACCTTACCTACATGTATCTTGAGGGGCAACATTTTTTTTTCTCATTAATCTTATAGTGTATTGTATCGTTGAATAGGTAGGTATTTTAAAAATATTGTAAGTTAGAAAATCACTTTTCGATTTAGGGATCTGTTTTTGAAATATTATGCTTTTAAGTGCAAAATTTAGGTTGATCTTGGCCTCCCCCCCCTCTAAAATTTGAACGGTAGATTATGGATACGTAAAAAATTCAGGAGAGTAGTACAAGGGACAATCGAAGCATTCTTGGGACAAATTTTTGTTCCCTGGCGAGGATCTGTGGCTTATCAAACCTGATGTAGTGGGTGGGCCCCTCAAAAGCGTGTTCACACACTGCAGACTTGTTTTCGCGCCTGTTTTTCACGTCAGCTACATGTTCTCTAACGCGGGTCCCTATGCTTCTCTTTGTTTGCCCGATGTAGGAGAGCCCACAGTCACAATTTGTAGACACCTGCAACTTGAAAGGGTATGTTGCACTTGACTATTGGTAGGAATTGGTTGATCTTCTTGGGCGGCTTGAAGTAAGTATTAATAGAAGCGCGCTTTAGAATTCTTCCAATCTTGTCTGTGACACCTTTCACAAATGGTAAAATGGCAGGTTGGCGTTCTACTGTGACTGGTTTGGCGCGGTTTCTGTGACGCCTGCGTGGTATATTATTGTTTTCTAGACTCCTCCTAGTAATATTGATGCAGTCCTGTACTGGTAGACATGTGAATAAAGACTGTACATCAAAACTAACTATGATTTCATCATCGGTGAGATTTAGGTGTTGTATCTCGCTAATGAAGTGGTAAGAATCCTTCACAAAGGCTGTTGTGCTACCTCTTAGTGGTGAGAGGGTTGTCGCTACGTGTCGAGCCAATTTGTAAGTTGGTTAGTCAATTTGGCTGACTATAGGACCCCTAAAAACCTAAAAATACGGACAATTACAACTTAGTTCGTGAAATATAGCGCGTTTGATATCCGTAAAAGTTGTTTTATTCCTATTTGGGTCATTTAATTTTGTGTTGTAGATGTGCAAGCAAGTCAATCGAAAAGAAATCCGCAAGTATGAAGAAAATTTTATATCGGGTCATCATTAAATGCCTTTCTAGACAAGGAAAATCCAGTCAGACTATTTTTAAAGAACTGTAAGTGATTAACGGGGATTTTCCCCTGGTAAAACCATTGCTTATAAGTGGCATTGCCTTTTCTAACAATGCAGATACTCAATTGAAGACTACGCACGTTTTAGATGATTATTGAGGCCACCACACTCGAAATCATCTAGAAAGTTTTAAAAATGTATGGAAAAATGCCAGATGAAAGATGAACCAGCTTGTAGCAAAAGTTGGAGCATCCGATAAATCCATCTAGAATATTCTAGATCATTAGCTTGGGATGACCAAGGTAAGCGCATGGTAGGTTCCAATAACGCTTTTCAATTCACCAACGAAAAAATTTCAAACGCTCTCGTCAGGTTTGGAACTCTGTTGCGCGAACAGGAAAGGAGTCAAGGCCCAGATTTTTACCGAGAATGAAATCTGAGTTTATGACTTTGAAACTGTTAAAGCAGAAGTAGATTCAGTGGCATAAAAAACACCACGCCTCCCAAGAAGTACCGTGTTTCTTAATCGGTCAAAAATATCGAGGCGACTGTCTTTTGGTATACAGAAGGTATTCTACTCATTGACTACAATGAACGCTGCGAGATAATACTACGCTTCAATATAAGGACAATGAGGCTATCAAAGATAACAGAAGAAGAAAACTAAAGCGTGCTGATTTTGCATGACTTTGATTTGTGCACACGAGTCATGCTGCGATGGCTGCTATTCATTGATGTGGCTTCGAACAACTTCATCACCATCCTTATAGTCCAGACCTGTCGTCCAGTGACCATTATTATTTTCTTTAAAGAAGAATCAGGTGTCTGAAAAAAATTACGTCAAAGAAGTGGTGCAGTCGGCCATTTAGACGTGAAGGACCAATTTTTTTTCGATGCTTTTAACAAATTATATGAGCGATCTGAGGAATGTATTAGAGTTATACAAGAATATATTTGAAATATAAAATATTATCTTATTTAATTTCTAACTCCTCCCCCTCTTTACCGGAAACTTTTCGATCGCCCCTCGTACATTTAATGAAGTTCAAAGGAAATTAACAGCTAGTCAGACTTTAAAATGTATTTATATTTAAAAAGTTATTAAAGGTACAAAAATTCCATTGAGTAGATAGAGATAGTATTGTCAAACAGAGAGTAACTATTTAAAACTATTGTAAAGGCTAACTACGGAACCCTATACTGCGCGTGGCCTACGCACTTGGCCAATTATTATCCGTAATCTGGACATGAAAAGACCTCGACGTTCGTATTGTATGAAATGCTGAAAATCACAAGAAGCGGAGATAATGCTTGCAGGCAATAATCAAAACGCAGAAAAGCCACTGTAATAACTTTAAAATAGTCCCCAAGGCTAACACATTTAGTCATTACGGCTCGTTCCCACGGGACGCTCTGACCTAGTTTGTGGACACAGGGTTAAAAGACTTAATTTCCGTAATGCTTTCAGAAATTATGGTTAGCTCAGTATTTCTACGACCGTCAACAATGGAAGCGTGAAGATTTTAGGAGTGTGTTAAAAAGGATTTTGAGATTACTATGTTTGACTTTTCGTTAGCGCTGCTGGAGTCTAGTTGGATGCCGAATGAATTTTACATTTGTTTCTTGTAAGTTGTCTGTTGACTGCAAACGCTTTGTAATTTTTTTGTTTCGCTAATCGCATGCCGAAATTTGATTGCTAATACGCCTGACTTGTCAACCGATGCTGTGCAGAAAAATAGTGATATCTACGTTATTTTGATTTACGAAATGAATTCCTTCAAAGAAAAAAAGCTTTTAGAGTTTACGATTTTGTAATTTTTTCATTTTTCAAGCTATTTTTATACTTATGCTAAATTTTAAATAGAAAAATATTGGAAAAAATTAACTCGGCCACAAGTGATGCTCAAGAGCATTGGACTGGATTTCCAAAGGTCGCGGGTTCGATTCCCGTCTGAGAATTCACTTGTGGCCGAGTTATTTTTTTCCAATATTTTTATATTTAGAATTTAGCATAAGCTTTTAGAGCTTTAATGATCTTATTACTTTAGTTAATAATAAAATTACCGGCTGCCTAATAAATAGCTATCATAATACATAGATCAGTAGGTTACCGAACAAATATGTCTTCCTGTACGCATACTATCAACCCCATGCAGGTCAATAATAAAAAAAACATATACGAGTATATTTCTAGAACCATAATATAATCATAAATATTGCGATAAAAACCACGATCCTAATTATGAGATACTAGTGGCCGTCCGCGTTTTCGGCCGCGGGTTCACTTTCCCGTGGGAATATCGGGAGTAAATGAAACCTTTGTTATAATTAGGGCTATAAATTATCTTTGAACCAAATTTCATCTAAATCCGTTCAGCCGTTTTTTCGTAATTGAATAACAGACATCCATTCACTCATATACAGTATTAGGCGGACGTTTTTACATTGTCAGTCGTATTTGACTTTGGACAAATGGACACCGAAGCTCTTTTGATGTCAAGTCACCCAGAAAATAAGCTAACAAAATGTTTATTAAATTCACAGTTAATAAAACCTTTATTCAAACATGTGTTTGTACAAATAAGACCAACAATACACTCGCGTTTCACTGTCAAGACCTTTTAGAGCCAGTGACGTCACCCGTTGTCGCGCAATTCATTTCAATAAACGGTCCGAAGGGACATGTCGGCATGCAAATCGAGTGTGCTAAATGTCTCTCTCGAATGTATAAATTGGATCCAACTCCTTTGATTGCTACAAATAAGGAGGCCATGGAAATAAAGAATAATGTGTGTAATAAAATATATACGGAGAAGTTATTTTGACAAAAGTAGTTTGCGGATGTTAGAATCGAAAAGAGTATCAGTATGATGCATGTAAAAATGTTAAATGTTTATCTCTGCCTCCCTAGCATGAACACCGCTATATAGCGTATCATGCTATCTTGCTTACCGCTAACTCATGACACTTGCCCTCAGTAAAGAAGGTTAAACTCAGAGAACGGTGGACGAGGGCCCCAGGATTCCAACCAGTCCTGAAAAAAATATATTTATAGCATGGCTGGCACGCAAAATGCAATTATATTTTTCTAAATCTAATTACTTAAAAACCTAATAAATGTGATGTAAAACAATCTTTAGTTTAACTCCAGTGGGTAGAATAAAACAGGAAAAGCCAGTGATGTAATCAAGAACCTCGAGGAAAATTTCACCCTGGAAACTCATTACCAGCACGCCATATCACTTTACGTTAAATAGATCCAAATGGAGCAATTTGACTTATTTGTACAAAACACTTTAATTATTTAGCCTGATTCATTTCTTTTAAATTGATAAGTAGTTTCTTTTTCTTAATTGATAATATGAAAGTATTGCGATTTCTCTAAATTGTTCAAAGTAATTACTAATGATTGTAAACCCAGTTGCATGAAGGTAGCCATACTCTTGACGCGATCGCACTGAGATCGAGATTGAATTTATGTCAAAAATTAGTAATTATGACTTAAGTATAATAAGTAATGAAACTAAACATTAATACATGAAATTAGTAATTCAATTTATGATTTTTTAATTTTTGCATTTTTCTATGCTATTTTTATACTCTAACTCTTTTATGCTCTAACCGCTGAGCTACCGAGACTTCTCGAAAATCTCGGTAGCTCAGCGGTTAGAGCATTGGACCGGATTTCCAAAGGTCGTAGTTTCGATTCCCATCTGAGAATTCACTTGTGGCCGAGTGAATTTTTTCCAATATTTTTCTTTTTAAAATTTATCATAAGTAAATCAAGTTATTTTGTACTCTAAAAATCAATTTTAGCCCCAATCAAAATCGAATCAACTCTATCGAAAATCTATAATAATTTTTGACATTCAATCTCTGCTTTGGTAAAATAAATAAAAAACTTGTATTACCATAAGTAGTGTCATACAACATTATTTGAGTAAGTGAAAGTAGTTAGTAACTTTGTAATGTCACTTTCCGGTACAATAATATTGTAGAGAAAGGAATGTACTTAGTACATGGTACTGATACTGGTTCATACAGACAACAAAACTACAGAGACACATAGTATTTAAATGACATTACAAGGTAAATCGAACGAGGAGTTCAAACAATGGCGACCTATCTATAACTTTGCTCACAAAATTTTATAAAAAATATCTTGTATTATAAGTAGTGACATACAACATTATTAGAGTAAGTGAAAGAAGTATGTAAGTTTGAGATAAAATGTTACATTCCTGTAAAATAATATTGAAGATAAAGGACCATACCAGGAGTATACCAGTGTATTTAATGAAAACTCTACCGAGCCACATAGTATATAAATGACATGACATTACAAGGTAGATCTAACGAGGAGTTCAAACAATGACGTCTACAAGTCAAACTATTGCAATTGCTCTATTATCTAAGGGTTTGGTTTAACTACTAAATTGCTCCTGTTGGAGTTCGACGTCGTACTGTGGAAACATTTGCTTAGTTGGTAATAATAACAAAAAAAACTTTTGGTTGTGTTTAGTAACGATACAAATATTTGTAAATATCATAAATTTTGATAAAGCTGACATGTTTCTTGCGCCAATTCTTCTTTTCCGCCAAAGACATCTTGAATGGCTGATAAGGGTACAAATTCACAATTTGGAAATGCTTAATAAGTTATCTTGCTATAACATAATAGTAATTTGTTATGCAATGCTGGAAAGTTAGATTTCGCGGCGAGTTACATCTATTAAATCCTGAGCGTAGCGAGGGTTTCAAGGGTACGCTAAAAACTTTTATGCCGAGCGCAACACACAATTTTTCACCTGATAACAGCGAGGAAAATTAAGTTATTTCCGCGGTCAACTTCCGGTGTAAAAAATCTTTTAACAAAATTTTTAATCTAAATATAGCTTATTTTGTTCTTTTCATGATATAAAAAACTAAAATAATAAAAAATGGGGTAGGTAGGTATTATAGAATTCAAAGTTATTTAAAATAGGAATAATTGTTAATTAATAAAACAATAAAAACGATTTGGTAAATGTTATGACGTACTTAAATAAAAATAAAAAAAAGGTTTTTGTCACGTTCCGAAACCCAATCATAGTTTGTGAAATCTCACCCAGCATAAATAGATTTTTTTTTATAACAAATAGTTAATTCTTATTGTTATTGTTTTTATGATTCAAGATACTAAAATAATACAATAAAACCAAAACGGAGTATTATAATTAATTCAAAGTTATTTAAAATAAGATTATAATATAACATAGAAAGTCAATAGTGCGATTCTGAACGCATTATGACGTCCTTTAAGATTCTAAATAAAAAAATGTACTTTACTACGCTAGGCCGCAAAATTGCATAAATTGAATGACATATCCTCCTTTTCCGAGCGTGTAAGGTGAAATAGTAATTTGTTATGTAAGGCTGGAAAGTTGGTTATTTAGCGGCGAGTTACCTCTATTGAAATCTGAGCAAGTGAAGGATTGTAGGATTGAACCACGAGTTGTTCAAAAGCGAGTGGTTCAAAGATTGAATCCTGAGCGAAGCGAGGATTTCAAAGGTACAAGACGCTAAAAACTTTTCTGCCGAGCGCACCACATAATTTTTCACCTCACAACAGCGAGGAACACTTTATGGTTGTTTCCGCGGTCAACTTCCCGTAAAAAATTCCTTAAACATAAAGTTTAATCTAAATACACCTTATTCTCGTTCTTTTTATGATATAAAAAACTAAAAAAATAAAAAAGGGAGTATTATAGTTAATTCAAAGTTATTTAAAGTAGGAATATATTGTTACTTATTAATAAGAATAAAAACGATTCCGTAAATATTGACACTGACATGAGGTACAAGACAAAGACAATTATAGGTTGTGAAATCTCACCCAGCCTAATATAAAATTCTTATAACAAATAGTTTAATCTTATTGTTATTGTTTTTATGATTCAATGAACTAAAATAATATAATAAAACCAAAATGGAGTATTATAAATAATTAAAAGCTATTTAAAATAAGAATCAAATATAGCAAAAAGTCAATAGTCCGTTTCGGAACGCATTATGACATATTTTTAGGTCTTAAATTAAAAAAGTACTTTGCCGTGCTAGGCCGCAGAAAGCTAACTACGCCTAAACTGTTTGACAAAACCTCCTTTTCAGAGCGTGTGAGGTGAAAAGATAATTCTAAATTAGATTATGTGCCGCGGAATGAAATTTCAGTGCTTCTTCGAATCACCAATAATGTCAACAATGAATTTTAGGTCAACGGGTCAACTTATTCATTTGGATTAATTCATAATGAATATAGATAGAGGAGGTATGCTTCATAGTTTGATATTTTGTTTAGTTCCTGACCGTTATCTGAAGTAGGTAGTCGAGGTTATTTTAAGTTCATTTCCTAAGAGAAAATATCTTGACGGTCAGATTGACATAGAAGGAAGTTACCCTGTAAGGTTTCCTTTTACCTATCCAGAAGCGGAATATAAAAAGTGAACATATTCATCTGCAAGATATCGATTTTTTTACATAAAATATCATTTATCGGAGCTTTAAATTCATTCCATTTGACTATAGTATCAGCTCCGCTTAGTTTGACTTTTCGTAGCTCCGCTGTTTATCAATAATAGTTAAATTATAATTTCTATCGACATAAAATTTTGTTTCAAAACGTGTCTCATAACCCGGGGCCCGAGAGATAAAAGCAATATTTAAAGTAAAAATTTCAAGTACATTTTAGTTGTGGAAGTGCACTCTCTTCACGTTCAAGTAGATGTCTAGAAAATGAAAATGCACCCTGGGCTCTGATGCGTGGCGGATCCGACCACGAACGAGGGGTTTTATATTTTGTAAGGATTTTTACCAAGCGTAAAGCCCTAATAAGACGAGGTTTTGCTCTACACAAAATTGCAAACACGGTTCAAGTTTGAGATACGAATAAAATTTAATGAAACTTACTTACAAGAAAGCTGAGCAGAGCTAGCTCAGCCCGAAAATATACGTTTTATTAATAAAAACAAATTGTGACTGCAGCTTTGGAGGTTTTTTATTTTTATATATTCGAAAGTTTACTTTATTTTAATAGCCTTCGGAGACATTACTTAGCTATCCTTGGCTCTGTCTAGGTTTTTTGTTTTTTTTTTAAGGGATCGTTTTCCTCTCATATGGATATAATATTTTGGAATCAAGAGCAAACCCATTCATAGTTATGAAAAAAATGGAATGACAGTAAATTGTAACATTTGCAACACTCCACTTATTTTTTATTTTTTTTTATTCTTTATTACACATAGAGGTGCGCACCGAGCCCCAAATTTCCGGCGGCGCGTCGACCGTTCATAGACGGCGTGTCGTGTCACATATTTTGCCGTCATTTTAAGTAAAATTGATTTTTATGTGCACCATTTTTTCTGTGGGAAAATATATACTTATTTTTTGCTAAAATCAAAACAAAGTGTATACGTGCCTAGCTTCCCAAACTCATCTCATATCGGTACTCAAATTACGTAGATAATATTTATGTTCACATGGCCTGTTGATCCAAAGCTGAAGGTAGTGACTGCGAACCCAAAAAGACGATCAAATGCTACGGAAACTATGGCGTTAACCTTTTCCACACCATAAGTCACAAGATGTGGAAACTTGGTACTTGGTCTCGAGAATGGACTTATTCAATCTTTGTCCCCATCCATAAAAAGGCTCGACGAAGAAATGTGGCAACTACCGTTTGATCGCATTAATTAACCACTCCAGAAAAAATTTGCTTCACATCTTGAACGAGAGACTAAAAGCCTACCCTAGTAAAGAGATTGCACCTGAACAGGCAGGGTTTGTAAGAGGCAAAGGCACAAGAGAGCAGATCTTAATACTACGCCAAATACTCGAAAATGAAACTGGCCCACGTATATCTGCTTTGTTGACTACAAAAAAGCATTCGATTCCGTTAAATGTCTAAAGCTATGGAAAACTCTCCTAGAAATGCGGACTCCAAACCATCTTATGCAGTTGATAAGAACGCTTTATCAGATCTTGGACAACTTATCCATGGAACTTCTTGCCATAGCAATGCGTCATTTGATCTCGTCCTCTGAGCCTCCGGTGTTTGTGATCTGTGACCCTATGAGTAAGATGAAACGACTTTGCAATTTGCAATCTCTGATGGAGTATTATTGCTATTGTGGTCTACAATCATCACTTCGGTCTTTTGTTTGTTGATCTTCCAAATGTAATCGAGGTTTATCGATTCAACTCGACGCAGCAGTTCGGTCATAAGGTCTTCACTTGTTGCTATCAAGGTCGTTTCATCAGCGTATCGTAGATTGGAGATATTCCTTCCGCCAATTGCTACACCATCCGTCCAGTCTTCAAGAGCGATAGTTGCATTATTAATTTTTACTGATGCCGTGTCGTTTTCATATATAAAAATACACATTACAAAAGGCGAACTTAATGCTCTTTGGAATTCTCTATCAGTCAACGAAAGGGTCATTAATTTAGTTTTAAATGTTGTTTTAACTATTTTGAATGTATTCAAACCAAATACGATTATCTGGAGCTTAAGATAACATTTTGAATAAGATGAATTTGTTAGCATTTGTGAGAAATGGATGAAACCTGAAAAATGCTTACCTGAATAGCGATTTAAGTCAGATATAAAAAGCTTTAATGGATGTTGTTATGTTGCTTTAGAAAATAGCGGTAAATTTATAGACTAAATTAAATGACACTGCATTTTTTTGTGAAAGGCTTCCTTCGCTTTTTGACCTGTTAAATATCTAGTTTCCATTTTTAATGGCAATATTGATTACTGATATAATTTAACTGTCAATTAAATTTTAATTGATTCCAACGATGAAAAAAAACATTTTATGGAACATTTATAGCAGGTTTTCTGGGGTGACATATAGTTTTTTTACCTATATGAAGGTATACCAGTCGAATATGTAAACATAATACAACCTTGTCACATTACAATATCTTGTTTTTTGTTTACACGGAGAGTTTTGATTCCTTGTGATAAGGTTGTATAGTGAAATATACTGATGTATAATTTGTACCACAACATTTTTAATTTTATTTTATTATTGCGACATACGTGTTCGTAGACGTATATCGCAATGTAAGCAATAATTAAAGTGTTCTTATATTTTATATTCAATAAACTTCTGACGTCGAAACCAACAACATGACTGTGTTACCTTGGATAACATCTCTTCCCGATCAAACACCACTTACTTCAATAGTGTTTACATAACTGTGATCGTAACTGTACTTTGGTATGCCACGCCCATTTTTTAAGTTACCTGGCATTGACTGTACAACGACTAAATAAGTAGTCGAGGGACACTAATGATTTTTGTCTGGGGAAAATTGTTGAGGCAACGGCATAAACACAATTATTGTCACTTGTTCCCCGCCTTTGTACCTCAAATCATATTTCAACCTGCCGTTTGTTTCGTTCCCTATACATTTTACTTTCGTGGAGTTGAACACTGCTTTATTATATTTTATGAAAGCTGGACCACGCCTTGTTACCCATTATTTTGTTGCCACAGTTGTTACAGTCTGACCTTTACGCTGACATAAAAATGAGAAATACTTAATTTATTTTAACACAAAAAGGAGCAATTAATAAGATACATCGCAATTTTAATTTATTGAATGTTTTGAAAGTAATTCTAGTCAAAACTTTAATTAATACTGGCTGCCGCCCGCGGTTTCACCCGCGTGGTTCCCGTTCCTGCGGGAATATCGGGATAAAAAGTAACATTATGTTCCTCTTAAGGCTTTTAAGAAGTTTCTAAAATTATAAGAATACCTATTTATTGCTAGTGTTGCAGCTTCTTCAACAAATCAACTTTGTACAACAAACAACAAATATTTTTCAGATATTGTTTTTTTTTTAGTTTTTTATAAAAAGTTAATTCTTTCATGCTTGTTATTTTGAACATCAACCAAAACAGAATAAAGTACATAAAAATATACAATCAGACCTTTCTCTTCTAACGGCAAAGAAATGCAATGAACATGTCCACCGTTTTAAAATCCATCAAGTGATGGGTGGCAAACCACATCAGCACTGTGTCTTTCAAGTATTTTACTAGAGTTTATAGCGTAACAAGGAGGAAAGGGTTGAACCTTTTTCATTTATATTATTCTGTTATGGAATTGGGATAAGAAAAGGACAGAGAGAAGATACTCTCACTTTGAAGGATCTTACGAATATTGGGTTTTTCATGTTACTTTATTAAGTTTCAGCCGTTCTCAATTTAAAATTCTCCATTACCTACCAAAAGTCAAAGTGGCTCAGAAATTCGGGCTCACATGCCCGTGTACGTAAAAAACAAAAAAGCGGCTATGATAACCAATTTTTGATTAACCTTGAGTGCTCGGTAATCATTGTAATTATTATTTGGGGTGCCATAAATAACATAACTCGGCAACATTTTTCAAAACACACTTTGTACGCCGCAGTCGAGGGACTCCAGAGACATTTTACTGTCTCGGAAGAAAGAAACGTCAATTATCTTTTGATTTATCTGCAAAGTGAAATCCAGGGGTGAATTTTATGTCCACCATGAAATTTACTGGCTGTAGGTACGAGCTACGAAGTTATTACTTTTCAGTGTTTTTGTTTTTCTTGAATGATTTTTAATGATATAGTACCTATCTTCTGGGGACATGATAAGATTGCCAATACAATCTGTAAAATACAAATGTGAGTGAAGTTGTTTACATTAGTAACTTTTGGCTCTAGCGTTCTCATACAAAGCCTTTATTTTCCATTACTCACTCATACGTTTCTTCGGCGGTGTCGTGTGAGGCCGGTCGTTACATTCCCTAAACTATGTTTGAGCGAAGCGATGGCTGGTTCATGCGTCATGCTTGTGAACGGGTGCCCCCAGCGGAAATGGGTCTACTGCAGTCTGCTTATCTTAATGTTGTGCTTAAAGCTTAAATATTTTTATCTAAAATAAATTGATACTGACCTGTATGTTCCTCACAACTTGCAGTACAGTAATCTTGTAATGCGAGAAATGTTTTAATGTATGATAGATAAGTCTTTCTTTGCCAGTTGAAAATTGTTTACGGGTACAATAACCATAAAATGTAATATTATAATCACTTTTCAATTTGACGACTCTGTATGAAATAAAACGGGGAGAAAAAAACAGCCCTTGAAGAGTTTCTTGCCGGTTCGTCTCGTTACAAGGTTTTCCGCCGTAGGGTTTGTAAACCGATGGCGTAGCTTCTTTGACGTTCATAAGTGCTTGTAACAGCCTAGACTGAATAAATGATATTGAATTTAATTTTGAATTTGATATTCTAAATATGTACTCGTATTATTAAGCTAAATCTATTTTGATATTGCACCATAAATCCTATATGGACGGTAACTTTTATTATTATTATTGGTCTACATTAAGAATTTAGGTTCTTATCACCACATATCCAAATATGTTATTTTGTCTTAATTCAAAATCTTTGATAGATCCTACAAACTTATCCAAAAGAAGGAGCAGCTGAGATTTTCTGGTCAGGGCCTGAAAAAATCTCCTTTTACTGTTACTTTTTACTGTTATCCTATTAATTTTAATTTTTATTGTTTCAGGTAAAATTTTATGAGTGGTGTGAAAGTGCACAATGACGAAGAATCGATAATTATTTAAAAACGGTAAGTGTTTTTATTGCTTTATTGCGTTGTTATTATTATTTATTCAGATTTCCTAGCGATATGTGTAAATTATCAAGTGGCAATTGATAAATTTACATTATTTATAAAATCGTACTATTATTTAGACAAGGGCAGAAAATAACAAGAAAAGGCACTTAAAATACTCTCCCTATCTTTTTGGTAGTACTCTAACATAAAGAAACAGTAGGCTTATTACGAGTTTGGCAAACTCGACGTTACAGTAAACGTTAATGTAAAATGTAGCTCTGTCTCTTTCATATTTAGCGACTGTTTTACCGACATGAGCAGTGTATCCGATAGTCTACGCTCACGAGTCCTGTAAATGTCATGTTAAGCAAACTCGTAATAGGGGTACAGATTTAGATTAATAAAACGAAACATTATATAATTAGAGCAAATATTTGCTAAACTATTATTTAGAAGTAATATTTAGAATTAGTTTTTGTATTGATGATGTTATTAAGATTAATATTGATCCTTTCACGAAACGAGGTCATGCAGCGGTCAGCATGTAGATCTATTGGCATTAACTTTGTCAACATGGGATTAAAAGTATTTGTATGATTCTGATTGTATTCTACTTTTGTCTTTTTACCCAGATGTTACTGACATCAATATTGCATTCTAACTTTATGATTTTTTGCATGCAGTTTAATAAATATTAAAATGACTTGAGGAAAAAAAATATTTTCCAGTTTTAAGTATGTAAAAGGCAGGAAAGAGTTTGCCGGTATATTTTATATATAAAATATACCGGCAATCTTTGTGCTTCCTTGAAACATTTTTTTTTTCGAAAAGTTTTTCCTACTCGTTTTTTAGTTGATAAACAGGTTTAGTTGTTTTACTAAATCTTTGGTTTCTTAATCATGTATTCTACAATACAACGGCAAATGAAGTTAAACACATAGTGTATGATAGGTAAGTTATGATTTCCATTATGAAATTATTGTGTAAAATACGGGATATTCTGAGAAACCACAACCTTTTTCGAGTGACATAAACTATGTGAATTTTATCGGGTCTAATTATGAAGTAAAACCTGACTATCGGATGCACTATTCATATAGGTTAAGTAGTCGACGGATATGAAAGAGACAAAGCGATACTTTTCGATAACGAATATAGTCCTGTGTTGCCGACCTGTTTGGCGCAGGGGTACTAAACCCGCCTTCTGCGCCAGAGGTCCAGGGTTCGATCCCCGGACAAGACAATTATTTGTGTGACAAATAAGACAAACGAGTACGTATTTACAAAAAAAATTGTATATAAGTATGTTTATCCGCTAGTATCCATAACACAAGTTCTTCATGAAACATAGCGTGGGCTAGATAATTGGTGTGATTGTATGCAATATAATAATAATAATTATTATTATAGTATGCCAAATGCGTACTAGGGTTACTGAATACACAGAGGTTGCGTAAGTTTTTATCAGGATTCAAAGCTATACAATTTTTCATCACAGGATGGTTGTTGATGGATGACAAAAAAAACAGCTGTTTCATACATTTTAGCAGAGTCTAAATAAAAAAATGTATGCCTGCCATTACTAAATGGTTTTGAAGCTTCAAGTCATCAAATATTATTGTACATCTTAAGTTTTGGGGCGCACTGTTCATTGAAATAAAACAACTTTTACGGATTATTAGCGTGTTTTTAAGGTTTCTTAGTTTTCCCGACGTTTTGGCACATTTTCAGCTTTAAAAAACACGGAAAATCAAATCTTAACTCATGTAATCCGTAAAAGTTGTTATATTTCACATAAACTAATATTGTGTATAATTATTAAACCACTAATAGACCAGTAAACAACAAAGGAAACACGTAGAGGGTTATGAAGAGAAGATATTGTGTTGTTTATTACTGGGCGAAGATCAAACCGTGATTTAATATCCTGTTGTTATTAATATTAAATGATGCACGCCTGAGTATAAGGTTTGTGTTTATGAAATACCCGGTTTTCATATTGTTTTCTTGTGTATTGATTCGATTTAGTTATATGTGTGAGTTTGTCGCAGATTATGGTTAGCTGTCCCTTTGTTGTTATTCAGACGTTTCAGACCTAGAGTCTCATTGGTATTTAATATAATAAATTCTATATCTTTAAAATATTAAACGTACATGTTTGCGATATAAGTAGCATAAGTCAGACATGCATATTAGATTATACCTAAACGCAAGTACGCTTTATCGTCGTCTCAGCCATAAACACCCACTGCTGGGTATAGGCCTCCCCCGAAAGGGGAGGAGGGGTTTGCCATAATCGCAACGCTTGGCAGGCGGGTTGGCGATCGCAGTATGGCCAACTATGTAGGAGACGCTGCTGCCCATCTCCTGAAGGCTGAGTCCCTTAGTCGACTTTTACTACACCCACGGGATGAGCGGGGGTAGTGCTATTCTAAGCCGACACTACACAGCTAGCCGACACTACACAGCTTTATACCTCCCTATAATGTATCATTTCTACAATACCGATGGAAGATTTATTGACCGGATCCCGTGTCGCACCTTGAACTGTATGTGTACCTATGTTCTCTTCGCCAATTCTTTTATCCCCCGCCAACAAAAATACGTACACAATCTTTCGGCATTCTCCTCTTGATTGTATCCGAATACACGCCGAGATATTACGTTGTCAGATGTTAGATCAGGCTAATATAGGCTGGTATTCCAGTTTGTATGCAATATCGGCCTGAGCTCCCGCTCCGAGCAATGTTAATTAGAGGATTTTGGAAGCTCCAATTCTAAGTGAGATGCGTAAATACAAAATTGAATTGCAATTCAATCCGAGTCTATGAATGGCTTTGTTTACGAGATCGTAAACGGTTTATTTGTATACCGCTATTAAATACTGCTGTGAGTTTGATAGCTCAAAACAGAAGTGACTTTAAATATAGCAGTGCTTGCTTTTAATGATAGGGTAAAATATAGGGAAGTATGATCAAGTTTGATTAAAAAATAAATTTAAAAAAAGTGTCAATATAATGTTCTCACCTAATTAATCTATCAATAACTACTATCCTTTGTTATTGATAGACTTACTGTCCTTTGCGTATATTGCACACGATTTACATCAGTGCCACGTTTGATTAAGCAACATTCGGTCCGGTCAGGTGTCGGATGGGTGACCCTAGAGTGGTATTACAACTGAGCGCTTCCGCGCTTCGGAGGGCAAGTCAGAGGCCATAAAGGCGGCCTAAAAAATTCTGACACTAGAGGTGGCCACTAATCCTCATACGATAAGAAGTAGAAGAAGTGCCACGAAAGCAACCAGCCCCCTTAGCTTGAACACCGCGATATGATATAGCGCATCATGCTGTACTGCTTACTCCCCTGCGATGTGAGCTGGACAGTGACACGTTATCAAGTTATCGAGGGGATTTTTAACCGCCTCTGTGGTCTAGTGGTAACAACCACCGGTATCAGACCTAGGGGTCCCAGGTTCGATTCCCAGCGGGGGGTACATATTGTATTCGGTTTGGTTGGTGGTAGGACATGTTGTAAGTACGCCTGGCTAGCTACCACCATCTTATCTAAGTCTGACGCCATAACAGCAATGTTTTTATCATTGTTGTGTTCCGGCAATTAGAGATAATATAGCCAGTTCCTCTGTGGTTGAGGATTCCAGGAGAGGCTCGCTTCCATCTTCAGCCTTATCAATACTTAACATCAGGTATGATGAAGGCTAAGAGTCTCCCCGTCGTATATAAAAAAGGCGCTCACGCTAGGCCTTTAGGAACAATCGGAAAAATTCTCAATTGATCAGTAGAGTTTTTTTGAAGAAATATATCTCAAAAAGTAATAGACTTATAGAACACGTTTATATAACAAATCATAGAGCTTTAATAGGTTTTAAATGTTATTAATAATTTATTACGTTAACCTTTATACTTTGCGAAAAATCGTTTCTCATAAAATCTCTACTGATCAACCGGAAAGTTCCCAGACTGTATTATAATATTGTTACGGCAAGAAACCTTTTTAGACAATATTTCAACTCTATATTATTCCCACCAAGGAGGTGTTATATCCGCTCTATGTAAATATGTCGCGTCCCCCCACTTACCACTCATTCTTTCTGTCTACTTTTGAACTCCAACATTGTAAATAAATAATTTTTAAAACTATATTTACGGGCTTTCAATCTGCACCACTTATGTTCCAAAACAAATATTAAGTGGCTAAGATGACAGTTTTGGAATAAAAAAAAAACTATAAGTCCCTCTCAAGTATGTATTTATTACCTTTTATTCATTAATTACTTATCAAAGCACATATTATAAATTTAAAATTAACTAATCTTTAAAATTTTGTAAAAACATTTATACCTACGTATGTTTGCGCAACTCATAATTTAAATCATGTGTTTCACTTATTTATTTAGGCTCTGCATAAATAACACTCATAAATTGAATCAAGTGAAGATTTATTATACCAATGGAACAATTTATTTGTTTGAAAATGAACCATAAAGAGAGAAATGAGAGATTCGCTCTCCTTCAGTTATGTTGCTTGATTCGTGAACATTTCAAATGAAATTTAAATTACATTATGTGTTGGTTCCTTGATGTTTGCTGGTGATAATTTACTTTCTCACCCAATTGCGTTGTGAAATCTTTCATGTCATTTTGTATGCATTTTTGCCTTGAATCTAGATTGCAGTAAGTTTTTATTTCATTGGAGTATACAAAGATGTATCGTGGTTTAAGATTTTTAACTTTCGCGTTCCATTATACGAGTAATTATAAATTAAAACAACGGGACTAAAACGCGATATTTGTTATGTAGTACAATACTACAGTCGTACGGACAGTACAGTCTGCTTGTGACCACGGCTATTGCAACATAGCCGAAACGTCAAGCTGTAAGTACCTACATAGTTGTACTACTTAACAAATGTCGCGTTTTAGTCCGTTCTTTTAATTTATAATTGTATCGTGGTCGGACAAAAAACATTACCTGTGAAAACATTAACTGACTTTTTTTGACTTATTGTTATTGTTCTGTGGCATTCCCTTTTATTTATTACTAATAGTAGAATTCCATAACTTTAAAATATTGTCAGTTTGTGTGTGTAAAATAAACCTCTAATGCGAAAAAGCGTGTCACAATTTGCTCTTTGAACCAAACAAATTTGAACTTTACTACCCATACAGTTATTATAATATGCAATAATAAAATCTGAGTACTGAATTTCAAAATCATTTTTAATTTTTAGTGCATTAGGTAATCCTATAAAAAAGTTTTGTCTGAGAAAAATGTAATCTAGCTAAAATACCGTGTTCTATTTTAATTCTACAAGCATGCAAAATGTATTCATAAACATAGACACCATGAGTAACTTTCATATTTTTGGTAAGCTTGTAATAAATAACCTAGTAGCTTAGTAAATAACCTATTATTATCGTATTTACAAGTACAAATAAGACATATTTACAAAACAACTCATTTTACTTTACGCAAAACAATATCTACATTTTAATAGAAGAACCATTTATACCGTACGTAGTTTGTTAACCATCTCAAGCATCGGTTGTAGTATCCTTGAGAGTACACTCATAGTATACTCGATTAAACTAAATCTTATGTCAATTGAGTGAGCCAGCCTCTTAAGTATCGGTAATCTATAGACAACTCAGACGAAATCTCAAATCAACTAGAAATCTAACCTTGAAAGGGGTCATGTCATGAGTGTTTGGTAAATGAATATTTTGTAGATTAATGATTATGTATTATTTTTTACCAGCAACATTTAGATAAGTACAAGTTCGAGAACCATATATTCTTACTACTATTGAGTTTCTTTTATCATATATTCATGTAATAGTATTTTTTTATTTAAATTTTTCGTCACTATCATCTCTATCACGTCAGTAACGTGCAGTCGACAGCTGAGCATAAGCATAGGCTAGAATATAATACCACGACGATCAGTCCTCAAAAATGGTGAACTTTGTAGGTAACCCAATGATTTTGAAGAAACATTTCTCATTTTTGGAGTTAGGGAAAGAGAGGCATGGACAAATAGACACTCTACTACGCAGGTCGTGACACAATTGTCATATAAATGGCATCAAAACAAAAATACGTGTCTGAAATTGAATATTTATTATTCAGTGGCCATTTATTACATAATTACATTTTATAAAACTTTACTATTCTTGCCTATTTTATTTAGCAGTACCATCGTCTCAGCCACATGACACCCACTGCTGGGTATAGGCCTCCCGGGATCAGCAGTATACATTTAAACAACATCAAATTAAAAATTATCTAATGTTAAAATTGCCGTACTTAATATTGAAAAATCTAAACGAATTCTATATACATGAATACATTATTGTACTCTTTTCGTCATGTTTGTTTCCTGTCGTAACTTTCTGTTTATCTATAATAATTATGTTCTATCTTATGTGCATGGTCAATAAAAGTTTATTTCTTTCTTCCACTCGTTATTTTTAAAGTTTATGACATTTTCGTAATATGACTTGCATAAACCCTTTACTACTAAAAGCTGTTGAGAGCCTTCCGAGGCGTACACAGTACGAATTCTTGTGTAATAATTGAGTAGCTCATTAGTACTAATGACTCACGTTCATGGAGCTCGGTCGTGTTGTATGTAAAGACAGTTGTGAATATAAATTTATTAGAATAAATCTTAAGATTATGTTTGCGCCGACGTGACTTGTACTCTTGAAATGAATTTTCAGCAGAGAACTCATTTAAGTATTTACTTTAACTTTATACGTGGTCTGAAAGAACAGTAGCGAACAGACATGATAACTTTAGGTTTTAAGGTATTTTTTGTGGAATGTATTCAAACACCAAAAGTGTTAATTTGAGTAAAGCTTTTGCAGACAGATGACAGTTGTCATATAGTGAAATAATCACATAGTAACAGTTCTAAGGTGCCATCCATAAAAAGTGTACACAGCTTGAGCAACAATAATAATTGTTATATGGATATCAAAATGATGAGCACATTCCAAATCTACGTTATACATATTTTACATCGATTAATTGAACATAGTATCTAAGGTATGTGTTATTTGACAAAAAATATGAAAAAACATAAATAATACCCACATTGCCAAAAATTACAGCAGCAACACTAGTGAGTCAGCAAATTTCGAGTATGGAGCTTGCCTTTTTACCGACTTCAACAAAAAAGGAGGGAGGTACTCAATTCAACGCGTATTTTTTTTTTTTTGTCTGATGTATGTATACCGATTACTCCGGTTTTGGTGATCCGATTTTAATAGTTGTTTTTTTTGTTCGATCGGGTACACTGTCAATTTGGTCCCATATAATTTTTACGAAGATCTGGCTAGTAGTTTTTTCATAATCTTGAAAAATATCAATCACCTTTTGGCAAGTAGTCGTTTACCTAGATGACATTGTTGTGTATGGGCTGATTTTTAGTGTAAGTAACGGCACATGATGTAACTAAAAAATCTGAAATAAAAACATTTTATAAAAAAAATTTAAACCGACTTCAAAAAGTAAAAAATAAAACTTTGCTAGCTAACGGTGCTAGCTAGCTAAGGCCAAAAAAATATAGTTAATAGAAGTGCAATGTAGAATGCCCTGGCTGGCACCGACCAAAAATATAACCAAAAGTTATATTTTTAACTTTTTGAAGTCGGTTTGAATTTTTTTCATAAAATGTTTTTTTAGTGTTAGATATAGTTTTACTATGTTGCTATAAACTCTAATGTTATAATGGGAAAGCTGGATAGGAATGCCCTTGTGTTTTGTGAGCTTTTGATCCGTCACGACTCACGAGACGCTCAGGCTCATACGAAACAAATAATACGTGTGAGGACTTTTCAATGTATCGCGAGTTACACACATTTTTCTTACCTCTTGTTTCGTAGATACTCTTTCTGTATTTTCTAGCGTACAAAAAGCAGTTAAATTCGTATTACAGTGTACATATTACGTTTATCTCACAATTATTACAATAATATTTTGTATTATGTCGATCTTCAAGAACTTAAACTTTGTTGAACACAGATTGTTTCAAACTTTGAGTGGTTTTTTATATATTAAAATAACATTGTAAATACTGTTATAGATAAGAAATAATCCCACGTTCTAAGATATTATTTTCTTTCATTATTAAAGTAAAACATAAAGTTCTGGTTTATTTTACCTTATTATTCAAAGAAAATTAAATACGAAAGTTACCTCCATTTTCAACGACGTAGATAATTTTATATCTCTAAGGTAAAGAACGAAAAATTCAGGTAATAAATTTATGACATTTCTTTAGAAATGAACATTATGAGAATGTTTGCGTTTAACTAATTCAGGATTTATTTCATTTATTCTTCACCCAATTCTTATAACGATGCTAGTAAAAGCTATCCTTTGCAATTGATCAAGAAGTGGGATTAGGATAAAATTTTAATAGAAAAATATTTATCAACTCGGCCACAAGTGAATTCTCAGATGGGACACGAACCCACGACGACCTTTGGAAATCCGGTCCAAAGCTCTAACCACTGAGCTACCGAGATTAGCGGACCACTGTTGAAATTCTCCAATACTTTTATATTTTTAATACGCTGTAGGCCAGCGTTGTCACATCAATGATAAGAATATCCTTGCATTAGAAAGAAACATCTTTTCATATGTTTAACGATCGATTAAGTTGCAACAGCCAATATTTTATGATATTTTAATGTTTTGCATTTTTCAATGCTATTTTTATACTTATGATAATTCACTTGTGGTCGAGTTGTTTTTTCCAATATTTTTCTATTTAAAATTTATCATAAGTATAAAAGTAGCATTGAAAAATGCAAAAAAAAACATAAATCATAAAGTGGCATTAGGGTTTTCGAGTGATTAATCAATTATTTCAAGCTTCAATAAATAAGCGGTAAGACAGTTGTGAAACTCCTAGTCCACTTTTAAATAAGCTGGATTTAGGATTTGACCGCCTCCGAACTGAACGTTGGGTAAAACCACTGTATTTCACAATGATAAATGTTGCTTTCCCCCAGTGTCATTACCTCAAATGAGCACCTTTCCGTAGCACCATTTAATGAAGAAACACGGAATGAACGGCTAACGACGTATGCTAGGAGTTAAATACACTGAATTCAACGATTTTTAACCGACTTAAAAAAAAGGAGGAAGCTCTCAATTCGACGGATTTTTTTTTAATGTATGTTACTCGATTACTCGAAGACGGCTGGACCGATTTGAGTAATCATTTTTTGTTCGATATGGTAACTTCCCATGTGGTCCCATTGTCATCTTGTCAGGATCTGATGATGGGATCCTGGAGGCACTCCTATAGCGATTTCGGTGTTTTCTATAGTAACTTATGCATATGATTCCGGAAAGCACCATTTTGTGAAGTGGAACTGATGATGAAGACCACAAAATATGGTCATCGGAACTATTAAATACTTAGCATTTCACGGCAGCTATACGATTACTTTAATGTAGTTCATAAGCAATTTATGCTCTACTCAATGCATGTGATGAAGTGGAGCTGGTGAGGAAGTATTAGAAGAACTCCTCAATAACGTCGCTGCACCGGGAAAAGCAGCATTTTGCAAAAGGTGATGAGGAGTTGACATAAGGTTATTAGCGTAGGCACGCAACCTCTTCTACCTTTAAAAATTGTGAAATAAAAAACTTTTTATAAAAATATTAAAACCGATTTAAAGGTAGAAGAGGTTTTTTAGTTCCTTTAGAGAGGATGCTTTAGTCGTAAGCTTCACTTTTTTTTGCCTTAGCCTACATCAGATCTGATAAGCACATCTTAAGTTTCTTCGCGCACTCATAATGAAATAAAACAACTTTTGCAGGGTATTAAGTGCGATGTATTTACCTGAAATATATGTTTGGTATTATAATCTTTCGGTTTCTTTGCGCTATTTTGGTTTCCCGACGTTTCGGCACCTTTTCAGTTGCCGTAGTCACGGGTTGACTAGCTACTTATAAGTCTACCTTTACAAAGTTGATTTATTATTGCGTTCGGATACGGTTAGATAATTACTAGAACCCGAAATATATATTCGATAATTATCGCAGAAACTTATGACGACCTGTTTGGCGCAGGGGTACCTTCGGCACCAGAGGTCCCGGGTTCGATACCCGGACAAGACAAATATTTGTGTGCATGAACATGTCTATTAGTCTTGGTCTGGGTGTTTAATATGTATATTAAGTATGTATTTACAAAAAAAGGATATAAGTATGTTTATCCGTTATCTAGTGTCCATAACACAAGTTCTTCATGAAACTTAACGTGGGCTAGATAATTGGTGTGATTGTATGCAAATATTTATTTATTTATTTATATTTAGGTAAATACATCGCACTAAATACTCCGCCAAAGATGTTTTATTTCATCAAATCTGATGTTAAAATAATGATATGGCTGAAGATGGAACCGCGGTTCTCCCGGAATCCTCATTCACTGAGGAACTGGCTATATTATATGTGGCTATCTGGTTTTATGTCCGAAACATATATATATATATATATATATATATATATACATATATTATACGTAATACCACAGAATACTTAATAGTACAAGTCTAATACGTAATTTCTTACTTGTTTTTTTTTCTAGAAATTACAGTCACTTTTAATGATGGACGAAACTAGCATGTAATGAAACCCATATATTGAGGATCGTTTTCTCAAAATGTTGATAATAAAATCATAGCCGTTCTAAAAATATCTTGTAACACAGACACAAATAAGACAACCGAAGGGTCTTATTTGATAGACGTCACGACTAAGATAAAATATAAGGGACTAATGACGTATATTAATTTCAATTTTCTTTATTCGTTCAAAACAATATACTACTTAGGTATTGCTTAGGTAAAGCAGCGTAAGTATATGTTTACAAAACCAACATACTTTAAGAAATTTAAGTAATTTTGTGTATAATATAAAATAATATAAGTACTCTTCTTATAAATTATTATGAAACAGGTACTGTCATTTGAGGTTCAATTAATTGATAAATAGCTATTCTAATAAACATTACTAACTTGGAAGATAAATGTTTGAAGTAAGTTGTTTCTGCAATAAAAAAATCTTTACTAAAATATCTTTGAAATTTCTCCAACTTTCAAATTACTTACCAAAAAGTTTCCACAGAAATTAAAATGAAAATTAGCAGTAGAATAGATATGAAAGGCTCAAGACAGCCGCGACACTTGTTGAGTCGGGTAGCTATCAGAGGTAAGCAGGTGTGCTTCTGAACTCGGAATAAGGAAAAGTTGAAGATATTTTCCCTTTTAAGTCTTGAGTAGCTACAAATAAGTTTTGACAGATTCGAAAAACTTAAACGCAAGCACATTTTGGTTTGACTAGCGCTTTTCTTTTTAACCGACTTCAAAAAAGGAGGAGGTTCTCAATTCGGTTGGTATATATATATATATTTTTTATGTATGTAGAGAGAGATTTCTGAACCGATTTCCATGATTCTTTTTTTGTTCGATGCAGAATAGTTGCCAATTGGTCCCATAGAAATTTGGTTTCGTTTGACCCAGTACTTTTATGTTATGAGCATTTTTATATATTTCATTTCATTGTTGACTTGGACGATGTAGTATTTACGATAATTTAGTTTATAATGTACATGAAACCTTATCTAATCAAGAAAGAACCCTGCTGTAGTTTACAAAACAGCCTATTACAGACACTAAAAAGTAAAAAAAAACTGCGTTAAAAAAAACCGACATCAAAAACTAAAAAGCAAAAAATAAGCCTTTTGGAGTCGGTGCCAGCTAAGGCAAGAAAAATAAAAGAATAGGAGCTTAAAGTAGAATGTCTGGGCTGCCACCGACTCCAAAAGGCTTATTCAGAATCTTTTATTAAAGAATCTTTGTCAAGTAATGTATTTAAAGCTAGGCTAAGTAAATTATTGAAACAAAATAATTTTTATACCGTTCGCCAATTTCTTGACCATTTTGAATAAATAATAATGATTGCATATTTAACATTTTGAAAAATATTGGTTTATATAACATGAATATAAATAAGATAATAATTGTTATTTAATGAATTTAATTAGAAATAATGTGACATGATGATAATGTGAATATGACATGATGATGTATTTATTTTATATTAGAATAATTTCTTAGATTACCTATTGACATTTGCATGCCAATATTGGCGAAACACGTATGATCTTATTTAATCTTTTAGTTCTGTATTTACCGTGTTTCTAGCAAATAAATGAATTTCATTTCATTTTCATTTTTTTTATTTTTTGCTTTTTAGTTTTTGAAGTCGGTTTTTTTAACGCAGTTTTTTGTTAGTAGTAATCTTTAATTTTAACGGTTTCAAAAACATATATTGTATGGTAATAAATCGCATATTTGGGTACTTTTAGCATAATGTTTTATTAGTTACTAGCAGCCGCCCGCGGCTGTACCCGTGTGGTTCCCGTTCTCGTGGAAATATCGGGATAAAAAGTAGCCTAGTTGTAATCTAAACTATATTTTATCTGTGTGCCAAATTTCAATCCAAATCGGTTTAGTAGTTTTCGCGTGAAAGAGTAACAAACAAACAAACTGACATACTTATTATAACTTTTTAATTTTGCATTTTACAATGCTATTTTTATGTGATAAATATTAAACAAGAAAATATACTAGATAAAAGCAACTAGTCTCATGTCGCCCTGACGGGATTCGAACCCGCATCCTTGGGAGTCCGGCCCAATGCACTAACCAATTATGCTACAGAGACCTATGAGAACATCTTTACAGATGTTTGACTATCGATTAAGATGAAACAGCCATCTAATTATAACTTTTTAATTTTGCATTTTACAATGCTATTTTTATGTGATAAATTTAAACAAGAAAATATACTAGATAAAAGCAACTAGTCTCATGTCGCCCTGACGGGATTCGAACCCGCATCCTTGGGAGTCCGGCCCAATGCACTAACCAATTATGCTACAGAGACCTATGAGAACATCTTTACAGATGTTTGACTATCGATTAAGATGAAACAGCCATCTAATTATAACTTTTTAATTTTGCATTTTACAATGCTATTTTTATGTGATAAATACCGTAGGACGGTGAATATACTAGAAAAATTCGACGTGTCCTCATAGGTCTCTGTAGCAGCATTGGGCCGGATGCGGGTTCGAATCCCGTCAGGGCGACACGAGACTAGTTGCTTTTTCTAGTATATTTTCTTGTTTAATATTTATCAAACTGACATACTTTCCCATTTATATTATTAGTAGGATAGTAGTATTACCGGCTGCCCGCGGTTTTACTCGCGTCGTTCACGTTCGCTATAAACCAAACGTCATCCAAATCCGTTTAGTTTTTTTTTTCGCAATTTTGTAAGAAACATCCAAACCTCTAAGCACCCAAAACTTCAAATATGTATAAAATTTGTAGGATTATTCTAGAAATTATGACCAATGTTTATTTCGTTACCGTTTATTGCGTGCTGAGTACCTCTATTTAATTCTAACTAAATCTGACGTAATGCATATGGCTGCTAATGTACCGCCAAAAACAATGGCCGAGGAATTCATTAATTTGCAAAGTGATTGAGGATGCTTCGTTTGACAATAGCTCATACAATTTAACTGCCTATATTTGGATTGTTATGTGCAATCGCGAAACGACTGCCATTTTAGTTTATAGGACCATTCGAATTGTTCGACGAATCTAATTTTCTTTCTTTATGATATGTTATAGAAATGTGCATTTTTGAGTATATGTAAATTAGCAATACTGAAAGTAGGGATTTAATTATGATTTTCTAATTTTTTTAATAAGAGAGTGTACTAGAAAAAAAATGACTCATATCACAAGTTGTTCTCAGACGGGACTCGAACATGCAACCTCTGGATGTCCCACCACTGCTCTTCCAGTAGGGATTTACATTCATGTAAAACGTAAAGTGTGATAAGAGTTCTGTAATATTTTTAGTTGTTTCAGTACCAATTTCTACTGGTGGTAATTATTTAACTATTTATCTAAATAATTAAATAATTACCACCAGTTAACGGTAGTACCACAGTGTACATTGAGTCATATGTATATCAAATACATTGAAGTGCCAGTAAAAGCATCGAAAAATGTACGCAATCATAAAATAATGCCCCGCATACACATGCAGCAATATGTACCCGTGGCGAATCACCTTTTTTTTTACAAGTAATTGGGCAGGTATTCAGCAGGTACCATCGTGCTTAGTAAACAGGATGTGGTCTAAGGTGTAACATGCTTGCCCTGGAAATGCCTTCAGCCTATTTTACCCAAAGCTAGGATTTTAACCTTCTAACCTCAAATTATGAGACACAATAGATATTCCATTGTCCTCTGGACACCGAGGTCCTTCAAGTGCAACTAAAAAAAAAGACATGAATGCATGAAATGACCGAATCATGAACAAACTATTAGCGTTAATTATATACTTATACTATAGGTACTACAGTATTTGTAAAGAGATATATACGTCCAAATAAAAATGAAATCACCATTTTCAAGTTTGAAAACGACATTTCTGTCAGCGTGCGGCCATAGTCACCTTTCACGAGTCCCCGAAATTCGAATAAAATTAAGAAACTGAAAGGAATTGAAATTGAATCGTTATCATAGGACCCTTTGGGGAAAAAAGAGCGTTTGTGAAATTCTATTACGGCAACGAGTAAGTCGATTGTTTGTCGACTGAAGTATTAGCTTAGTGGAACTATATACAAAAGTTAATTAATAAAGTTTAATGGAGATGTATTTTATCATTAATTCAGTATTCTGTTTTACTGACAAGTTAAAGTCCCAGAAGTTGTTTCAAAACTAGTAGTTGTCGCAGTAGCTCATAACGTATACCTCTTTCTAAAGAATCAATGATAGACCGCCGTTAAACGTGCAATGTCATTTAATTTAAATGAACTTTTTTTTTTGTATTTTTCAATGCTATTTTTATACTTATGATAAATTTTAAATAGAAAAATATTGGAAAAAATCTTTGGGGACTCGAACCCACGACCTTTGGAAATCCGGTCCAATGCTCTTCTACTGAGCTACCGAGACCTGCGAACCACCGTCAAAATTCTCCAATACTTTTATATTTTTAATACGCTGTAGGCCAGCGTTGTCACATCAGTGCTAGGAATATACTCGTACTTGCATTCGAAAGAAACATCTTTTCAGTCAGATGTTTAACGATTGATTAAGATCGATTAACATTTTTTATTTGTAATGCTATCTTAAACGAAAATGGCAAATTTACTAATTGTTGAAAGCTCATTAATACATCTCATAAAAAAATTATGATTTATGCCAAGAAAGTTTTCTGCTCGTTATATTTTAAGAATTGTTTACTAATAAAAATACCGTGGAGGTGGCCGAAAATAACTCTATACGAAATAGTGGTTAGGTGTTATTTTAGAAGGCGGTCTGATGAGTCACGAAAGCGTGGATATAATTTACAAATTCATGTTAACATGATTGTAAACATGAAAGTGCTGTTATAATAATAATTAAATTAACATGTTAGAGAAGCGTATCAACTAATTATTATTATGACGTTCTTCACATATTGCATGAACATGTGTACATACAATATTATGCATAGAAAAATACTAAAGTACTGAAATGACTATACTTCCACACAATAAAAAAAAAACTTGTAAGCACTTAGTGATTTTTAAACAATAATACCTGTTTTCGTAGAGGAATTATTATAGTTAATTTTAACCGATATTTTTTATTTGGTACATTTCAAAAGCTAGAATATTGAACATTTTGACTGTGTATTTAATTTATTTTGTGAATTGTTTTGTTTTAACTATGAAGGTTTTAAAACTACTAACTTCAAAATTTAATACAAAAATAACCAAAATTTGCAACTTTTTATTCAAGACTGCACAAAAAGTAAAAACAATCGTTTCTCAAAAAATAAAAGACACATATCGGAATGTTGAATATTCTATCTTTTGAAAGGTACCAAATTGAAAAAATATCCGTAAAGATTTACTATAATAATCCCTCTACGAAAACAGGTATTTTGTATAAAATACATTGAGTGATCGCTGACTTTTTTGGATGTGTGTACTAAAAATTGATTTACGATTGTGGATTTACAATATTTTATGAGCTTACATTACCTCAACCAAATTATTGTTGACATTATTTTCAAATTCAATTCAGGTCATTAATAAACTACGGCAGGTACGCAGTAAAGTAATTTATCATGACAAAAGGAAATAATAGATACGTACCTAGTACCTACTATGCTAATAGGTAATACCGGTGTTCCGTTATAACAAAGAACTTGTCATTTTATGAATGTCTCCGTTCATAATCTTATTTACTTTGACTTAATTGTATTGTCCCGCAATTGTCAAATTAATTTTTGATAACCGCGAACGTCGTTCAACGGACAGTAACTGAGTGTAACAGACAAGTTTCTTTGAAAAGTAATTATACCTAATTCTTGTTAAGGGTTAAACTGTGCTCTTTACAAAGCGATTGACGAGTGGGAAGTGGTATTTGATCATACAAATTATAAGTAGTATGAGGACACTATATTTGAATGATAATCTATTTTACATTTACCTTCAATTAGAATCATGACAGAAGTATCTAAACCTTAATTTTTTTATTTATTTATTAATTGATTGATTGAGGTTCATAGAAAAGTATATCTATGAATAATTATCCACCTCCGAGTTTTTCCAGATACAAATTTTCTTCCCCTATATCAATCCCAATTCATTTTTTTTTTTTTTATTATTATTAGATAGGTAAAGCGCTTGACCGCTATCTTGCCTGATGGAAAGCGAAGATGCGATCTAGGATGTAACGCGCTTGCCTAGAAGATACCTATTCACTCGTGCCTTGAAGACCCCCAAATTGTAAGTGTCAGGAAACACAGACTGAGGCAAGGAGTTCCACTCTTTATCTCTCACTCATCGGATGATGAATGTCGAGTCAAAACGCTTAGTGCGACACTTGGGTATATCAACCACATAATTGTGGCGCCTATTTGTACGTCTGGTTGTCCGATGAAAAAATGGGGATGGTGGAATGAGGCTGTGCAATTCCGCTGCACACTCCCCGAAATGTAACCTATAGAATACGGTTATACCACCAAAATATTTATTTTTGAGCTGAAACACGGACTCCCTATTGATATTACAAACAGGAAAGTAACATGATTACTATGACACTATTAGCTACATATTAGATCCAGTGAGATTTAATTTTAGAGATGGATCTGACTTAGCAACTGAAATTATTCGAAGTACGAGTAAATCAGTTAGTTAAGAACGCGCAATGTTTTGAAAGGCGGTGCTACTCGACTGCGCTTACATCTGTCTGTTAATGATCTTACCTAAATACCCTATCTAAATATACTGATTTCGTCCAGAAATGTACTCCATACTGGCCATGAACTCCTTATGCGTTTACGTTTGAACGTTCATTAGTCATTGGGAAACGTATAGTAGATAACAAACCGCGGCGGGGACGGCTTCTGCTTCTAACAAAAATGCGGACTTCCTTGGAAGATTAAAAATAAAGTTTGGTGCTTTTAAAATATAAGGTCGTTTATCTATTTAGTTTTGTGATCCATTTCAAAATGAATAGATGAAATAAGGATCACATCAGTGCACGAAGTCACTCGCGCATGTCAGATGCAAATATAAAATTCTTTCAAAGTTCTCGATCAGAAGCAATTAAGTATTCTGGTTGAATAATCACTTCTCTTTCAAGTAACGAACACAATCAATGGCGCTTATATTAAAAAAATAATTGTCACTTAAAAACCAAAGTAAAACTAATAACTTTTACGCTGTTCAAAACAACGTTGAACATAGGACTAATTAAACATAATAGCTGTTGCCGCATCTATTATAACATTGCGTGTCGATTGTCATTTGTCGTCTCATTACTAAAAAACAAATGAATGGAATTGTAGCTGACTTTGATTAACAATTTTATCTACGTTGCTTTCTGTAGTGTTTGCTAAAAAGTAATACTGTATATTTCGGTGATTGTTCAGCTGAATTGTACAGGCGAATTGCACCGTCTTTCTTCTTCCATCGGAAAACCAGATATGCGTACAAATATGCGCCACCGTTTTGTATTTGCTATTTTAAATACTCGCATATTCAAAATGTATCATCCGTACTGATAGAAATTACAATTCCTTATCTGGGGGCCTACTGTCATCTCATTGATTGCAGAGAAGCGGTCTATGTAACGAAACTGTGTCGCAGAGAGTCAGAAGTCATGCGATGAGACCTAAGGCCGTACCGCGCAAGTGGCATCCGTATCAAAATCGGCTTCATTTGACAGATGGATGTGACACATTGCTTCTTCTTTTCGACACAAATGAAAACATACCAAAGACTAAGAGCAATATGTCACTTCCATCTGTCAAATGAAGTCGATGTCGATTTGGTGCATTTCGCTAGAAGTTTTGTGACATACCGGCTGCAGGCCATAGAAGCCAGGGCCGGTAAATACCTTTACAAAAAAAATGTGAAATCTCTCTTCGCTATTCGCTCAATCACCGTCTTCACAGTGTGAAGTGTGTCAAAATTTTACAACTTCAATTTGTTCCTTCCAACTTTCTGAAGGTCACAGTACGAATTAAAACAGTTTTAAATCCATTGTTTTTCTAATAGACGACGGTCTGTAGGGCAAGCACGAATAACTATCGAAATAGTATCGAGCACGTAATTTCATAAAATGTATAGGAAATGCAGTTCCGTTTACGTCTGGTAGGAACGCTGCTCAATATGTCATACATTTTTTTACTTTACTTCCTCGATACTTACTCGAAAGTTATTCGGGCTGACCCCACTGTTAATTTTTCCTAGTTCTTACATTTGAGGGCTTTCAAGTCACGAGTGAACTGCTATTGTTTACGCAAGCGCGTAGCATCCTAGATCTCATCATCATCGCTTCGAGATAGCTGTCAAGCGCAAACAAAAAATACACTTTTTAAAAGAAATGATGTAGTTAACCTAGTACTATTTTTGTTATGTTATTTAGATAAGCAGTTTTCTCAGTGACCGCGTCTACGCGCGCTCTTGGCCGATTTAGGAGCAGATGCCCGATCGATCGTTTATAAATAGTGATGAATTTGGCGGCAAGTTGACGGCTGATAGGTGCCGAAATCCGACACGAGACAGTTTTACGCAGCACTTTCTTTAAACAAAACCATAGCTTGGACTTAGCGGCGAACTTTTCTGTCGAGCGCAACAGACAACTTCAGGTAAAAAAATCTTTAATTAAAAAGTTTGATCTAAATAAAGGTACCTTATTCTTGTAATTTTATTGTTGTTTAAAAACTGAAATATAAAAAAAGAGACTAATATAGTTAACTCAAAGTTATTTTCATTAGGAATAAATTCTTACTTATAGTAACAATAAAAACTATTCGGTAAATATTGACTTTCACTTCACATTTGGTACGAGACAAAGACAATTCAAAAATAAAGGTTTACCTATGTCACGTTCCGAAATACAAACGTAGGTTGTGAAATCTCACCCGACTTAAATATGAAATTTTTGCATTTTTCAATGCTATTTTTATACTAATGATAAATTTTAAATAGAAAAATATTGGAATAAATGAACTCGGCCACAAGTGAATTCTAAGATGGGAATCGAACCCATGACCTTTGGAAATCCGGTCCAATGAGCTAACCGCTGAGCTACCGAGACTTGCGAACCACCGTCGAAATTCTCCAATACTTTTATATTTTTAATACGCTGTAGGCCAGCGTTGTCACATCAATGCTAGGAATATCCTTGCATTCGAAAGAAACATCTTTTCAGGTGTTTAACGATCGATTAAGATGCAACAGCCAATAATTTATGATTTTTGAATTTTTGCCTTTTGCAATGCTATTTTTATACTTATGATAAATTTTAAATAGAAAAATATTGGAAAAAATTAATTCGGGCACAAGTGAATTCTCAGATGGGAATCGAACCCATGACCTTTGGAAATCCGGTCCAATGAGCTAACCGCTGAGCTACCGAGACTTGCGAACCACCGTCGAAATTCTCCAATACTTTTATATTTTTAATACGCTGTAGGCCAGCGTTGTCACATCAATGCTAGGAATATCCTTGCATTCGAAAGAGAACTTCTTTTCAGGTGTTTAACGATCGATTAAGATGCAACAGCCAATAATTTATGATTTTTGAATTTTTGCCTTTTGCAATGCTATTTTTATACTTATGATAAATTTTAAATAGAAAAATATTGGAAAAAAATTAATTCGGGCACAAGTGAATTCTCAGATGGGAATCGAACCCATGACTTTTGGAAATCCGGTCCAATGAGCTAACCGCTGAGCTACCGAGACTTGCGAACCACCGTCGAAATTCTCCAATACTTTTATATTTTTAATACGCTGTAGGCCAGCGTTGTCACTTCAATGCTAGGAATATCCTTGCATTCGAAAGCAACATCTTTTCAGGTGTTTAACGATCGATTAAGATGCAACTGCCAATAATTTATGATTTTTTAATTTTTGCATTTTTCAATGCTATTTTTATACTTATGATAAATTTTAAATAGAAACATATTAGAAATATTCAAGCGCTTAATTTAAGTGATAAATATTAAACAAGAAAATATACTAGAAAAATCCCGTCAGGGCTTCATGAGACTAGTTGCTAGAGAATATTTATCACATAAAAATAGCATTATAAAATGCTACATTAAAACGCTTAATTTAAATTTATTTAAAAGAATTTGGTTAGGCATGCTAATTTGTCAAGTCATAACGAATATGTTAAAACTATAAAAAATAACGATTTTACAATCGGGGAACTTCCCGGTTGACCAGTAGAGTTTCTTTGGGAAACGATTCCTCGGAGAGTACTAAGGTTAAAGAAATAACGAGTTCTTCAAATGAAATGCCTATTAATGTTATATTATTTGCGATATAAACGTTTTCTGTATATGTGTTACTTTTTAATAAAGCTCGCTAAATTCTACTGGTCAACCGGGAAGTTCGCCGACTGTACCATTTATTAGTTTCCACGATTTCTAACACATTTCCACACCAAAAATAAGTGTGTTTGCCAATATTACTTTCTCCAGAACAATATCTCATAAATTAGGAACCGAACCGGCGGAGACCGAAATAATTGCAAAAATCTTTTAATAACTATAGGAAGCTATCAATATCCGTCAAATTCATAGTCGAAATGGTTTTGCCACGCTTGCTTACATTCGTTCCACTCACCTCACCAGGTAGGGTTGAGCTTGCCTATTCGTTTCCTGCAATATGTTCATTCAAGCTTATTCAGTACCTAATAATGTACATCCCTTACTTGATCAGGAGAATATCTATTATTGTCACTGAGTCAGCGTTGTTTGTATTCTATTTCTCTTATAAACGATTCACGGAGGAAGTTCACGAGAAACGCAACAGTTAGGATCTGAGCATTACTTACATTTCCCGTCGTTACCTCACCAACTTTCAGCGATTCTAGTATCGTATTGAAGTTTATTGAAGCTTGGATAACGGTTAACAGGTAAAACAGAACTATAAGACACTGCGATCAAACAAGAAAACCCAAAAATTTTAGTTTGATAGCTTACTATTTGTTAAACTTAATAAATAAATACCTTTGCTTCTCTCTCAGCTTAAAATGTTTTTTTTAAAGGATGCCGTTTAAAACTCTTTTAATAACGTTGGAGATATTTCAGAGTATTAAGTTAAGAGTACGACGGGGAACAGTAGTTCAGAGTTGCAAGTTAAAGGCTGAGATAAGTTCATTTAGTTAGTTTAACAGTGCTGCGCCGTCGAATGCCTAGAGCGCAGATCAGACTAACGGCAGGCTTAAGTTGACTTTAGATACAAACGCTGTGAGATACAGGAAGTGACACCTAAATGTTAAATTAGCCAGAAAACTTTCAGATAACTTTGTTGAACATTAATACCAACTAAAACGTGCTACACTCACACTCACTACACTGGCTCACTCACTACACAAAGTGTGCCTTGGCTTTCAATACGAGACAACGCCACTTGTCGGTCCTGTGCGGTTCTCGGCAGTCGCTAGCTTGAAGCTCGAGAAGTTCCGCTTCTGCCATATCACAACATCGAAGGGACGATTGTCGGCCTACTGGTTTTGCCCTAGTTGGTTGCCCATGTAGGTCCTTTTGATGCTTTGATTTTCCCCATAAGCCCATTCTTCCATCCTCCCATTTTTTCTAGAAGGCGAAGCCAGCGAAGTCTGTTGGCTTTATTATAGGAGAGACTATTATAGCCCACGTGTACTAAATTACTGAATTGTGGGAGCGCTTACGCACTCGGATAGAATTCGGATGTCGCTTTAACTCAAATCGAAAACAGCGATCCGAATCCGATACGTAACTTCCTATTTTAACACTACCAGTGAAAGGATGAGTTAGGATCTTGGCTTCCACTTACTTCCAACACCACAAATTTGTGCAAAATTTAAGCACACTATGTTATAAATAATGTTCTCCGTGGTGGTGGAAGTAAGTGGAATCCAGGATGCTAACTTATTCTTTCACGTATAGTGTTGAAATAGGGAAACAGTTTGTTCATACGGTCCATCATGGAGATTCACCGATGACAGAGAGAGGAAAACGGATGCAGTGCGTAAGCTATCATACAAATAGTTCTACGGCTATGAGGGACCGTATTTTCACGGATCCGCTTTTTCACGGATTCGGACACAGTGCGTAAGCGCTCTAATACCGTATTTCTAGCAAAATGAAGACTATTATTATTATGATTATTAATGTTACTACTACTCATTATACAGATATTAGCACATTAGTTTACCTTGACTGCGGTCTTATTAGATACGTAAATGGAGCGTTTTTCGCAGTGCGGCTGTAAACATTGAGTGCCGACGACTGTACAAGTCTTAAAAAACACACGAAAAAAGAAATATTTCATTACTATTGGTGGTGGTTTTACCCACGTGGTTTCCATTCCCGTGGGAATATTAGGATAAGAATTAATATTTGTTTTAATTCAGACTATGAACTATCAGTGTGACAAATAATCAAATCCGTTCAGCCGTGTTTGCGTGATTAAATAACAAACATTCTAAATTTCACATTTTTAATATTAGCAGCATAATTTCATTAGATGAATTGTGGCTGAGGAGAGTTAAGTTATATTAGAATTAATCTATTATGGGATCGAATCGGTTACCTTGAGTTTTAATGTCAAACTTGCTAATCGATAAACGAGCCGGTAGTCAAATTGTTTTAATTTGATACGTCCATTAGAACGATCATCACTACATCTATTAACGTTATTTGTTCTATAATTTAGCTATTCTCGGAAAAACCAACCCTAAATGGTACCACACAAATAGATATCTAATATTTAAAGATTTTGTTTTCTCTACGTTGTGGTTTTAGGAAAAATTAGGATTGTACAAAACAAAACAGCTTAAAACAGACATGCTGAAAATTACATACGTAGGTAAATATCATTCCATTCAAATATTAATGTACTTAAGTATTTTTTTTCTATGAACGATGAGGAGTCTCTTAGCCTTCATAATACCTGATTTTAAGTATTGATAAGGCTGAAAGATGGAAGCGAGCCTCTCCCGGAATCCTAAGCCACTGAGGCACTGGCTATCTTATCTCGAAATGCCGGAACAAAACAATGCTGAAAACATTGTTCTTATGGCGTCAGGCTTAGATAAGATGGTTTTAGCTAGCCAGGCGGACTTACAACAAGTCCTACCACCAACCAAACCGAATACAATATGTACCCGCTGGGAATCGGACCAGGGACCCCTGGGTCTGATACCGGTTGTTATAGCACTAGACCACAGAGGCGGTTAATTCTATTAAGTATATTCTACTTTTATTTTGATTGAAAATCATTGCGGATTCTCTTTAACTCTCTGCTTAATTATCTCAATGAAAAGCATGCATTGGTATTATCAGGTATCGCACCGCACTTAGCGGCCGGAGTTATTATTAAAGTATTATAACGTACTAATTGTCGGTATTCATTCGTTCGCACGTTAAGCACTCTTTGGTGCACTTAACGATAATTTTTGTGGCTTTTATGGACTTGCAGGGCTGATATATTTTTTATTAATTTAATCCTTCCTGACTCCTTCCTACTAATATTGACGACCTGTTTGGCGCAGGGGTACTGACCCCACCTTCTGCGCCAGAGGTCCCGGGTTCGATCCCCGGACAAGACAAATATTTGTGTGCATGAACATGTCTATTTGTCTTGGTCTGGGTGTTTAATATGTATATTATGTATGTATTTACAAAAAAAAAGTATATAAGTATGTTATCCGTTATCTAGTATCCATAACACAAGTTCTTCATGATACTTAACATGGGCTAGATAATTAGTGTGGTTGTATGGTTTTTTTTTTATTTTTTTTTTTATATTATAAATATGAGCTGTGTGCTTTTTTGTTTGTTTGTTACTCTTTCACGCAGCTACTTAACGGATTTGGATGAAATTTGGTATGTAGGGTCTTCAAGTAGTCGACGGGAACGGGAACCACGCGGGTGAAACCAAGGGCGGCAGCTAGTGAAATATAATAAGGTTAATGTCGATATAGCTATTTGTATATTCGCGTCGTAATTTTCTACCCGCTTGCTTGTGCGAACCTCAAGGGCTCCAGAGAACCCCAGTCGAAATGTCAAGGTGAACCCACAGATGTTTACGAGTTAACGGACCGAGTGCCTCCACCACACAAATTAACTAATGTCATATTACACCTATAATATCATTATGTACGTACATCTAGATTTCATATTTGTATTAATTCATAAAAACCCGAACAGGACACCGGTGTCCAGAGAACAATGGAATATCTATTGTGTCTCACGGGGCCTAAAATGGTAAAATAAATACTTAATTTAATTACTTAAATTAATGTTGAATCTTCTAAAAGTAAATATTTCAAAAAATCTGTAAATGCATTGTAAGTTTATTTCTTATCAATTGTGGATGTTAACAGTAATATATACGGAAAGCATCAAGTGAATCTTGTAGTACATTTCGAGAACAAAGGTATACCTACGCTGGGGATTGGCTACATGGTCCAAAACAAACACGTTCACGGTCAAACAAAAAGGCAGCAGCACGCTCGATAGTGGCATAACATAGAAACGACCATAGAATAATAGAGGCTACGCAGCATCTCTATCTCTAACGTCTACGTAACTCGGAAACGGACGCTCGCGGGGTGAAAACCCTTTTGCGATCCTACAATAACGTAAGAGACTTTCCGCGGACAAGGGAAATGCGAGTTAGAAGGGATGGTCGAAGAGCTAGAATCGTAGGTCGGGCGGGCGGCGAGCGAGTATGGTCGTCCTGCTCGCTCGGCGCCCTAGGCAGCGACGCGCAGCGACGCTCCAGTCGCGGTCTGCCGGCCGTCGCGACGCTCGGGGCCGCTCCGCCGCCGCGCCGCCTCGCGCTCGATGCACGCGTGACATGTGGGAGATGTGTGAGATGCACTGTTGAGCACCAGGTCCACCGCCGCGACCACGCGCCCCCAGGACTGCGCCCCACGCTCCCCTCGGGCCGGGCCGCGCGCCCTCAGTGCACTGTGCCGACCGAAAATTGTTTTGTGTACTCTCTTTTAAATACGCATCGATACCGATTTGAACACAACAACGTTTGCTTCTACACGAAACTGCAATGCGTGAGATTTACGTTTACTATTGAGCTACTCTACACGGCTGAGATTTACGCTGAGGGAATTAGCGTTTCGCGCGGTGCGATCATTGTTACGAGTTACGACATTAGAGATAACAGTTTAATCTGAACATCACGCGGTAAAAAACATGCATTAGCGAGTTACGCAGTGTTACGTGTCTAATGGTCCTAAATATTATTCAAAACGTGTCAAGGTTTTATGAATTTGGCAATGGAAACTGAAAAAATCCGAACTCATTTTCATTTCAGTAAAAATCAGATTCTCAACCTTGCTAACACAACCAGATTACCTCTTTTCGAATAGTTTATCATTTACAAATACTTTATTAGTAAATATTTGTCATTGATTCATGGGCTACTTGTTGAATGTTTACAGTTCGTAATGGTGATGACCCTTGCCGTGTTCTCCGGAAAAATAGTGTTTTCTGTGCAAAGGGTCTGTATTGGGGATTTATGGATTTTATTGTCTGTTATTTGTTTCCAATAACCGCATTACAAATCATATTGCGGAACAAACAATAGGCCTACTACGAATGTTTACACCAACTGACGATTTACAGTAGGTATATAGGAATAAAGTTAAGGAAATAATATATTTTTTTTAATGGTTTTTTTTTCTAATTTAGCGTATTAAAGGAAATTATAAGTACAAAAACCTATTATGAATCTGAGAACAGACAATAGTTTAGTGTTTTACCGAAAAAATTTCGTAAATAATCCCAAAACACAATCTTCTGAATCAGAAGAAATATGATTTCTATATTAGTAAATAGGTATTTTTGCACAATGTGCTTAGAGCGGCGGAGTATGTGCAATAAAGATATCAGAGTATTTTCATGAAAATGGATCCTTTTCTATCTTCTTTATTAAGAGCGTAACAGTGTTCAAGACATGGCATCTTTTTATCTTTAATTTATAACATCATAGATAACAATTTTCTCACGTTAAGTAACTAACGTTAATCTCGATCTAAATATAACTCCGATAATATGCGTTAACCAATTTTTGTTTATCGGTTACTCTATACACAAAATCTCAATGTTCAATCTCAGTCGCGAAACAAACTTAATACTCACTCCACTCAAAATATTCTTTCACATCCAACTTTCATTATTCACTTATTTTTCCAATTTTCGAATTCAGACTCCACAAAATTGGTGTCATTATTTCTGCCAAAAAAGTGGATTTCCTCAATTTTCACATACACGGCAGCCCTGCGCTAACGAGGCTGTGACGTTCAAGGCACAAAAGTGAGTTCAATTGAATGTAAGGCCTTCAACTAGACGCAATTGATTGTGTCGCTCGTCATTTGTTCTATGGCATAATATCAATAATTGGAATGGCTACCCTACTGATAAACGAAAACGTGTCGTTGGATCAATGGATTGTTTATTTTTGGCTAGGAAGTCGTTTGACACGGCCGGTGTAATCGTGTCATAGCCATGATGTATGTGGACCGAGCTACAATGACTCCGCCGACCCTGACCGGCGCGTCATGAATCAAATTGATAGATTTGAAGCGTACGAATGCAGTTACAGCCACTCTATTTCCTATGTTTAATACGATCAATTTTATTTGTGTTTTTACAAATGTTTGGTAGATTTATTACTTCATTTTTAAAAAATTATGCTATATTGGACGGTACAAAAAAAGCGATACAAAATCGATACTATTTTCGAGTGCGAATGCCAGTTTAATAGTTTAGTGCTTTGATATTAAAAATATAATGATATGAATCTTAATTTCTTTAGCGAGAATGAGGTGATGGTAGATAATATAAAGTCTTATTTTTTTATGACACCGTAAGACAACAAAGTGAAGCAAACTAATCCTAGATGACTGACGTTGATCTTAAGATACAAGGATTATAATTTACTAGATACTAACACTACACAACTCGTTTTTTTATTGAACTCATTAGATTGTAATTCATGACTTATCTTTGAACATAAGCTAAGCACAGGCTTCAGTCTCCCAAAAGTAAACATTACATTAAACAGCATAAAATATGCAATTCTAATCTAACTCTATATATAGAATTGAACTTAATATCGGTAACAAGAAAAGCTTATCATACAAAACATCCTAACTTTATAGTAAAAAAAATGTTTAAGTACACTTTCCTTAGGTATATAAGTGTTTCTAGCATGCAGCTTTGATATTATTAAAATTTTAAAGAAAATTAAACGCCAATACTCAATCATGAAGATCGGAAAACGAACCCATTCGATACCGAATCATCATTGAAAAACTACACATTTGAAATAAAACAACTTTTACGGATATCAAACGCGCTAGATTTCCACGAACTAAGTTGTAATAGTCCGTATTTTTTGGATTTTTAGGGGTTTTTTGATTTTCCCGACGTTTCGGCACCTTTACAGCTGCCGTGGTCACGGGATGTTCGTGGAAATATAGCGCGTTTGATATCCGTAAAAGTTGTTTTATTTCAATGAACAGTGCGCGCCAAAGTACGTAACTACACATTTCTCATTAGATCACATGTTAGTAATTTAAATGTCATGGAAATTAGTTTAATTACAAAATAAAATTGTATGCGTAAACAACAGGGCCCCTAGCCAAAGTAACAATTCAAAAACGATAACGAAGTTCGAAAAGAATGTAATGTATGGGATTGGCGGATTGGCATAGGCCGCGCTAAATCACGTGGTCTTACAGCATGTCAATTGGCGCATATAGACAATAACGAAACGAATTATCGTTTCGCTACATAGAGATGTTACTTTGTCTACGGGTCCAGGAACGATAATGTAATATGAACTATGTAATAACCTTCTTGCAAGACTGAAAAACACTTTCTATCAGACATCCATATTGCTTCAATAGCATCCAATTGTCATACATAAAAGCAGAAATATTATTATTATAATCAAAGTTATAATTGGTTTTATGTCTATCAAAGTTTATTGTTCTTTTTTCAACAGTATTATAGTTATGACTGCTTAAACATGCTCAGTGGCTAAGGATTCCGGGAGAGGCTCGCACCCATCTTTCAGCCTTATCAATACATAACATCAGGTTCATCATACCTGCTAAGAGTCTCCCTGTTGTGTTTATTTTTCCGGAAACCTAGGCCTCAGACAACGATTCTTATCAATTTTCCCCAGGAAACGTGGGCCACATGGAAACATGTTCGAAATCCCAAAAAATAAATTAAAGTTTTCATATAAAGTTAACATCGTTCGAGCAATTTTAGTATGGAGTTTCAGTTTTTTTCGAGATTTCGACTCATGTTTCCTGGGAGAAAATGTGCAGAATCGCTGCCTGACGCCTAAATACCCGGGAAATCAACCACCAAAAATTCACGATGTTGATACTTCTATGATAGACTACTAGGACAGACTTCCTATACGTTACAATGTTAATTAAAGTTCAATTATCTTGTTACGACTTAGCCCTTGGTAATATTTAGTACGAAGTTTGGTAGTAGGAAAACAGCCGGCCGTCTTAATTTAATGTTTATCAGCTTTGTTAACAGTATACGTGGTTAAACTTCGCTCAGTTAGAATAGAGCATTATAGCTGTAGTACAATAAAGTTCATTAAAATAATGCCTTTTGTGATTGAGCTATGAAAGTGTTCCAAAGAAATACTTAGAAATCGTTTTCAGAAAATACTTTATTTAAGACATGAAGACAATTTCAAACTTATGTATAGGCACGATATTTAGAAACTTTATTTTTTAAATAAATGAAAAATAGATAGTTTTTAAAATTGATTTTAATAAAGAGGATTTGGGTTCAGATATTTGCTACAAATAATTGAATAATAAAAATATTTATTGTGTTAATACGAGAAGAAGAAGAGTACTTTCCAAAGCAACGAATCTAAAATAATATGCAGCAACTTCAATCACTTTTGCTTTGTTTACATTTTACGATATGGAACCATAAACCCGCAATATTTTATCATTGGTGACGCTTAAGCATTTTATATAGGAATGCCTTACCAGAGTAAAGTAGATTTACCTGTCACACCCCAGTTTGTGACAAGTGGTGTGAGCACAAAATAATATAAGGAGTGAATTTTTACCGTATAAAGATCTATGATCGTCGCTTAGAGGGTATTTCGCATTATACATTGCTTTCCAGCAATAATTATTGTTGAAATATATTTTTCGTTTACATCGTAAAAATATATAATTTTATTTTACAGCCGACAAATAAAAACTTATCTTTCTTTTGTCATAGTGTTCTACGGCTAAAATTCAATAATATTACTTCGAGGGCGGAATTTTCTATTTTCTAAATGAATATCGATATTTGCATATTTAATTTCGTTGTCATTGATAACGAGTAGCTCTCGACGTGATAATCTTTGCGCTGCCGTGGGGCTGGCTCTAAGCCAAGAGCTACTTACACCGCGTCACATCTTATGAAATAATGTGCTTTGATCCACTCGCTATACAAATTAATAGGGCTCGGCTCGGACATATTGACGGGAACTCATTTCGCACAATGTAACGTCTGACCGTTAGGAATTTCAGTGGCTCTATAGTATAAACGGACACAAATCTCACAGCATTGCGTTGAATATGATAAAATATAATCATTACAGGATTGGATATGGGGTAAACAATAAAAAATAAAAGTGTTTCGAAAATGGTGCTCATATATTTGCTTTATAGACAGAACTAAATAGTAAACTTTATTGAGCCAAACTAATTCTTTACTCCTCTTTTCCTTCTTACCTATAACCTTTATCTAGACGATAATTTTTAATAATCCTAAAAGCTAATGTAGCCATTCTGACTGACATATCGATACTAATTTTATCTTCTAAGCTAACTTGAAGACTGACCTAGAACTTTGTTATTACTCTTGTTATCGCATAAACGTTTTGTAAAGTGCCAACGAATGTTGTTTATGAGTTCTGAAGTTTTGAAGTGAAGTGTCGTGTTCACGAACAGTGTTCAGTGTTACGGGTTGCTTTATAGAAGAGAAAATTAGCGGTGAAAAGCTGCTACGAGGAGTGTTGCGTGGAAAGTTTCCGTCGAAGGTCAGGGGTGTGCGACGAGAAAGTGTTGTTTTAGTGGATAGGGTTGGGTTGTGGATGACTTCGAAATAGGGGCCCGCACGGCGACAAGGTGGTCGGAGGCGGGGTGTTCCGTTGCTGCGTGCCCTGGTGTGGGGCGCGCGCGGCGGCGCCTGTCGACGACGCCGACCATGCACTAAGGGAGGGCAGCCCTGAACTCTCTCGCCAACAACTCGGTGAGTTATTATTTTATATTTTTGCATTCAAAATGCTATTTTAAAAGTTAAGATTTTTACAAAAGACGGACAACTAGTCTCCGAATTAAGTATGAAAAATTTGCAGACAAGTTGTTTTTTTTTTCAAGAATAAAATTTAACTTTCGATGAGTGCGCACTGGATACCGTTTTGACCCAGCAACTAAGCAGTCCTGTAAAGTTAATTGATAAAAATCCGTTTAAAAATTATGTTCATCGATTTACTTTCTAGATCATGAAACGTAACAAAAGATAAATGTTTTGAATCATGTCAAGTTTTTATTTTGAGCAACCTGCTGAGTTGTTGGGTACAAACCTTTAAAAGATTTCCTTCTCTGTTATAAAACAAAGACCTTTCATTGAAGCTACAAGCGAATTTAGACTGCATTCTTCGAGTGGGTGTAGCGTTATGAAAAAAAAAATTAGAATGTAACTTACTCGCACGATCCTGTAATTTTTATGAATGGACTTTGATTTTAAGTAGTAATAATTTAAATAAGCATTAATAGAATAATAATTACGTTATGCGTGGACCTTAATAATTACGGTATGCAAAATAATAAATTGATGCAAAATTCATGTTCTAGCGATAGCAACTATTTATACCGATTAAAATCTATCTATTGCGTAAAGAGACAAGGTAAGTAGTACTTACATAGCGACGGCCTGTTTGGCGCAGGGGTACTAGACCCACCTTCTGCGCCTGAGGTCCCGGGTTCGATCCCCGGACAAGACAAATGTTTGTGTACATGTTTATTTGTCTTGGTCTGGGTGTTTAATATGTATATTATGTATGTATTTACAAAAAAGTATATAAGTATGTTTAGCCGTTATCTAGTATCCATAATACAAGTTTTTCGTGAAACTTAACGTGGGCTAGATAATTGGTGTGATTGTATGCGATTATTATTTTATTATTATATTATACATAGACAATAACACGTTTGGTAAACAAAGACGTTATCCATGGCCAGAAAATGTTTGTTTGACAGAGGATCCGATTATGATTATAAATAGTAACAGTACAAATTCGATTACCCGATGAATTCAATATGTTTGATGCAATTGTTGGAATGAGAACGCAACGTGCGGAATCACGTATTGATAATACGATTTCCAGTTTATTCACACGAGCATAGATTAGATACGGTGTACTATATAAATCGCTGTCGGATCTCACTGTGAGCTCTCTAATGGAATGAAAATATAGCAGAAAATGTACCGAGGTAAGTAGGGCGGTTGGTTTATTATCAAGAAAAATTTGCAAGAGGTCTTAAAAAAACTTAGTTAATTTACTTTGAATACCTTTTGTAATGTGCTCTGGCTGTTAGGCGTTGCCGTGGGAGACACGTCTCTAGTATCTTAAAAAGGCGACCACTTCAACTGTTATTTACTTTATAATTGAGGTTATCATGAACTTGAAAGTATTTTTAACTGAATGAATGTACTTTTTGCGTTCAAAAAATAATATTTTTACTTTTTCGCTTATTACGAGCGATTTATTTGTGGCCCATTCTTATTAAAGTTCGACAAGTATTATTATTTTTACTGATAATTGCGAATTAACTCTGTATGTTTAAGTAAGAAAATAACATAGACTGTTACTACTGTTGCTTCTCTACATCATTGACCGATGAACAATATAACTATTGTTCATGTATTTTTACGTTACTGCAAGTATCAAGTATTTTATGTATAAAGGGATATTGGGTCAACCCAACCCTTGGACCTAATATAATTACTGGAGAAAAGTGGAGCTCTTATTGTGAAAGTATAGTTATATATGCTAGAAAAAAGGATGGAAATAAGTTATAGATAGTATGGCAATAATAACGTAACCTACCTAACGTAATAATTTAAAAGGAAAATGCCCTATAAGGTGTGATGGAATTTTGAACACTCTTATGAAAATATGTGTATGTCTATCACTGGCTCAAAAACACAGTTGAACTTATTTTATGGCCACAAGCAATATACCTGCTTTTACAATGTATGAAAAGTTAAAGGTTTCTGACAATTGTTTGAGTTCGTAATTAATAATAATAATAAAAAGCTTTACTGTACACTACGGAAGGAAATACATATACAGTACAATTTACAAGTAGAAAACAAACAATAGGCGGCCTTCTTGTTACATAGCCATCTCTTCCAGGCAACTTTGGGTGAAAGCCAGAAAAATAAATAGGGTAAAAGGGGAATGAGTGCATAAAAAAGGAGCTTTAAGAATATACTAACAAATATTGATAGAGAAAAATAAGATAATATTAACAATCCCGTCAGAGCGACATGAGACTAGTTGCTTTTTTCTGGTATATTTTCTTGTTTAATATTTATCACATAAAAATAGCATTGTAAAATGCAAAATTAAAAAGTTATAATATTAAAAAGTTAAGAAGAAAGAGGAAATGACTCTAACTTGAACACCAAAGGATTTAAGAGTGAGAACTGAGCCTTTCTGATACCTTCAGGTAAGGCGTTCCGCAGTCAAACAGCATGTACAAAGAAAGAGTAGGAGTAGAAGTCCGAGTAGTGTTGAGGGATGTCAAGGGTAAGGCTAGATGAAGAAAGTAATAAACAGAGTGACGATGAGGAACGAAACGATAAGCATTCTTTAAGATAAGGAAACTAGAAAGTAATAGTAGGGTAATAGTAGGAAAGAAAATAATATAATAGAGAAGTTTGACAGTGTGTTAGTCCCTGCGCCGGCGAATGGGGAGCCAGTTGAGTTTGCTACGGAAGTGTGACACATGGTCAAATTAACGAAGGATAAAGATGAATCGAATAGCAACGCTCTAACTGGTCAAATAACTCCTCCGACAGTTCAGGATAACAGACATCAGCGTAGTCTAAAATAGACAACAAAAGAGATTGAGACAATGTTATTTTGGTACTGGTTAGCAAAAAGTTACGCAGGCGGTAAGTGACCCGTACGCTGCAAAAACCTTTTTTCTAAATTGCTCAACATGAGGTCGCCAACACAAATGCTGGTCGATAACTGTACCCAGATTCTTGACAGTTATTGAGTGACGAATACTGATGCCATCCAAAGAAACCACAGGGAGCTAGTTAAAATCGATCCTTGCAACAAAGTGAGGACTGCAAATAACAATACACTGTTATTTTGTAGGGTTGACAGTCAAACTAAACAATTTGCTCCAAGAACTAATTTGCGCGAGATCTAAGTTGGTAGTTGTGATTGCATATGGGAGATCTGCTAGCGGTACCTGAGTGTATATCTAAAGATCATCAGCGTAAAGGTGATAGGAACAAGAAAGGCACTGTGTGGTTGAGTTTATAAAAATAGAGAAAATAAATGAAGATAAGAACGCCATCCTGAGGAACTCCAGCATTGATATCGCATCACCCTGAGAAAGAATCACCAGTGCGGATTCGTTGCCGTCGCCCTAGCAGGTAACTTTGAAACCAATCAGTTACAGCGGGAGATATGCTCAGAGAACGTAAAACAGCAAAGGGGACATAAAAGTCAACCGAGTTAAACGCATTACTATAATCTAGTAAAGTCATAACGGTTAGTCGACGATTTTCCATCCCCAAGCGTATGTCGTCGTTATCTTTACCAGTACGGCAGAAGTGCTTTTGGCTTTGCGAAACCTAGACTGAAGGGGATTTAGCAGATGGTTAATATTAAGGTAGTAAGAAAGCTGACGGTGAATGAGCTTTTCAAGGACTTTAAAAAAGAAGGGGAGGATAGAAATTGGACGAAATCAGAAAACGAAGTCGGTTTAGATTTTTTGGGGAGAGGAATTACGTTGGTGTCTTTCTAGTATGTAGGAAAAGTACCAGTGGTTATTGACGTATTTAGGATAACAGTAATTATAGGAGTTAGAATATCAAGGATAGGAAGGATAATTTTGGGGGTAATGGAATCAGCACCTACAGCATTGGAGGCGATCGACAGAATAGCTCTCCTTACATCACAGTCTGTAAATTGATTAATAGGAAAAAAGAAGAGTCATGGGTTGGCAAGTTGGAAAGAAATTGTAATGTTTTGATTTTAAGATTCAACAACAAACAAGTGAAAAAACTATTAAGTTGGTTGTAATCAATATTTGTATCTGCAACATTGATGTGATCTTTGCCAACAATAAGAGTTTTAAGAAATTTCTAAACTTTAGATGGACCTCCATTTTCAATGAATGTGGCGTTATTGAATGTCCCATATCACCGTATTGCACCTATTTCTATCGAGTTGCATTCTTTTTTCGTTGCGTTCCGATGGATCTCTTTTATACCTGGCTTATTCTTTTTTTCCATTAGAGATCGGATCTCGTCGATTAACCAAGGAGCAGGTAGATGTTTTATGCTTGCCAGACTGATAGGCGCGTGTACATCGTACAGTTCAAAATCCCTTTCAAAGGTATTGTGAATGTAATAGTGATTTAGGGAATTGTCTAACTTACAGTCGCAATCCCTTTTGAATCGAATTATGTTTTAAATGACACTTCATTTGACACTTTTCATACATTTGAAAGATATTTTCGTCTGTCACTTTGCTTAGACAGTTCAATTTCGTTCATTCAATACCTTTCAAAACGCGTTTCGATCACAATCCCTATCGAATGTCATTCATATATATATTCATATATTTATTGCAAGTCACTCACAACATTTTAACAATATTACATAATATTATTGTCAAATAGTGACAGCCTGAAGTATGTAAATATCTTTCAAATGTCGAATTGAAAGGGATTGCGATAGATTTTAAAATTAGACAATTAGCCCCCAGTTCCTGTTGGTAGCATCTGCAAGTTGCTGGTCGTGATCAATGCGATAAAAGCTACGCTGGAGCTGAACAGTGGGTTTCAGTTTTAGAGGTAGGATTCGGTACGACCGATACACAAGATCGTGGTAGGAGAATCCGTCAGCAGAATGTTGACCATGCTTTAATGTTAGGGTAAGAGAAGACAATTATAAGATCTAGAAGAGAGATTTATTAATTATACATTTTTAATTTTGCATTTTACAATGCTATTCTTGTGTGATATTTATATTTAAATATACTAGAAAATAAATAATATTACTGCTAACAAATACTATTACTACTACTATATTACTATTATAAAAATATACTAGGTAATAAGTTAGATGAATTCACGATAATTACAGATTTTTTGGACAGACACGTGTTGAAATCACCCATAACTATAGTGTGGGAGTAATAAGGACTGAAATTTTCAAGGAGTCGTTCAAATGACTCAAAGAAGTCAACACGGAGAGAAGGGCTATAAAAGACACCTAGGAGAACTAGTGCGGGGCAAAGAAACTTCGAGAAAGAGATGCTCGGCGCTGTTGGAGGGAGGTGGCTGAGGGGAACGACTCAGAATAGTGTCGACTCAGAGTAGAGACTCAGAAGGGTATATGGGAGCGGAGATATATAGCCACCCCTCCATGTGAGGAACTTACACGACCACGTAATTGTTTCGATACAGACAATTGATTCAATTATGTTCGATGACATTTAAAACTGAATAACTGTTTCGATACATAAACTATACCTCGCAATTCTCAATCAAATCTCTCTCTGTTTTATCAGTCTTAAAATTTACCATATATTTTGTGATTTTTTACAATAAAACATAATTGAAGGTAGATCACTACAGTATGATGCTGATAAGCTCACGAAACTACAGACAAGCTTTTGCTTTTATTTTTGTAGACAAATAAATATTGGAAACCATTTATATTCAGTCATCCCGTGACCACGGCAGCTGTAAAGGTGCCGAAACGTCGGGAAAATCAAAAAACCCCTAAAAAACCTAAAAATTACGGACAATTACAACTTAGTTCGTGGAAATATAGCGCGTTTGATATCCGTAAAAGTTGTTTTATTTCAACCATTTATATGGTTCAACTAAATTATATACAAATTCAAATAAAGATAATAAAAGTTTACTCAAGTTTCATGAATTCATGAAGACTAGTGTTTTTATGTTTTCTGCGTTTCATGGTGATTTTATTGCCCGAATTTAGCATACAGAGAAGGAAAATGGGTCACACCCGATCTCTTCATCCTACTTTATGACGACCCGAGTTTTTTTGAGTGAAATATAGATAAAACATGAAAGAGATGATGCGACTTATTTTTTTGTGATAGAAAGTAACAGTGAAAACTCGAAATACTTTATGATAACAAATATCCTCTGTTATTTAGGTCTGCGGCTAAAGCAAAAGCAGGCCGAAAGCGGAGTCCGTTCTGAAACGTATGTGATTACTGAGTTAGTTATATTTTGTTCCTTCATCGCGCACTTAAAACTGTCAATTTTTTTAAACTAACCGAGTTAAAACAAATATTATTATGATTTTATAAAAGAAACCTTTTCTAATTCTAATACATTTTTGTTATATTTATTTATTTGAATCATTTTGGTAACGGCATGTATATTAGTTTTATCGACCTATTTGGCGCAGGGGTACTTTACCCGCCTTCTGCGCTAGAGGTCATGGGTTCGATCCCTGGACAAGACAAATATTTGTGTGCATGAACATGTCTATTTGACTTGTTCTGGGTGTTTAAAATGTATACAAAAAAAGTATGTAAGTATGTTTATCCAAAACTCAAGTTCTTCATTAAACTTAACGTGGGCTAGATAATTGGTGTGATTGTATGGATATAATTATTATTTATTTATTAGTAAATTCGTTCTTCTTGTCGATTAAAATATGTCCTAAATGGATGAGAAAATGGGTGGTAGGCAAAAAACAAAAGCTATTTAAAAGTAACTACCTACTTTTATATAAAAAGTTTATTTTAATAAACTTACTTTTTACTTTCACTTTCAAAAGCGGAATAGACAATGTTCTAGTGACGTCATTCATTGTATGAATGTACCATAATCTTAGGAAATCACAGAGCTTTACTTAATTGGCAACGATGAAAGCTTGCCATGCCATGAAAGGTTGAAGGTCATATTTTTAATAATGTATTTCATAAATATAGAGCTTTTCCACGTAATTTGAGTAAAATATAAACATTTCAAGCAAAAATACGGTAATAGACTAGTAGTAAGGAATAGGTACAAATCATAGAAATATTTTTTATTTTGCGATCATGAAAAATACTTTGTAAAAAGTATCTGAAAGAATTTTGTTAGTACAATAGCTTTAAATAAAATAAACTCAATACATACCTACTTATTATGTTACCTATCGATTGATTTCACTATACATGTAGCTGACAAAGACTGAAAGACATTAAGTATTAAAGCAAGGACCATGGATTACTTCCATGGCAAGGACACAAGTTACAGCAGTTTGTGTAACGTCACAACAGATTAAATGTCGAATGCGCGTTATATGAAGTGAATAATTTCTCATTAGTTTATATTGTTTAACTAGCGGACCCGGCGAACTTCGTACTGCCTCAGAATTATTAAATGTTGTCTATATTCGTATCTCTTATACCTTAGAAGGGCTGCTACGGTTTCATATCAGGTGTAGGTACCAGATATTAAATTTTTGTTATCATCATCATATCAGCCGCATGAAGCCCACTGCCTGCTGGGTATAGCCCCCTTCCTCCCCCCAAAGAACTCCACAACGATCGGTCCTGCGCTGCTCGTATCCAGGCGCTAAACCTTCACCAGATCGTCGGACTACTACCCAAAGCGATGCTCTGTGGGAGCCTACTCACAGAGTATAATACAGCAGCTGAATTACAGCATACCAAGTATTATATTCCGAATCTGTGATGAGGGAATCACGCACTTATGACCAAAGTTCAAGAGTTTAAGGGACATACCAACTAGCTGCACTGGACACAATCCAACACAGAGCTGAGAGGTTAATTGGCAACAAAGAACTGGTGAAGAGCCATTTTCACACCCTAGCTCACCGCCGCAAAGTTGCCTGTGTGTCGGTCTTTTACAGACTATACTTCGGAGATTGTGCTCAGAAGCTGCATGAGCACATATCGCCATCCCCCTTCTTCCATCGGGCATCCAGACGTACTGCGGGCTACCACCCTTTCTTGGTTGATATTCCTCTATCTTTAATATTGCGCAGAGCAAAGGAGTGGAACTCCCTCCCTGCGTCTGTATTTCCGAGTACTTATAACCCGACCACCTTCAAAGCAAGGGTGAATAGGCCTTCTGGGTTAGCTCGCTCCAACGTGGATCCTGTCTTAGCCCCCAGGCTTGATTAGGATCAAGAGCAAATCCATTCAAAGTAAAAAAAAAAAGTACAAAATGTTTATATTTCAGTTTTAGTTTTAGTAAAATGTTTTTTTTTTAATCTGTCTCGGTCTGTCTCTCCTAGGTCTTACCCCCATATTCTAAGTCGTTCCTCCAAAACTTTTTACACTCCACTCAACCTCGTCGTGGGTAAATATGGTAGTGTGCGCTAGGCCTAACACGGAGTGGCTACGTACTCTTTGGCTCCTCCAGGTCCTTACGGAGTTATGACTTAGAATACCGATTTCGAGGAGTATTTTGAAGAGGTTTTCAATGAGGTTTCGTTAAGTCGAGGACGAGTAAGTTTTGGAGTTACGACTTAGAATAGGGGTGTAAGTTTAAACAATAATTCTAAAATAAAAGAGATATTTTCGGTAATAGTACATAAACAGAACCATTTGTGCACCATTTCCTTTTTAACAGCTACTTTGGAAAGTGATACGGAAAAACTAAAAGATAAGAACCACAAATTGGTTAAAGTTATCTGGTGCACACCCTAAGAAATGAATTTTAGTTTCAAGTTTTTAATAAGCGTGATTGGTTTCCAGTGGTCGCATTGCCCGCACGTTCTACAAAACTTATTTATTTAGACTAAGAACGAGAAAATATCAATATTTTCGTAGGACATCTAGTCTAGTGGAGCCTTCTGTGTTACAAAAAGGTATAAATATAATTTTCTTTTCTTGTGTGAAAACATAAACATGTTTTTCTTTTCATCATCATGAGTCAACTTATCATCCACTTACTTATAAATGGAAATGTAATATTAGATTCGCATGTGTGAAACAAAAGTGAATTTTGCTATTGTACGTATTTTATTTAAGAAAGGTTTCCTAGTTAAAATTTGTGCGCGTTGTCTTTAAAATAATATTATTTAAAAAACGAAGCGCTACTTCAACTTAATATTTTTGGCCTTGAAGATTTAATAATCAGCTATTTAGTGATATTCACCAAGAAAAGCTTTTGCTTTATCTCCTTACCTCCCTTGAGTACTAACAATACAACCGATTGTTTTCAAATGTTGTTTAAAATTTACAGAAACTTGTACTATAGTATCAGAAGAAAAATAAACGTTGCTATTTATTTAAAAGGAAGAACTTTGATACTTTAAAAGACCAAGTCAGCGATCCGGGAATTCAACACGCTGGATAAAACCAGAGGTCACTCTAGCTTAGCTCGGGAATATTATGAGTCCGGAAAGTTTTAATTAGTTCGACACCGAAGTGTTTAAGCCCGCCATTTCATACGATGTCTGGAGACAGAAATCCTTAGCTTCTGGAATTGTAAAGCTGGTAGTACTATTGATTAGATTTTTTTAACCGACAGACCGACCTACCACAATAAGGAGGAGGTTATCAATTCGGGGTGTATATAATTTTGATAGATTTTCACAGTCTTTAATAGATATTGTTGTAACTCTAGTACTTACATCAAACATAATATATATTTTTAACCCTTTCTCTATATATACTTAAAACATGCACATGAAAAGAAAGCTAGTACACACAATTTGAACCATGTTCAATTTGATTTAAGTTTCTTTTTTTTTATTTATATTTTCGAGTCATTAATTAATAATTTATTATATTTTAATATAGTTTCAGTCACAATTGCGATCAGTTGCGATTTATACAAATAGTAGAGTACATCGCTGGTATTTGTAAGTGTCCTTTTAACTGTGTCGTGAAAGGGCATACTTTTCGTAATATCGCGATCTAAGCGAGCGCTGTATAACCACCTGTAAAACATCTCCGGCTGTTTACCGACGCTCGGTACGAGGCGGCAATGGCGGAATCCGCCACCGCCATACAAATACTGGCTGGATCGATCGCTGCCCGCCGATACAGCGCTTTAAGCTACTCATTTTAAATCTCAAGCTGCTTGATTTAGTATTCAAGGCAGATAATACCTACTTATTAATGAATCTGAAAGAATCAAGGAAATCCAAATATGATACGGGGTGGATCAATAGTCTCGAAGGTTGCGAAAGGTGCCGTCTAGGCTAGGATCGGTTTTGTTTGGTAGGTACTTTTTTCTGGTAATTAAAAATTATTTAAGAAACTAATTTCAATAGAATTACAGGAAATGATTGACTGAAGGTATGTGTTTTAAACCGAAATAAAATAGATAAGAAGTCAATTTTATCGAGATTTTCTCCCAAATTCTTCATGGTTATTATTAGACCATTTGGTTCACTTACTGTGGGTTTCACCACAGTGGGGTTTCTTTACGTTATACTTTACTTTAAACAGGGTTTACGGTTTAAAAATGTATGGGATTCTACAATTTGACAAGCAAATTACAGTTACGTCATACGAATTCGTAAATAGAAATTTTTGGTGCCGGCGGAGGTTAGTATTTTTACTACGATAAAAGTACGACAAAATGGAGTGTCCGTAGTTTTAATTAACTTTATGAGAATTTTAACAAGCGTGTTTTATTAATAGATAACTTCACCAAAGAATTTGTAATCAGGCTTGCTACGAAATTCTGATACTTCTCGAAAATAAATAAAGTACGTACTTAGTTAATGACTAAGCATATGTGTTCATAATATTGTATTTTCCTGTCTTTATTTTCAATAAGTTAAAAGAGATTTTCTTCATTCCATGTCTTGTTGATGTTTTCCATACATAAATTCTCCTGAAACTACACATCCTCGCGAGAATTGAGAAAGATTTTGTAAATAATGTAGAGGGTTCGCAATATTTCACTACCTGCACCTCCCCGGGTGCCTGGACTGGGGTCCAATACCACGGTTCATTTGGCCCGTTTCGTTTTGAAGTCCATCACCGCTTATAAATAATTGCTATTGCGTTTTACGCTACGATTATTGCGTTAATTGCAATTCTGATACTTATTGCTTCTCATTAGTGGAACTGTGGTTGAGTCTATCAAATAATAAGATTTTGATAACCTATGTTTCAAAGCATCTAGAATATATTTTAATTGTAAATTCAAAATTTGATTGGATTGTTTTGTTTGTATTTCATTTTATTTCGCGAAACAGTTATTTTATTCGTACGTTCACTATATTGCAAGATAAATTTTGAATCATATCTGTGAGAATATAAAAATCTACTTTAAAAGCATTTTCGTCATGTACGTTCTTTAAAATTCGATAGTAAACTTGCATCTTCCTTCGGTTCCATGTTCACTTCTATTAAATAGAAGTGAATTTTAGCATAGAGAACGATAATATAATCGTTTTATGTAACTACATTTGATATTATGTATATCAAAATCATGACCTATTTTACTGCATTTGACTATATTCATTATTGAGCTTAAATACTGATATTTTAGGGTTTACCTAATGCAAGAGAGTTGTTCCGTCTTTATTATGTTAACGTAGGTATATTTGACTTTAACCGCCTCTGTGGTCTAGTGGTACAACCACCGGTATCAGACCCAGGGGTCCCGGGTTCGATTCCCAGCGGGGGTACATATTGTATTCGGTTTGGTTGGTGGTAGGAGTTGTTGCAAGTCCGTCTGGCTAGCTACCACCATTTTATCTAAATCTGACGCCATAACAACAATGTTTTCAGCATTGTTGTGTTCCGGCAGTTAGAGATAAGATAGCCAGCTCCTCAGTGATCGAGGATTCCGGGAGAGGCTCGCTTCCATCTTCAGCCTTATCAATACTTAACATCAGGTACGATGAAGGCTAAGAGCCTCCCCGTCGTACATAAAAAAAAAACTGTGACTCTTCGAGTACAAGGAAATTAAGGTCCCTATGGACAAGCTACCCAAAACCAGAAAAATACTCGCTTCTTGTTCTGAAGGACTTTGTCATACTTATCAGTATCTCATTAATACTTAATGATGCACAAAAGATCCCAAGGGTCGAAATGCGCGAGGGGTTTAACCCCGCGGCCTGTAATAACATCAGCTTCGGAATCATAGGACCTGCTTCAGTTTAAATAGCAACTGCGTCTTAAAAGTTTGGTCGGAGCCATTGAATAAAAGAAGTTTTCTGGATGTAATCCCACTATTTCTTAATATTTGGTTTTGAAATTTTGTGTTATTTATGTATTTTTTTTCCAGATTTCCGACAGCACCCTTTTCGCTGAATGTCACAAAAGTCAAATTTAAAATTTTACTTTTTTTTTAATACAAATAAAATTTTCTCTATAAAAGCCGCAGCTACAAAGTATTTGAAATACGTACTGGCCGTAGTTGCGTGAGCGGTAGTCATAATATCACTCAGAATAGTTTCCGGTTGGCTGTGATAATTTTTAAAGATATGTATATTTTAACATTTTTTTTGTATTTTCGTTGTGGCCTTGGCTTTATATCTACAAATAGTGGAAGATAATTTAGCACGGAAAATGTCTTATATTATAACTCAACTACCTACTTCGATAAAGTTTTCCTTTGTGTAATCTTTTTATACTAGTAGTTTAGAATGAACATTTTATTGAAAGTCGTTTGTCCTAGAATTAACTCTAAAATAGAATAATGTTATTCTTCAGGGATATTGAAAGTTATTACTTTTAATAAAATGTTTTTAATGACCCTGAAGAATAACATGATTATAAAGAGATTTAATTAACGATGACATAGTTTTTAAAAATTTGCGAAAATGACAGTTACAAAAACTGTTTTTTTAGTCTGTATAGTACACTACACATATCCAACCCACACATATACCTATGTATTTTTTCGAAATGACTAGTTTGAACTACAAAATATGTCGTCTGTGTCAATATTTTTTTCTAGTGGCGAGCAAATTAATTGATTGATGCGCTAGACAGCAATCTTGTTGATATTCAATCGCGATGAAGGTCGCTTCGTTTTGTTCAATCATATTCAATGGGTTATTCGAACAACATTCCTATTCATGTATACTTGTTGATATTATACTCGAAACTGACGATCTGGCTATTGAAGTTAATTGAATAGTCAAATTCTATACGCCTCGAGTTGGTATATCTGCCAGCTTTGTGGTAAAACAAGATTAATTATGATTTTAGTAAGGCAATAATGTAAAAGAAGATGTTGTGTGTTATTTTGACAATACCGTTTCTCCTTGGCCTAGGAAGTTAACGAATGAAGATTGTCCCAATTATAAAAACTTGCATCAAGCTTATTGGTTATTTTACAAACACCTGAAATGAAAATACGTACCAAATGTGTTGCATTACTTAGCGTCCTACCTAATTATGTTTTGTTGTAATGTCCCGGTTAGCATGGCGCTCAGCCCCATCAAAACGGTACCGACGGATGACCAGCGCTGGCCAACAAGCCAAGCATTATGCTGAGTCGGTACCGTTTTGGGACAAACTTTGTTTTTTTTTCTGTACTACTTTGATGTGTCTTATTGTCGTGTTTGTCCCAAATAAATATAATTTTCTTTCTTTCTTTTCTTTCTAATTACTTGCAAAATACTTACTTTATGAAGAAACATGTTTATGAAAAAACATTATGTTTTTTCAGCCAATCAGACAAAGTTAGACGAAGTGTTGACATCAGACGGACGAATATTGGGAGGAAAGTAAGACTCTGGTTCAATGAAACAACTATTAAATTAAAATTAGGTGTACTTTTTGGGTTTTATTGTAGACACGAAATGCTGATTATTTTAAATCTAATGTGTGTAAATCCGGACAAGTTGTTTTATTCAATGAACTTTATGCGCTACAATTTAAAAACACATATAATATTAGTAACCAAACTCTACGTAACATTTTCATTTGCTGCAAGCTTAGTCGTAGATTGTCAATAAAAAATATAGACTCGTACTTGAAAGCAAACAATGGCACTTAACTATAGCAATTTTTTTTTCCATTTCTTGAAGTGCAACATGGTTTTCTATTTATGACTACTTAACCTCTTTAATAACAATGTGTAGTCCAATAACACGTTTTTCACCCTCAATATATTTTTCAGACCCATTTGTTTACTTGCTTTACCAGTAGAGTCTTATTGCTTAACAAATTTAACGCTAGATTGAAATTATTCAGTTTCAACCATATCTTAGTCGTTTGCATGTTAAACTTATAAATCAATAATATACTCAAGTAGGTACGAGGGTAATATACGAGTATATGTTCAACGACCGCTTAAAGCGGACCTTCGGGAACAATAAATTTACATAGAAATCTCGTACCTTTATTCCATGCCATTTGCACCCTCAAATCATAGTTTCTAGTATATTTTATCTTATACAAATCACTATAGCAGTAGCGATAATATTATTTAAATCACATGACTAAAAGTTTAAGAGAACACTGGCTAAGAATATTATAACTACTCTTGAGACTGCAAAAGACAATTTTAACAGTAACTTTGATGATTTAGATAGCTTTATAAAATCCGAAGAGATTGTTTTTATATTATACTAGCGGATCCTCGCGGTTTTACCCGCGTGGTGCCCGTTCCCGTGGCAATATCGGGATAAAATATAGCCTATGTCACTCGGCAGAAATGTAGCTTTCTAATGGTCTAAGAATTTTCTAAATCGGTCCAGTAGTTCCTGAGATTAGCGCGTTCAAACAAACAAACTCTTCAGCTTTATAATATTAAGTAAAGATATAATATAGATTAACACAATGATAATCACTGGCACTACCAATCCTATTGAGAATATAGCGAAAAATATTCAGAATAGGAGTGACCACTTCGTCCAATTTCATATTACTAAATCCTACGTTTCGTTATATTATTAAAATAAATATTCACTTTTAGACTGAACGTTTGCATTATTTTTACAGTAGTCATAAAATCGTGCGCGTCAGATAATTCTAACTTCTCATTAATAATAATATAAATAAGAAAATTTGTCAGTTTGTTTCCTATTCTTTTACGCTTAAACTACTTAACGAAGTTGGATAAAATTTGGCACAAACAATCCAGGCATAGGATACTATTTATCCCGATATATTCCCGCGGGAACGCGAATCACGAGAGTGCAGCTGCTAGTAAACAATATTTAAAGTTTTACGCTAGGTGCTTATAATCGTAGTTTAAGATTAGAAAAGTAAATTTATGATTTTTTATTATTATTTAGTAGATTAGCTGTTTGGATACATTTAGCTTCATTAATTTGCGTATTAGGTATTACGCTAATATCATCAAGTCGTTAACAGGTATTACACAGCCTAACCCCTGGCGTTATTGCAAGCAATTATAGCACTACTGGCCGATATAATTTAGCCGATGAATAGTCCAATGTTCGCTACAACAATATCGGGCATGATATTCGACAATAAACTTCTATTGTCTATTCGATGGCCATTTTAATTTGGATTCTGTATTGATTTTTTGACACAATGAAACTTTTTGATCGTATTGTTCCTCTTCTTTTCTCTTACGTATCAAGATTGATGATTTAATATCCATTAGGTTATTACGCTAAGAACAATTTGCTTTGATAGATTGTTCACAGAAGCCTGGGTCAAGGGCTCGCTTTTGATTTCATTTATGGTTAATTAAGGTACATACCTGAATAAAATAGTAAGCGGACTGTAATGCTCAGAGTAATTTGGCCGGTAAATAAATAAAAAATGGTCTTGAACTCACGTTTATTCCCATGGAGGCAAAGAGACTCAATGTTGTCATCACAGAAAAAACTTAAAGTATACAATAATGTTGCCAGCTATTGACAAATTTTAAAATAAAATGTTGGTAATTCCAACAATACCTTGTCCCTCGTTTCTTAAGGTGGTGCGACTTCCATACAAACGAACATTGAACAATTATTGGTTCATCATACCTTAATTATTTAGAAATACATGCGCAACTAACTCGTCTCAGTTATTTGTTAGCGTGAAATAATAAAAAAATTGTACTTTCATACATAAATCACGAATAAACTAATATCTTATTATTTCAATAATTCTACGTATGTGTGTGTGTGACTCATCGCATTTATATGCCTTATGTATGAAAGTACATTTTTTTTTATAATTTCGCGCAAACAAATAACTGAAACGAGTTAATTGCACATGTATTTATGAATTATTAATGTATGATGAACCAATTAATGTGCAATGTTTGTTTATAAGGAAGTCGTACCATTAAATACTAAAGTTGCCATTGAACCTATTAATTATCCAAGGTGATAAAGTTCAAACTGGTTGATTGAAAAAAGGGGCTAATTGTCTAATTTTAAAATCTATCGCAATCTCTTTCAATTCGGTATTTGAAAGATATTTACATACTTCAGACCGTCACTATTTGACATTTGATAGGGATTGTGATCGGAACGCGTTTTGAAAGGTATTGAATGAAGGAAATCGAACTGTCTAAGCAAAGTGACCTACGAAAATATCTATCAAATGTATAGATAAATAAGAAGTGTCAAATGAAGTGTCATTTAAAACATCATTCGTTCCAAAAGGGATTGCGACTATAAGTTACACAATTCCATAAATCACTATCACAATCACAATACCTTTGAAAGGGATTTTGAAATTAGACAATTAGGAGGCTGTTTGTAAATCCCATCGCTGTTGTTTGTAATTCTTTAGTCATCATCAATAAAAGGAATGATCACTACAAAGATTTCAAATAATAAGTAGGTACCAGCTTTGCTTTACAAGATACTTAGGTAAATTTCCAAATCACTAAATTATTGTCTAGCAGCAAGTGGCGAAGTTTGGAAGCGCTCGGCCTTGCTATTGTTGAGGTTAAGCAACTATCGCAATGGTCGGTCACGGGATGGGTGACCAAAAAATTACTATCTCGAGCTTCTCCGTGCTTCGGAAGGCACGTTAAGCCGTTGGTCAGGGGTGCATTTGCAGTCGTTAAAACCCACCAATCCGTATTGGGCCCGCGTGGTGGGTCATGGCCCATTCTCCTTATCCATCCTTAGGGAAGGTCAGTGCCCGAGCACTGGGGACATTAAAATGGCTGATGACGACGAAATCATTATCATTGTATGGATCATATTTGCAATGTCAATGTTTATATTAAACCGGAATTTATTGTCTAACCGTATACTCTAAAAACGATGAAATAACACAAAACATTTTGTTCAGCAAGATAGATTGTAAAACACGCCTGCCTAATAGGATAACGTATTTAATAAAAAAAGCTGTTCATCACTACACGCAAGACCAGGGAAGGGTTAGTTTTTTGCTATCCACTACGCTTGACATACTGATTGTAATCGATCACGTTTGTTAAGCAACGTTCGGTCCGGTCAGGTGTCGGATGGGTGACCGTAAAGTGGTATTACAACTGTGCGCTTCCGTGCTTCAGAGGGTACGTTAAATCGTCGGTCCCGGCTGTTGTCATCTGATAACAGTCGTTAAGCCAAATCAGAGGCATTGATAAACTCTGACACCAGAGGTGGCCACTAATCCTCATACGATAAGAAGAAAAAGACCTATGCACCAGGCTGTAAACCTGTCACGATATACCTAGTTACAAGGATCGACAGTGTTATATTGAACGATATACTTAGCTATGTTTTTGTACCGAATTATTTCCAGATCTCCAGCCAGGCGGGACGAATATTATGAGCCAGCTATTTTTGTAATTACGTAGAAGAACGAGCATATTTGGAATAATGGCGGTGATGACAGTATTAAATAACATTTAAACAAAAGTTAATAATAATACCTACTTAATATATAATATTAAGTAGGTATTATTATTTACTTTTGTTTTTGTAATTTTTTACTAGAAAAAATTGACTATGAATGAATGAATGAATGAATCACTAGTCTCCTCATTGCTGTTATTTTCAGGGCTTTTATTAATTGTCAATGTTGGAAAATTCTTCCCGTCTCATACAAAATTCTTGTTATTATACTTTCCAATTTCTGAAAAAAAAATACTTTTATCTGAAACGGTCAGTACATCCTTAGAGTACTTTTTATTTTTTATGATTTTTTGCATTTTTCAATGCGATTTTTATACTTATGATACATTTTAATTAGAAAAATATTGGAACTAAATCACTAACCACTGACCGACTAACTGAGACTTAAGTCTCGGTAGCTCAGTGGTTAGAGTTAGAGCATTGGACCGGATTTCCAAAGGTCGTAGGTTCGAGTTCCATCTGAGAATTCACTTGTGGCCGAGTTGTTTTTTTTTCCCAATAAATTTCTATTTTAAATAGAAAACTATTGGAAAAAAGAATATCATAAGTATGTACTTTTTATGGGTACACGCGCTTGCACCACATAGTACAAACGAGGAACTTCCCGGTTGACCAGTAGGTTTTTTGGGACACGTTTTCTCGGAAACTACTAAGGCTAAATAAATAATAAATGAAATACTTATTAATGTTCTATTATTTGTGTTATGTACGTTTTCTGTATATCTGTTACTTTTTTAAATAAAGCTTCCTAAAAGATTCTACTGGTCAACCAGGAAGTTCGCCGACTGTACAAGCACAGTCTATATATCTCCTCTTCCCTTTAGTTACACTGTGGTACGAGCATCATTCGAAAATTCATTAAAAAGCGCTAATTTACTAACTATATTTCAATATAGGTAGATAGCTTTTAAATGTAATTTTCACCTCGCACGCTCGGAAAAGGAGGTTTTGTCGCATTTTGCGGCCTAGCGCGGTAAAGTACTTTTTTAATTTAATACCTAAAAATCTGTCATAATCCGTTCCGAATCGCACTATTGACTCTTTTGTTACATTTTATACTTATTTTAAATAGTTTTTAATTAATTATAATACTCCGTTTTGGTTATATTATATTTTTTCAGTTTATTGAATCATCTAAAACCATTACAAAAGACTTCAATCCTAAAATCCTTCTCTTGCTCAGATTTCAATAGAGGTAACTCGCCGCTAATAACCAACTTTCCAGCATTGCATAACAAATTACTATTATTTTCAAGCTACAAAGATATACAAATCAAAGATATAAAGATATCGATAAGTTCAAAACCCAATTGGATTACAATAAAGATGGATGATAGCGCCTAGAGTATTAAGTCGAAAATCACAGGTTTGATCACGCAATAACCGTAAAGCCTACAATTAAGCTGTAGCAACGTCGACCCACCTCTAATTTCTCAGCTGATTGACTCCGTGTGGTGCAACAAATGCTATCGGGCAAAGGCCACGCTGCAGCTCAACGACAGGACGCAGTTCAAAATATTCAGTACCTTCTTTGACGTGATTTTGAATTATGTACAGTAGACTGTTTTGCACAAAAAACTGTTATTTTTCAGAAAAGGTTTGCACTATTGTATATTTTACGGAATACCTACGAACACCATATTTTTCACTCATTTCATTTTGTACTTTTACATTATTAATTTTTTTTTTCCAGTAGGAAAGTAGCTCTAGCTGAAGATAAATATATTTCGTTTCATAGTAAATAAAAAATGCTATTAACAGCGAACACCACAGGTTTTTTTTATCTAAAGCATAACTGTGGAGAATTGAATAAAACGAACATTATCCCTCTTTTTTGCGTTATTGCGTAAATAGCAGCCGTCCACGGTGTCACCTGCGTGGTTCCTGTTCCCGTAGGAATATCGGTAAAAAAGAAGCCTATGTTTTAATCCAGGCTATCTTCTATCTGTGTGTCAAATTTCATCCAAATTGGTTCAGTAGTTTTTGTGTGAAAGAGTAACAAACAACCAAACATAGAAACATCGTCACAAACTTTCGCCTTACAATATTAGTAGGATAGGATAGTGGCCGCCCGCGGTTCCGACCGCATTGTTTCCATTCCCGTAAGAATATTTCGGTAAAAGTTTATATCTCAATCTAGACTATAAACTACCCGTGTGCCAAATGTCATCCAAATTTGGGTAACAAACATTCAACCTTTCACATTTTTAAAAGTAGGATTAATTTGACAAGATTATCATTAAGTTTTAATTCAGTATATAATTTGTCCAATAAGTGCTCGTTCACACGAGGACGACACGTGTTTTTTGACGTATCGTCTTTTGTTGCACGATTCATTGTTTTTTTTCGCAATGACAATGCTTTTTAGGTGCACATGTTCACACGCAACACAAATCGTAAAAATGACGGAAAGGGTTTATTAAGTACTGATTGTCTTTAAGCATCATCATGATCGCTAAAAAACACGATGCGTGATTAATTTTGTGATATTTATTCACATTTTTTGACGAATCATGAAATACACGATTCCGTATGCAATGTGGACGTCCGTGAACGATGTACCTATCGTGTTTCTTGATAAATCGTCAATAACGGATCTCGTGTGAATGAGCACTTAATCCTATTTACGTGGAAGAGTTGGGTTTGTGTCAGCTCTTTTCGGCTATTAATTGTTTTCATAAACACTAATCATCACAATGGAAGCTAGAGTTAATAACATCAATTTAGATTTTTCGAGATTAATTTAATTTCGATGATAAAAATCCAATTAGCATCGACCATTGGTCATGTAGTTATACATTAGTCGCCTACACATAATATCGACTTTTATTACCTCGCATTTACTAATATTAGCTGATTTTAATCAGGCGAACTTGTAAATAACCTACCTATTTGCAAAAAATATGAAATACAACGAAATTTGGCAAAGCTAATCCGAACCAAAAATTTCTCAAAAAAATATCTTAAATGTATTTTGGATCGGTGGGGTGGGATTCCTTACAAGGAAGTCAATGGGTATCGGTTTGTATGGACCCTTCGCCACTAATACTTACCTATCTCTATACATATATAAGGTCCGTGATAACCATTCTAATGTTCCCTCCAGCGCCAAGAGTATAACACCTTCACTAATAGCTTCAAAAACCAAAAAAAATGTAGACGGTTTTTTTTTATTGACCTTATCAAGGTCAAAGGTCAGATTTTTTTCTCAAGTGACCCCAGTGAGTACACGTGCGTAGCACGCGCTTAAGTCTAGTCTATAATGTTATTCTAATATTAAAACGGCTATGGTCCCAGAATAATGCTCCTTCCATGACCTACCACCGTACGTTATGCTACAGACTAAAAATCAATAAATTACATTGTGTAGGTAGATATACATTTATCTTGACCCGTTACTTTGCTAAACATTGACCCAAACAAATCATATGAAGTAAACACTCTCAAGATACTTTTAAGATAATTACGCTGAAAGTTTTGTTTGTTGTTTACTTCTCCCGTTCCTTCGGGATACGTAAATAAAATAAGCCACTGCCTAAGCAGGTTTCATATTGCTTCTGTTAACCGCGACCTGTTTTTCAATAGCCTCTTTTGTTCGTCGAAGGAAAATTTTTAATAATTGAATATCAGGACTTGTGACCTTATCCATGAGAATGGCTGGTGATCAATTACGTTTGAATATTTAATAAACCTATTTGCACATCGCTTAAAAGTATTTTTTGTTTTTTTTTTTTACAGTCGTATAGAATAACAAAATTAGTTATTAGAAAAGTTCCATCGAGTCATTACTTATTTATTGTCACGCTATAAGCCGTATCTACGAAGGGCACTTTAGTGACAGGAAAAATACTTAATTTGATACATCATATATTTACGACGTATTTAATAAATATGAAAACATATTTCTGACTTTGAAGTCAGTTTAAGTAAAATTGATTTCAAATGAAGTGTTATCGACCGAGAGCGGATGGCAAGAATGCAATTAAAATATCATTGGAGTTTCACTGGCACGCTTTGTTTAGTAGATATCTTTAAAATCTTATCCCGGTCGAACTGTAGGCCTAGCACGAATAACTTTTAGTAAGTATCGAGGAAGTAAAGTACAAAAATGTATGATATATTGAGCAGTTCCTACCGGACGTAAACGGAACTACATTTTCCTATTCATTTTTGACATTACGTGCTCGATACTATTTCGATAGTTTTTCGTGCTCAGTCCCTACTGAACGTGCTTCGAATTGACGGTATTTTGTCAAAATGCATTTAAAATTGGGTTTAAACTAGACATGAATTTTGCATCAATTTCCATTCACGTTACGACACGAAGATGGAGCTTGTTTAAGCTCATAATAATATAGTGAAATTGGTTTCCATTGCAAAGTACTAAGAATGTTTGTTCACTGGCTTCATTGCTTGTTTGCAGTCGCCCCGGAGCCTGTAATAAGCTCGCCCCGACCGATCGGTCAACAGTCCCCCCTTCCGGGGATAGAGGAAGAAGACGACTCCGACTGGCCTTTAGAAGACGCGACGGACGCAACGATCACACCGTCTTATAAGAGCACTAAAAGTAGTACGGATACCGCGTTTACATCCTCTAGGAGTTCGGGGAAGAAGTATAGTATAGGGAGTCCGTCTTCGGTGAAGATATGTATATCGGCAGCGGCGAGGAAGTCGAATAAAGCGCGTAAGCGTGGATCGGGGCAGGCGGCGCCGGCGGGCGGCGAGGAGGCCGCGCTCGCGCCGCTCGGCAGGATGCAGGCGGAGCAGGGCAGCATCGGCGAGCTCCAGAAGTACCATGGACGGTACCTCAAGAGCCGCCGCCACACCCTGGCGAATGTTCGGTGAGTTTTAAGTCCTGGAATTAATATTTTACGACGAAAGGGTGTAGGTACTTATTTTTTTACGGTATATTACGGTTTTTTTTAAGAAATAATCTATTGATAGTGTTTGCGATTACTTTTGGAAACCTTTAAAACTAATTATTAACAATACAGTAAACTATAAACAATGATTAAGTATGAAAAAGTTATTTTAAGATTTGAAAATGTTATCTACTGTTGATGACGCTGTACTTACACACAAACGATGTACATACCACATGGCAGATACTATTTGAATATGTCGGCTGCATCTAATCATAACTAGTCTTTAAATTATCGCCAACATAAATAATAACAGACAACTGCCCCATTATCCGAAATATACCTCGTTACGCTGTTTACAAATATGTCGGAACCGATCGTAACTTAGCGTTACAAAATGGATTAACCTCTAGTACCTAGCCAATACACAAACGGCCGTAAAAAGCATTTACGAGTTTGTAACCACATTGATGCATCTTCCGCATAAATAAAACGTCGAATACCGTATTCTTTGTTGTAGTAAAAAAAAAAAAACTTTATTGAGTGGTTCTAGGTTTGTTCTATGTTGACCACCGGTTTCACCACCATACGTTCTGGATAGATAATCTGGCAGACGATTTGACAGTTACAATTATCTGCCAGAGAAGCTATTTAGAAATCATTTGTCGGTGGTGAAACCAGCCCTAAGTCAATCAGTCAATCAATCACCATCTCAAAAATGTTCTGTATGTGATATTACACTTACGCGCGTTGCTACTTATACGGCATATACACGGTGGTGAAATATTAAAAGATTAATATGATATAAAGTATCCAAAAAACAATAACAAAACCCAAGGAACAAATTGCCTAACAAAATATATTATTTACTAGCGGCCGCCCGCCGTTTCACCCGCATGGTTCCCGTTCCCGTGGGAATATCAGGATAAAACGTAGCCTATGTGTTAATCCAGCCTATTTTCTATCTGTGTGGCATATTTCACCCAAACTGGTCCAGTAGTTTTTGTGTGAAAGAGTAACAAACAAACAACAAACTGACATACTTTCGCATTTATAATATTAGTAGGATGTTAATTGAAATGCCGTAAAAGTGACATGTTGATATATTAATTTGTACCAAAACGTGTAAAATCAAAAGTTTGATTTGTGCCAGCAGCAGAGCTTGATATAAACAAATGAAATACTTTTTAGCTATACCTAATAAATTGACGAATCAATATACTAGTAGGTCGGCCATGAAGCCAAAATACGCTTAGAAAACGATTTTCAGAAATGCATTCAGTGTGATGTCCTGAACACAAATATATTGTATGACAAGCGCGCAAATGGTGGGGGTAGAAGCTGTGAGGTAACAAAGGCGGCGGTACTAAGAAAAAAAATCTCTTAAATGTATCATGTGGGGTATCAAATGAAAGGTCATTGCAAGTAGGTTGCAAATATATAAAAACCATTTTCACTACTAGATCTAACAAATTATTCTAAAACGTCAAAAAAAGTCACAATTCAGAGTTGACTTTGTACTACTCTAACTACATTGAATACTATATAATGGATTTTTCTAAATATGAACCAAATTATTTTGGATATTATCTGTATAAAGTCCAAAAATGTGAAAAGTAGGTCAATTTGAATGACAGTATAATTTCCAATCTTACAACAATTCAAATACATACATTTAAAACCGGATACTGTACCCATTTTTATTGGTAACGCATAAATAGATTCTAAGAAAGAAAAATCGGCCAAGTGCGCGTCAGGCCACGCGCATTATAGGGTCTCGAAGCCAAAATATCACTATAATTTTTGGTCTATAAAGATTACTTTGTTTTTTATAGTGATCGTAACAAAGTTATACTTGCGGTTTTGGAAAACGTGCTGTATATCTAAAACTGCTAAATACATCTCGTTCAAACCATTTTTTTTAAGTGTTTATTAAGATCTATAGCATATATTTTTTTAAAGATTTTTCTCTATCGTCTCTCGTATCATTTGAAAGATGTACACTTCCAAATTGGTAAAATGTGTGTCCCCCACTAACTCTACAAATAAGAGAGTTAAAAATCTAAAAGAAACGTAACACGCAAGTTGGCCGGCCTACTATATGAGTCGATGCGAAATTTCGTGAAAATTCATTTGTCAGCTTTGAAATCTGATTCAAACTAAAGCAATTCAATAAGATTTACTCAGTGTAGAAAGGTACATTTGTGTACGTATCTTTAAAAAAATCTATACTTAGTTAAATACTCTACAGTACACTACATGTCTAAAACATTACATATACATCGTTAGTATATGTTTATTAAAAAAAACAGCTGTTTCATATAAATATTTATTTGAATTCTGCTAAAATGTATGAATCAGCTGATTTATTTTCGCGATTACAGAGTTGCTTCCACACAATAAGTTGTTTGTTATGACGAGTACTACAAATGGTTTTGAGGTTTTGGGTAAAGATAAAATAACGTTGTATAGACTATACAATTCACTCTAAGTAGTTGTAGTAGTTTCTTATTACTATTTCTCTTCATAAAACAATTTCATCACTAAAATCCTGTGTTAAAACATTAACTTACAAATCGTTGTGTCGTTCACAACAGTTTTACAATTTTTTTTTTGCTAATTATATAATTGAACGCTTTTCCCTTCACTATTTCTGCGTATATTTTTGGGAAGGCTTGATTTCTATTAAATTGTGGGCTTTAATTTATTGTCAATCATTTAAAATTTTTTTTAGATTAGATTAGATAACACTTTATTTGCACACACAGAACAGAAACATACATGGAAACAATAATACCATAAGTTGTACAAAGGGGCGGCCTTATCGCTTAGCAGCGATCTCTTCCAGACAATCCTTTTTTTGTTGAGACTGGTAGATGTGTTAAATAGGGCAGTCTGTACGCAAAAAAAACAAGAAATTAAAATAATAAAGGAAGTAGATTATTGAACTACAATAAAATAAAATGATAAACATACACAATATAGGTAATAAAAATACATAAAATAAATATAATATTTACAGCTTAAGCGAAGTTGATGTAATGCGAGAAACCGAAATAAAAAAATATATATAAAAAAAATAAAAAAAAAACCAATCATGACCTTTTAAGGGTAGGAATCATGGGTTATAAATAAAGAAGATTTTTTACTACTTTTAGAAATCAATACGCCATTTTTTTGTAATTCATCGTTGAGCGGCCATTTTTCTGTTGCTACTTAACAGTTCTGTTTTATTTTGTAACTGATAACCTTTACAATGGAAAGTTAAATAGCCTTCTTTATCTAGAATTCAGTGTCTGAAATACTCGTTCCTGTCCCATCGGCCTCTACTAAATATCTAAACGGTCAGTAGTATCTTATAGGTAGGTATGAAAGTTATTGTAATTTTCGACATCCAGAATGCAGCTGTCAATGACGCTTCGACACCCTTCCAAATTTTATAATGTGAGTGATATGTTTTACTAGTATAGAGAAGGGTAACGTGGTTTTCGAGTATCAGCGTGTGTGAATGGAGTATCAGAGAGGGCATTCACAATGGTGCTTGTTGCGCCTATCTGTCTTTATTTCAACGTCTAACAGCCCAGTCTGTGGATTTCCGGCGCTCGGGCTGCATATCATGCGTAGGTTTTAAGGATTGTGTCCACCAGGCGGGCCGGGTCGAGCCGCAACGCAACGCAAAAATACGCATACATGTGGTCTTGTATGAAATATCGGTCACCTGTGGCGGATCGAGGCGGGGCGGGCTGCATCGCATTTGAACAAATTTGAGGAGAGAATAACAGCTGCGCGGCCCGTTCTGATGCGACCTGCCCCGATCCGCCGTTAAAGGACGGCAACTTTAAGCTCTTTTAATTTTCTTTAGACAGGTCTGAACGAGGCTTCAACCCCCTACTTAATTTTTAAAATGATAGTATTATGCGACGTTATCTGAGTACGGTATGTTTGTTTTCGAGTTACTACCCGAGCTGATACCCCAGCTTGTGTGTAATGAGGTATCACATCACAGAGGGTGTTCATATGGTGCTTGTTGCGTTGCCATCTATCTTTATCTCACCGGCCAACGGCCCAGTACGTGGCCGGCGCTCGGGCTGCATATTAACCGCTTCCGCCCCTTTATCTGATCTATTAATCTTCATTAACACAAACGCGAGACTTTTGCCTCACAACAACTTTGCGTCTAATGTCTGTTGTTTGGAAGACCTTTGTTTGAAGTACGCACTTTAATAATTGTCTTCATCTTGTAATTGTCTTTATTTTCCGGTGTATTTTAAATTATGCGAACAATAAAAAGATGGAGTTAAAATAAGAGATATTATAATAAATCAAATGAATAAATTGTAAGATTTTAATGAACATGTATTTTGTTACTAGCTGCCTACCGCGATTTCCGCGTGGTTCCCGTTCCTATGGGAATATCGGGATAAAATGTATTATAAAGTTTAATTTAGGCTATGTTCTATCTGTATGCTAAATTTTATCCGAATCCGTTCCGTAGTTTTTGCGATCCATCCATCCATTCATCCACACAAACTTTCGCATTTTTAATATTAGTGTGATTTGTATGATATGATATTGTTGTTATTTTCCTTCTGGTATTTTACTAGCGTTTTGTTATTTTATGTAGTTTACGCTTCATAACACCCCCGTAATATACTTTAGAGATGATCGATCGATGACAGGTCTGGGTGATAGATTTCGTTGTCACTCAATGGTGCGTCGATACCTTGCACGTTTGCGCGTATTAATATAAAAACAACAACTAATGGTATGAATAAAGCACGAAATCAGTAGCGAACGTTAAAATAAACAAGACGCAAGATGAGAGGACTACTTACTTCTTGTTTGTAGGTCTCTTTGAGGAGAAGATTATAATTATGGAGCTTTCGTTGAGATGTATCTCGGAAAATTTGTGACGTTTCGTCCGATACTGACACTTTTAAAGGGATTTAAACTTTTTTTTTATGGAGGATGGCCTCGTCCAAATCCTTAGAATGAGACACTTTTGTTTTTTTTTCAAAATGACATGGCATTATAACACCTACATAAATGAACAGGGGGGACACATAGAGGAGCTAAAAATTTTATGAAATATAATGCCCTAAAGTGGCACGTTAGCCAGATAATTAGAGTTAAAAATAATTAATGCCGACCCAAAGTATACCTTTGTATCTTTAACTCCAATTATTTCACTAAGTGCCAGGCACTTGGCATTATGTTGAATAATATTTTCTGTTCATCTTTACGTTCTCTATCCACTTATATAGGTATTATAGTGCGGCGCGTTTATGAAAAAAAAATGGCGGATCGGTGACGAGGCCAAAAGGTTCAAACCTCTTTTGTATAACGCTTTGTCCGAATTTAAAGTTGAAGCAATTTAGCATAGCAAAACCTGCTGCTTGTTTCTACACTGTGTAGTTTAAAGCGATAAAAGCAATATCTTTGTTTCGAATATAAATATTGTTAGTTGAAAGTACCAGGGTCGCAAAACTAACCAAGGCATTCTACATTACACTTCTATTACAATTACCTATATTTTAATTTTTCTTGCCTTTTTTTGGCACCGACTCCAAAAGTTTTTTATTTTACAATTTTTCATTAGATCATGTGCCGTTACTAACACTAAAAATAAGCCCATATACAACAATGGTGTCATCTAGGTAAACAACTACTTGCAAAAGAATTATTAAAATCGGTTGACAACTGACGACGTTATAATAAAACATACATAAAAAAATATACCATCGACTTGGACTCTCCTCTTTTTTTTGAAGTCGTTTAAAAATAATAAAATTTAAAAGTGTCAGTTCGTGGCTAAACTTTTGCGGACGAAACGTCACTAACTCTCTTATTTTGCCATGAATGAATATTATTGAAAATGTTACAACGATCTAAACTAAATGACTGGAATTGTTTTATAGAAAAAAAAAATGATATAGAAGCGAGAGAGCACCACTATCAATCAGTTTAATTAATACTTCGGAAGCAAAGTTCCACCTAGAATACCTCATGCTGACTCCTCTATCAGAGTCTTTCAGATACGCAACAAAGAGGTTCTTAAAGCTCTCCGTACTCTAGACGTGAACAAAGATAGTGGTCCCGGCTGAATCCCGGCAATTTTCCTGCGCAACTGTGCACCTGAATTGTCTCCGGTGTTAACTCGCCTGTCCCGCCTCTCACTTGAGACTGGTCAAGTACCTCAATCGTGGAAGCTTGCAAATGTGCAGCCTGTGCCCAAAAAAAGTAGTCGTGCCGACCCATCCAGCTTTAGGCCAATTTCAGTTATTCCATGCTCTGTAAGACTATTGAACGTGTACTGAACACCCGTCTATTGGCACACCTTGAATATCACGACCTCCTCAGTGATCGCCAGTTTGGTTTTCGCCGTGGCAGGTCGAATGGATTTCTTCTTGTGTATGTCATCCATCTTTGGAGTGAAGCGATCGAGGACCACGGTGATGCCCTTGCCGTATCGCTCGACATCTTCAAAGCCTTTGATAGGGTCTAGCATAACAGCCTATTTGCTAAGCTCTCCTCATACGGTATCTCTGGTAGCATTTACACTTGGATTGCTGACTTCCTCCAGAATCGCCTTCTCCGAGTTGTTGTAGACGGTGAATTATCCGACCTAAAAGAAATCGATGCAGGTGTCCCCCAAGGATCTGTTTTATCTGCGACATTGTTTTTTCTACATATCAACGACCTGCTGGTGTCAGATACCATTGGATATGCAGATGACACCACTATCACTAGCAGGTATCTATCAACTGCAAAGGCTACCACTGATGAAATTCAGTCTCGTCGAGAGTCCCTTGTTGAGCATACGAATCTGGCACTTCAGGCCGTCTCCGATTGGGGCAACGCCAACCTTGACAAGGTTTAATGCCACTAAAACACAGGCTTGATTATTTACCGCTAATTATTATGTTACGTTAAATATTTAACTCTATTACGAAATACATTCAGACATACACACACTCACATACATACACGTACACACACATACACACACGCACACACTATGTTTACTAGCTAGGCTGATATTTTTGTGTCGTTGTTTTTTGTTCTATTTGAGTTATTGGCTTAAATTTTTAAGGAAACCTGTAATTGGTCTTACTATTATAGTGTACACAATTTTTGTCAATTATATTTGTAACACTGTTGGTTTTCAATTAAAAAAAAAAAAAAAAAAAAAAAAAAAAAAACGGAGTCCCTTCCAACTGATTCCAACTTTCCAGGGTGTATCCTTACCTGTAATCGAAAATCTGCTACTTCTCGGACTGAACTTGTCTTCCAACTTGAACATTGGCGAGTACATCTATTCCATTGCGAATTATGCTGCAAAGAAACTGGGCGTCCTCTCCAAGGCTAGACGGTACTTCTTTCCGAATCAGCTGCTCCTTTTATACAAAGCGCAGATTCGGCAGTGCATGGAGTACTGCTGTCACCTGTGGGATGGTTCTGCTAAGTATCAGCTAGAGCTACTGGAATCGATTGAGGACTATGCCAGGATTCTCATTGGAAACTCAACATTAGCCACGGCAGAACTTCCGAGCCTCAGTCACCGTCGCAAAGTTGCATGTCTATCTTTTGACAAGATATAGGATACACTTTGGAGAGAGTGAGAGCGAACTGCACGATCTTGTTCCTCCAGCCCCTTTCCACCATCGGGGTGCCAGTCGCAGGTTAGCTTATTACCCGTACGTTGTTGACATTCCAACGCTCCGTACCAAGCGCTTTACTGATACATTTTATTATGCGAACCGCTAAAGAGTGGAATGCGCTGCCTGCTTATGTGTTCCCAGATTTCCACAACCCTGGCCTCTTCAAGGCGAGAGTGAATAGAAAAGAGATTTGTAGAGATGTGTATCGGAAAATTTCGTAATTTAAATAAACTAGCGCCATTAAAATTTCGTAGTGAATAAGTATTATTATTGAAATGTTACATACAAAGTTCTTAACTGACTAGAATAGTTTAATAGAAAATACCTGATATAGAATTGAGAGAACCAAATTAGTATCTAGCAATCAGAATAATTAATACTATAACTAATTGTATTATTCTTTTGTTACCCTGAAGTTGACGAGTCTAATAACAAATCGAAATGACGTTTCATCCTACCATCATCTATTAGAAACCATCATGTCATAAGAACGTTTTGTTTTCATTGAAGTTGTCACATTTTAACACACTTCACACTTTGGAGGCGATGATTGAGTAAAGACGTCACTAAACTTCCGTCAAAAAACAAAGTTTACTGAGATTCGTAGTATGAAATAGCATGGTAAGACTGAAACAATACTGCGCTAAAAGATGGCGGTAGGAGTTGTCTGGCAGCAAACTGTTAACGGAAATTCTTGAAAATTAAATTTCTGTTTGTAACTTCAGGGTATGGTCGGAATGATAAACCGTTATATATATACCGTTTATGACGAAATGTCTTTTGGGGTTGCTGACCGTCTGAAAGCTTAAAGGAGACCGACGACGCAGGGATTCAATAAGGAGAATAAATAATTAACATTGTATTGATTAATGTCCACCCTCTTGCAGAAAGTTTGGAAGTTCTTAAGACATCTGAGGCCGCACTGTGTCGAACACAATCGGAAAACAGTCGGTACGCCCGTACCATGACTTCTTATAGTCGTGGTTGAAAAAAATAACTATACCACACCGTACCATGACGATATGAGATCATGGAACGGCGTGATATAGTTCTTTAGTTAAAGTAACTCTTGTATTTTCAAAATACACTATGCTTTTTTCATTTTATTAAGTAACAACCAGAATCAAATACGTATTTTTTTTATAAGATAGCGATTCTAAAATTTAAGATGTTCTATCCAAATAGTTAGCCGAGGTTAAATCAAATTATGATTACCGTTATATAAGCTAGAATGTTACATCATACATAATACAAGCTTTTAGAATTATGTTAATTAAGCTGATTGCCTAATTAATACATTAAGGATCTTACTTGCCTTAAGATATAGATGTTGTTTCAGAAATTATCTAAGACATACCTTTATCGGAGTAAGTTCTTATCGGAAAAGCTATCGGAAAAAATGTCTGAAATAAAAAGGGAATCACGCGTTTGAAATTAGGAGACTAATAAATAGACAGGCAGGATTAAATATATATCCTACTTATATTAAGAGTATTGTAAATCTAAATTTTTGGATATATGTAAATTAATCATGCGAAAATGTCGTAAAAAAATGTATGAAATTTGGCTAACGGATAGTTTATAGTCTGGATTAAAACATACTACACTTTTTTATTACTATGTCCCCAGGGGAACAGAAACCAAGCGGACAAAACCGCTTGCGGCCATGAGTCTTATATAAATAAATATCAGAAATATAACAACTTTTGGAGATATAAGTGCACTATATCACCGTTAATACATTACTTTAGCATTTGGTGTTTTTTAGGGTCTTTTGGTTTCCCGATGTTTCGGCACCTTTTCAGCTGCCATGGTCATGGGATGACAGGCTACTTATGTCTACCTTCGAAAAAAAAACATGATGAGTGCGCAAAAAAACTTAAGATGTGCTTAAATAAATAGCAGATTTAATATTTTCATTAATTTTCTTTTTCTTTTCATCTTCACGTTTTCTCGTAGGCAGGGGAGTCGTGTGTCAAGCTTTCAAGCATGTCACGACACCGCCTCGGGACATTCGGCGTCGTTACTGTATATGACAGGAAAGTTTTTTTTTATATGTAGGTACAAACGAGGTTCAATGTAACCTGTGACTTTTTTTGACCTGGAACAAGCGAAACATATTTCGGAAATGACCTTAGCATAATAAAATTGTTAGACTACCAAATGCTTGACAGTTTTTGACGGGTTCGAAGAGACAGTTATAATTTAGGATTTTTTATTTATTCCTTTTTCAATGACTTTTTTTTTGACCTGGAACAAGCGAAACATATTTCGGAAATGACCTTAGCATAATAAAATTGTTAGACTACCAAATGCTTGACAGTTTTTTGACGGGTTCGAAGAGACAGTTATAATTTAGGATTTTTTATTTATTCCTTTTTCAATGCTATTTTAATACCTATTATAAATTTTAAACAGAAAAATATTGGAAAAAGTCAATGCCGAGTTGACATAGTTCTAATTACCTTACCTCCTGCGCCTGAGATAGTTGATTACCCCCCTGGGTAAACATTCATATGATAAACATTAGTAAATAATAATAAAAAAATAAAATTGTAAATAATAATTTTTAAATAATATTAGAATTATAATTTTAACAGTACAGAACACAATTACAGTCAATAGTAATATTTTATATTAACAGAAGCATTACATTAGACAATGATCATGCTAAGTTGTTAAACAAACTTAACCTACAAGCTTTGCCACAAACTTTGTTTATGGATTGAATACATACAATGTTAAACTCTCCCTGTAAGTACGTACTTACGAACAGTATTCTTGTGTCGCGTGTTTACACAGTGCGAGCCTGACACGCTGTTGACCGTACTTACATCAAGTAAGATTAAATTTATACCATATATATTGATATAAAATTTTGTAACAGTTAGAGATCCAAATTTGTAATAAACAACTTTTACGGATTTTAAGCGCGTTGCATTTCACGAACTAAGATCTAATTGTCCGTATTTATTTTTTGGTTTTCCCGACGTTTCGGCACTATCACCCGACAGTCACGGGATGACTGGCTACTTATAATACAATTATTATTAATTGTTGCCGTAGTAAATGTCTAACCGTATTCGATCGAAAAAAATAAACATTACGAGGGTAGACTTATAAGAAGCCATGCAACTTCTCAAGGGCAACCTATTTGGCGAGTCAAAAAATACTAGTTATAACAACCAGGATTAATACACGCCAAATCCTTATCGAAGGCTATTCGCAAAAGCAAATAGCTGAACTTCTAGAGCTCAGCAGAGCAAACTTATGTGCGATAGCAAGAGCCTTAACTGGACACTGCAAACTAAAAAGGCACAAATTTCACATGAAATTTAGTGACACTGACGTTTGCCGTTACTGCGGATTAGAGAGAGAAACACCCAAACATCTCCTATGTGACTGCGAACCCTTAATTCACAAGCCAGGCTAAAAGAGATACTATAACAAGGCGGAGAGTTATAATATATCTTATAGGTCGCAGAGACTTCAGTTCCAAATGGAGCTGCATAGCCCCTATATCCTAAATTAATTAATTATAAGAAGCCAGTGATCCCGTGACTACGGCAGCTGTAAAGGTGCCGAAACGTCCGGAAAACCAAAAAACCTTAAATAAATACGGACAATTAGATGTTAGTTAGATGAGCAAAGGAAACATTATTCTCTAGTAATAGATGGATAAATATAAGCCTATAAAAATATTATCATTTAAATAAAAAAATATATATAAAAAAAACCGACTCAAAAATAAAACCCCATAATTACAACAGAAACCATCTTCAAAATATACTTTTTGGAGTCGGTGCCAGCTAGAACGAAAAAAATTGCACGTAGGCAAGTGCCTACGTGCAATTTTTCTTTTACGTACAAATTCTACATTGCACTTCTACATATAGGTAAGTACCTATATGTAGAAGTGCAATGTAGAATGCACCATTGATGCCCTGGCTGGCACCGACTCCAAAAAGTATATTTTGAAGACGATTTCTGTTGTCATTATGGGGTTTTATTTTTGAACTCGGTTTTAAATTTTTTTATTTTTGTGTTAGATAAGCTCAGTACATTTTACCATGTTCATCGTGAGGAGCATAATTGCTTAGAAATCGTTTCGCACCCGTGATATACTGAGTATTTAATAGTTCCGATGAACAGTGTGGTCCTCATCATCCGTTCCACTACACCAAATGGTGCTTAATGGATGCAACTGCACGAGTTACTTAAGAAAACACCGAAATCGATGTAGATGTGCGTATAACATTTGAAGAGTTCCCTTCATTTCTCCAGGATCCCATCATCAGATCCTGTCTTGACGACAATGGGACCCACTTGGAAGTATACCTTTTCAAACAAAAAAGAATCATTCAAATAGGTGTTTTCGAAATATGCCTAAATATGTTCCGCGACGAATCATTCGGCGGTAAAAGATACTGTTGGCGAATCGTTCGTAGGTGAAACGTTCTGTCGGCGACATTTTCTGTCAGCGATTCATTATGCGAAGAACCGATTGTCGGTGATAAGTTTCACAATCTAAACAATGCGCGCCAAAAGTTAAGATGTACGAATAATCTATGTTTATTTTTATTTAAATGCACAGTTTACGCAAAAAAATATCCCGTGCTAGTGTGGTACAAGTCATACTCAATTACTAGTAAGTCTGCAATGCTGCGTTAGACGACAAAATTTGATGCAGTGAATTTTCCGCAGGCCAGTATTTTTTTCTCTCTGGTGTTCATTTACAGAGACAGGTTGGTTGACATACAAAAAAGTGTGTTCCGAGGGACGGCGACAGGGGTCACTGTCGGCAAAGAACATCTGTCTCTGCTCTGTGACATCGCTAGTACGAAAAATGGCTCGACAAAATTGTTTGTATCGAGTTTCATAACTAGTGCCAATACCTCAATCAACCTTGTTCGATATGACAACAGCCGATAGTCTATTTTTACTATAACAATAGAAACTACATAAAACTAAATACTATAGAACTAGTCTTTAGTATTTGATAAAACTAAATAGAAGAATCGAGCTAGTAATATCGCATGAATGTCAGCATGTCAGACGTTTTCAGTTTGGTCTTGAGAGCGCCCTTATGAATCTTGTAATAACATCTGTTTTCGTCTAGCAAGTATAAGCCTGTAGTGTTGTTACATCAAATAGTTTTGTTATAAACTAGTTGGTGGTAGAACTTGTTGTAAGTTCGCCTGGCTAGCTCCCACCATCTTATCTAAGTCTGACGCCATAACAACAAGGTTTTCAGCATTGTTGTGTTCCGGCAGTTAGAGATAAGACAGCCAGTTCCTTAGTAATTGAGGATTCCGGGAGAGGCTCGCTTGCATCCAGCCTTATCAATACTTAACATCAGGTATGATAAAGGCTAAGAGTCCCGTCGTTTATAAAAAAAAATTAATGGGATACTAAATCTTGAAAAGAATAATACATAAAAATATAGTACATATGAGTACAACTCGGTGAAAAAGTGTCTTTTTACTTTTTTCACACACAATAATGTTTTACCAAGTTTCGAATTGTGGATGCTCTTCTCATTAGTCAAGGTCTATACTTATTATCTAACACACAAAATATTCGTCTAACTATACTATGTTCCACATAGCAGTTGCTGTAATTTTATATAGTGAGGACAGCATCACATACACCTTAGTAAAGGAAAAGGGAATCGAATTTCTTCTCCAAGGGTTTTATAGTACCTACCCAAAATACGTACGCACTTTTACATATCGAAACAGTGCACTATAATCATCATATCGCTTTCGGATGATACAAGTCGCTACTGTTGTTTTGTGAAAAAATAAAAACCGATTTCAAAAATAATTATTAGTTATTAGTTTTTGAAGTCGGCTTTCATTTTTTTATAAAAAGTTTTATTTCACAATTTTTAAAGGTAGATAATATGAAATGAAATATATAAAAATGCTCAAAACATAAAAAGTACTGGGTCACACTAAACCAAATTTTTATGGTACCAAATGGCAACTTTTCTGCATCGAACAAAAAAAGAATCACGGAAATCGGTTCAGAAATCTCGGCGTAATCGGTGTAAATAGTTAAAAAAAACCAACTGAATTAAGAACCTCCTCCTTTTTTGAAGTCGGGTAAAAAAGGTTGCCTTGGCTGGCACCGACTTCAAAATAGTTATTTTCTTTTATCGAATTTTAAGCGCTCATGGCCGCGCTCGACATACTGATCGTACTCGATCACGTTTGTTAAGCAGCGTTCGGCCCGCTCAGGTGTGGGATGGGTGACCGTAAAGTGGCATTATAACTGAGCGCTTCCGTGCTTCGGAGGGCACGTTAAACCGTCGGTCCCGGTTGTCATTTGATTACAGTCGTTAAGCCAAGTCAGAGGTCTGATAGGCAGCTTGATAAACTCTGACACCAGAGGTGGCCACTAATCCTCACTCGATAAGAAGAAGAAGATTTCTTTTATAAAAGTTTTTTATTTACAATTTTTTTAAGTTGCAATAAATCCCGCACTTCGGTTTGACTCCAACTAGATGTGTAGGCAGCTGCTAGTTTGAGTCAAACGGTCAGTTTATCAAGATTTCTTGAAAACTACTGGTCCGAATTCAAAATTTAAAAAAATGGGAGCAATTTTGGAACAAACCCGGTGTTATAACTTTGAATCATTTCGATCGGTTCAGGCGTTCTCGAGTAATCGGTGAACATACATTAAAAAAAGTATACATACGCGGCGAATAGATAACCTCCTTCTTTTTTGAAGTCGGTTAAAAATAAAAAGCTTGCGGGGAGCTTTCATGCTCAGAAAGAAAGTAGCATGCATTATGAAGTATGAATGGCCCGGCTCTCGACGACCGCAGCTTAACAAGTCCTGGTTTATCCCAGTCTCCATTGTAGATCCACCTTTCATAGAAAGTTAAGTGTTATGATCGACGTACCGGTTACAATGAACATTGTAATTACAAAAAGATTTGTTTTTGCTGCGTTTGTTGATTTGAATGTTTCTCTTTTTTCATCGAAACTTTCAGTTTTTGCTATCTTTTGTGTTTACTGTTACTCGATAACTTGGTGTTTAATATGCATATTATGTATGTATGTACATCTTAAGTTTTGGCGCGCATTGTTCATTGAAATAAATCAACTTTTACGGATATCAAACGCGCAATATTTCACGAACTAAGTTGCAATTGTCCGTATTTTTAGGTTTTTAGGGGTTTTTGATTTTCCCGACGTTTCGGCACCTTTTCAGCTGCCGTGGTATGTATGTATTTACAAAAAAGTATATATGTATGATTATCCGTTATCTGGTATCCATAACACAAGTTCTTCATGAAACTTAACATGGGCTAGATAATTGGTGTGTTTGTATGAAACTATTATACAAAATTAATCAAGTCCTTTTAAGTGGATTGTTGTTTTTGAATGTAAGCAACCCTGTTATCGCTGTATTGCTGTTTTTTACAATTGTTTCATACATTTTGTTCGTGATCTTAGGGTGGCTTCGATACAAAAAGTTATTCTCTACAAATGATTTTGAGTTACTAGATCTACTTAATAGCTGTTATGAAACAACATTTACCCATTAATCATTATGCAAAAATAAACAACCCCAAAACTTGGAAACAAAAAATCGTGGACAAGTACTTTTTCAGCCAGTCGGTAACAGCGTAAGGAAATCTATACATTATCCCAGATTCCCTAAATGTGCGTACAAGATAGATTACGTGCCTACGGGAATTTCAGAAATTTCGAGATGTCTATCAACCGACTACTCTGTCAGTGTCAAATAGAACACGGTATAAATCAAATTCTGTGAAGTTTATGTTGAATTAAGTATAAACTGTTTGACGATACTGTGATGCAAACATAGGTATTTATCAATAAAGCTCAATCCCAAATATCTTTACATTTAGATAGTTCGAAATGAAATCCATATAAATTAAGCAAAACTCGCCGCTATCGCAATGACATAGCTACATCGAAAACTTGAAGCATGGTGCTTTGAAGGCTGCAAATTAACATTCTTAAAGGATCACGGAAAATTCTTTTTACTATTTTATGTCGTTGACCTGCTTTCTTAGCGTCTTTATATGACTCAAATATTTATTATGCCAGAAAACAATTGTCTGCTACGGGAGCTAAAGTAAAAAGTCATATTTTTTTCATAGAGTCTACGTCGTTTTCCGTAACGCTTTTGTTCTTTCTAGGAAGATACTCGCTTAATGAAACGCAGGTTTCCTTAGTAGGGATGGACATACGGAATGTTTGTGGCACGATTACTAAGGAATTGCATGTAAGAGTATGAATATATTGGAGTGCAGTCGTTTGAGCTGGAGGATTTCCACATTGTAAATGTCTGTTTATTGTGTATCTGTCAGTAGCATTCTGTACACATGTTCTTGTTATTCGCAATTGTGTGAGTCGTTTGGACTGAGAGATAGTATTGCTTCGAATGGCTACTAAAAGTCGGCTCATGACTCGTCCTTCGTAAATATATTAAGTGGTTGGTCTCAGTCCCAATGGGATTTTGTAGGCGACTTAGTTTCAGTGCTGAAATGCCGACATTCAGAGTAGGTATTGATTTTTCTTGATGCAAAGAGATGATACACAGCCAAGCACCAGAGTGCTGCCGCAGGGACGTTTTCTGTAAAAAATATACAGTCTTTAAATTACATAAGAAGTATTTGAGGTTAGAAAGATATTTTTTTAAGCTTTAATAGGTAAATAAAATGCGTTTGTGAATTTCTTTTATTCAAATCACTTATTTGCATATAAATAACTTTGCAAATAACAAACCATAAAGTATTAAAAGTTTAGTTTTTAATTTAAAGTTATACTTGAAATATAACTGTATTTTAATAGAGTGGGGGAAAGGGGGGATACGGGAACAATTAATTTCAAACTCTCAATAATAATAGCAAAAGTGTCAAACATAATCAACTTTGATTGCAATATGATGTTTATTTATCTATCTACTTATAAGTGACACTAAAATCCCTAAAATCTAACATTTAATTAGAAATGAAAGCAAAAAACATTGACGTTCTTTTTTACCCGATGGCCTATGGGGTAATTGAGAACGGACCGCGGGGGAATTAGGAACGGTATGGGGAAATCAGGAACGGCACAATTAAATCTTTATAATTTACTACAGTTTTTTTTGTTTCACAACCGTCCCTTTGCTAGCCTTGCCGGCTTTCGTCCAGAGCCTATAGATGATGCTCAGCCAATCCTTTGTCGGTGGGATACATAGTTTTCGTCGCACATTCTGCTAGTAAAGAAAAACTCCCTTCATTTTCATTGTCTTGTAATGACAGTTTCAAATGTCTTGTTCCTTTTACTTTGACTTGTAGCTTTTTTGCATGGTTTTAATTATGAGATCGGAACTTTTCTTTTTTAGCTTTTCACTCGCTTTGTTTTTTCTGTTTTCCCCGAGTTGTTTATTTATTGGTATGCTGGATAAAATTTGAGTATACCTCTTACTCTGTCACACAGAAATGGTTTCCGTTTTAGGAATGACAGGCACATTAATAATTACGGCAAGAAACACATAAGTGGGTGGAGGAGTATTAATGATAACGCCAAATCGTTGGTATTTTCAGGAATTAACGTGACAATATGAGTTGGTGTTTGATTCTGACTGACAATGTTAAGGGATTCATTTAAACTTTGCTAAGCTGTAGTTTTATAAACATTAGATTTATCAGTTTGTCTGTTGTGGTATTGATCAAATACCATACTTAATGAACTTGCTAGGGTCAATTAGATGGATTCCAGCTGCTCTAAATCATTGATAACCTTGTTTGTGATAGCTTTTTTGTTATGTTACACATTTGTAACAAAACGACGGTGCCGGAGAATAGCGTCATATCTGCGTGACAGTTGTTTCTCAGAAATGCTGTTCAAAGTTCGGAGTAAACATATTTCGGAAACGCGTAAACCTGGCGCTTTGATATTTTGATTTTCGAAAGAATTATGAAACCTATTATTAACTATCAGTATAACAAGTTTTTTGAAAAAATAGTAGGTTCGATGTGATGATGATATTGTAGTCACAAGCTTACATCTGAATTATTCAAATGAAACTCTTTTGAATAGTGAGGGAGCTATATAAAGATAAAACGTTTTTATATGGAACTGACGATATATATGCAATATATTTCGTCTTATATAATTTTAAGTTGACTGATATCTGACTGGTATTGAATGTATAAGGGCATTAAGTTCGCCTTTTGCTGATCTTTGTAAATAGCAATAAAGTTTTAATTAACTATTACATTTTACACATGTTTTTATAACATTTTAATAAGAAATAATATAAACAGGGGCGTGCATTGGTTTTCCAGCGTGGTAGGCACTGTAGATCTAAGTAGTAAATTTGAACTTATCCTATTGTGCTACGTAATATTATAAGTTCGAAAGTTTGTGAGGATATTTGGATGGATGAATGTTTGTTACTCTTTCACGCAAAAACTACTGAACTGATTAAGATGAAAATTTACAGCAATGTAGCTAATACATCAGAAAACCACATAAGTCAAAGTCAAAGTCAATATCATTTATTCAGTCTACGCTGTTACAAGCACTTATGAACGTCAAAGAAGCTACGCCATCCGTTCACAAACCCTACGGCGGGAGACCTTGTAATGAGAAGAACCGGCAAGAAACTCGTCAAGGGCTGTTTTTTTCTCCCAGTTTTATTTCATACAGAGTCGTCAAATTGAAAAGTGACCTTAACATATAAGTAAGGTCAATTTCCATCACAAAAAGAAAATACTAATTATAATATTACATTTTATGGTTATTGTAACCGTAAACAATATTCAATTGGCAAAGAAAGACTTATCTGTCATACATTACAACATTTCTCGCATTACAAGATTACTGTACTGCAAGTTGTGAGGAACATACAGGTCAGTATCAATTTATTTAGAAAAAAATATTTAAGGTTTAAGCACAACATTAAGATAAGCAGACTGAAGTAGACCCATTGCCGCTGGTGGCACCCATTCACGAGCATGACGCATGAACCAGCCATCGCTTCGCTCAACCATATTTTAGGGAACGTAACGACCCGCCTCACACGACACCGCCGAAGAAACGTTTAAGTGAGCATGAGTTACTTCAGGTACTTATGTTAAGCTATATAAATATATAAAAAAAATACAATAACAACAGCCAAAAAAAAGAAAGATTAAAGTGCATTAACGTAAGACACAACTTACAATGTTAGTAGAAGACGCATCAGCTGGGTCATAATCACAAAGCATATTTAAAGTAAGTAATATAAAATAATACTTTTATATAATTGGAATAATTTGAAAACACTATTTATGTTTATTTATTATGATCAAGCAATCACGCGTCTTAAGGGCCCGTACAAAGCCAAATACACATTTTTGATCAAGGATTTCTCATAGTATTGCTAGATTTATCGGCCCCAAAAAAATACTGTAGAAAGTAGACTATAGTACTCAGTAATGTGATTGACAGAAACATGATTGCTAAAACTTTTCTCGATAGAAAAAAATCGTAAAGTTACTTCCAATTTTGTAGTTTTTCAATGCTGTGTCAACCGCTATTAAACCTTTAGTCTTGAAACTATTATTAAAAAATACCTTAGCTAGTTGTCTAGTTTTGTGATTGACGGTTTTTTAAAATTTTAAATAGTTCATTAATAATAAATTAAAAACGATAATGTCGCTTACGTCGATGATTTTAAAACAGACACCGGTGTTTGCATCTCTGTCGCATGCGTTATTTCACCGTATTTCTGTCTGATTCGCTCCTCGCTCTTCAGTCGTGAGTGCTCCATTGAGACGTGTGGACTGCGCTTGCCTTACGCTCCGCGACGATTTCGCACGTAGATTATTTAAAAAGTCTATTTGTTAATCATAACCTAGGTATAGGCAATTATAGCAAACAGAGATAAAAAATAAGCTTTTGTAGAAATTTGTAGAAAGTAGACAAGTATTCGACGAGCAGCATATTAAGAAGATACAAAACTGTCAAATATCTGTCAGAAATCAGTGCCAATTTAAATGTTTGAAATTGATTAAAGATATTTAGATAGATTTTTAGATAAAAGTAGTAATTTTTTAGTTTCAGGCACAAACAAAAGGGGGGGGGGACAATAGCCATTGCCCCCCTCCCCCCGGCACACAGTTTTACGCAAAGTTTTTAAGCAAAATGTTTGCAATTATGATATAACCTCCCTGAACCAAATCCCCCCCCCCCCCCTCAAACAAATCCTGGATCCGCGCCTGTATTATATTCTATGTAAATTCCGAACAAGACCAATTTGGTACCTCATTGGTCACATCGAGGAACCAAAATATTGCTTGGCACTTACTTATAGTAATGCAAAGTTTAGATGACGGAATCATTAAGACGGAATGATCAGAATTTCTTTTCTTTATTTCCTCGGGCTGTACCTGTTTCCGGTTTTTATTTCAGAGCCGAGTCTAGTAGTAACAGCATTGTAACAGGTAGCTCAATGTTCAATTCTGATATGACGGTGCAGGAAGCTACGAATGTCGAATGTATTAGTCCCAAAAGGTATCTTAAAATACCCAATACCTTAAAAGTGCTTTGGTGCATGACAAAACAAAACAGTTATAAAATGTATTATTTCTCGGTTTTTTAGAATCGTATTGGCAGATCTTACAAACATAATTCCTGATGTTACTTCTACTTTCATTAATGATGAGCAGCAACAACATTTAGATAATGACAATGTGAGGGCTAAAATGTAAGTAAGTTTGCAGACAGTGGTACCAGTATCGAGCGTAATAAAAGACTTAGACTTAGACGGAAGGTAGATCTATTCGTGTGCCAATAACATCAACCCGCAACAATCAACAGTTCTTTCGTGACCATGGCGCATGCAACTGCGATGAAATATCGGAGTCTCAAATATAAACAGGTACATGGTGTAAATCCAGTCCTAGTTTATTCTAGTAACTTCAATAACCATGGAAATTTAAAAGAAGATAAGCTTGTAAAATTAATAATACTTATATTGTCGAAGACATTATACAACCCTACATGTTTTTATTGTTAGACACAAATACATGTTATTGTCTCTTTTTCAGATCTGAGCATAGAAGTAGTTCAATGTCCAATTTTGATCTGACGTTGCAAGAAAAAAATACTGATGGCGAATGTTGTCATTACAAAAGGTTTTTAAAAATACCCTTATTGTTTTGTACTGTGTGTGTATGAAAATTTAGAAAATTGAAAGAGACGACAAACTTTGGGAGACCTTTATGCTACCGAAACTAAAAGACTTTTATATGCAACATGTTTTGCCAGAATTAGTGAATCCTCGTCAGACTCGAAATATGCCCTTAAGGTGGTACGACTTCCATACAAACAAACATTGCACATTGATTAGTTCATCATACCTTAATAATTCATAAATACATGCGCAACTAACTCGTTTCAGTTATTTGTTTGCGTGAAATAATAAAAAAATGAACTTTCATACATAAATCACGAAAACCTAACATCTTATAATTTCAATTATTTTATGTATGTGTGTGTGACTCATCGCATTTATATACCTCATGTATGAAAGTAATTTTTTTTAATAATTTCGCGCTAACAAATAACTAAAACGTGTGTTAGTTGCACATGTATTTATGAATTATTAATGTATGATGAACCAATTAATGTGCAATGTTTGTTAGTATGGAAGTCGTACCACCTTAAGCAGTCCGCTAGTAAATGTAAGCAAAAATAAACGAAAAGGAGCAATATCAATGAGTATTGAAGCTAAACGTAATAAAATGTAAATAAAAAATTGGTTGCTTGTTGAATAGTTTATTATTTTTCACGCTTCCATCTTACATGGGTTTTGGGTATATTATAATATTTTTTTTGCATTTCTATATTAAAATCAAGAATTAATAAGAAAAGGATCTTTGTGTTGAGTGTATTAATTACTATAATTATTATTGAGAGACGTACTGAACCCCTGTCAGAACGTGTAAATTGCGTTTTTTTCATATAAATTTCACGTAAGCAAACAAAACTCACACTAGGCATACAGACCAATGGATCCCAAGATGGTTATTAACATATGTAAAACGAATAATAATGCGGGAGGTTCACCAAACCACATTACAATACAAAATGTAATGTCGCACATTTTTTTATATATTTATTACTTGTATGTTTATTATTAATCCTCAGGTTACCTAAGGATTACCATAATAAAAAGTCCTCGTCTCCTGTTTTTAATTGCGCTACACTGTTGCCAATGTGAAACAGAAAAAACATTATAAATAATATTAAAAAACGTAATTTATAAAATAAACAATAAACAGTACTCACCAGGAATATCTATTTGAATGCATTAAGTATGTGTATATACATGCGACACTTGTCTCTGTTTTCTTCATTACACTGTGCACGTAAACTCAAGCGAACTTTGTTCTCGGCCTGCGATAACGACACGCGCGGAGCTAGTCGACAGCGGCATAGGGTGCGGGACGCGCGGGGGAAATCCTTATTTCTTCTAGCTTTGTATGGCCCCTTAACTTAAAGCAACATAAATAACATAAAATCAAAACAAAAATCTAAATCTCAACACATTTTAACACAAGCAGACATAAGCAGACCCATCCCGCTGGCAGCACCCGTTCACGAGCATGACGCATGAACCAGCCATCGCTTCGCTCAACCATATTTTAGGGAACGTAGCGAGATAGGCCGCAATTTATGCTGATATTCCCACGGTGACGGCAACCACGCGGCGGGTGAAACCGAGAGCGGCCGCTAGTCACAAATGATAAAATTCGTAATGTTTAGTAGGAATATTAAAATGATGAAGAGTTTGATTGTTTAAGTACGCTAATCTCCGGAACTACTAGTTCGAATAGAAAAAATATTTTTGTGTTGGATAGTCCATTTATCTAGGAAGTTATAAGATATTTAATATCACGCTACTGATAATAGGAGCAGAGCATTAATGTTAAACGTTGCAAAAACGGGGAAAAATATTACTTTTGGGAGCTTCCGTTGCGGATGGTGTGTAAACGGTTAAAGTAACGTAAAAATCATGTATGACGAAATTGTTCCCCAACAAAAGGTCAAAAAAAAGTCCGCGACAGCATATGTCTATGTTTTAAGGTTAACTCACTATAACCATTTTTAAGATAATAAAAATTTGTTCTAAACTAATATATTATTTGAGAAGCTGTTTTCATAAACATGATATTAATCCTTATCTAAATAAATACGTTCATCATCACAAGCATTTAATTTTGAACAAATTTCCCCTTTACATCATTTAATTCTAATGAATATCTTAAGAAATATCATAGTTTCAAAATAACTCCTTAACAAAATAATTCGCGACCAAATTCATTCGTCAGGTAGGCTTGCTTACGTTTAAGCTAGAACATTACACGTACAAATAGCGCCCGTCTTGCCGTGGGCGGATTATACTTGAGCAATACTTTTTCTAATTATGTTGTATTCTTACATAAAAATAGCATTGTAAAATGCAAAATTAAAAAGTTATAATGTTGTATTCATGTATGAAACGCTGCTTGCTTCAGTAGGCAATTTGGAGACTGCCTACGGGTAGGTATTCAGTATTTAGCGTAAGAAAAAATCTTAGTGGGTGAGTGTTGAATAAAAGTTTAATATTTATTTAGGTTTTGAATGAGGTAGGCACTGCCTAATTGCCTATATGGAATGCATACCCCTGAATGTAAACCACATTTTCCGTCAAATAACGTCTCCTGTGAATATGACACACACACACGCACCTACTCGTTGTCCACTCGACAACGTAATAACTAACGTTAGGTAGGAAATTTGCAAAAACAGCTCAAATTCCTGCGACAGCGCCCATGCGGCCTTCACTCTCACTATTGCGTTCGTACTGGACCAGGGTCCAGCATCTTTTGAACAAATACGGGACAGTGTAAGGCGGGGGGATATATCAGTTATCTAGCTGTTCCCAATTACCCTACTCTCCCCTAATCAGTTTGAACGTTTTTTTTGTGGAAGGAGAAATAAATTATAGGCAGTTTAAACTAACGTAAAAAAACGTCTTTTTGCAAGAACCGATTGTTTGTTAGTAGTCGAGGGTATTTAGAAACTGCCGAATTATTGTAAGCAGGCCGTACGATTTGCAATAAAACAGATATTTTTTCGTCTATTTATATATAATAATCATTGTCACTTCGCCCGCAGGCTCGGTTTCACAAATTTTTAATGAATTTTCACTTTGTATGTTAAACGAGGAGCCCGTGGAGCAGTGGTTCGCGGGTTCTGCCTGCGATTGTTGAGTTTAAGCAATTTTCGCAATTGTCGGTTACGGGATAGGTGACCAAAAATTTTCTATATCGCTTCTCCGTGCTTCGGAAGGCACGTTGCATTTGCAGTCGTTAAAACCCACCAATCCGCATTGGGCCCGTATGGTGGGTCATGGCCCGTTCTCCTTATCCATCCATAAGGAAGGCCAGTGTCCCAGCAGTGGGGCCTACCCCAGGGATCACCACGCAGAGCATAATCTTATAGATTTCGTGTACAAATTGCGACTTCGTATCCTAAAAATCTCGTAAACAAAATCTTCAACATTACAAATTAAACGGGATGTGTACGTCGTGTATCTTAACTTCCTTTCAAATCCAAAGATATTATACTAATTTCCGTTATTTCCCAAAAGCTTTACACGTCAATTTGGTCGGAGAGTCGTTTTAATTTAATAAAGAATCAAAACAAAATATCTTTCTTTTTAAAAATTATAAGAGGGTGTCAAATGTCACTGACTGAAAAAGTAAACAAAGCCAAACCGTAGATTATACTTCCTATAACCGTACCAAATTAAAAAAAAACAGCTCCTTTAATTTCTTCGCTTAATATAAGATCTTCCTTAAATTAGGTTATCTCAAGGTGAGAACATACAGCCATTTTTTTATGAAGTACGGGGAAACTCTTAACCTTCATCATACCTGATGTTAAGTATTGGTAAGGCTGAAGATGGAACAACAATGCTGAAAACATTATTGTTATGGCGTCAGACTTAGATAAGATGGTGGTAGCTAGCCATAGTAACATAAGAATGTTATTTACGTAAGTAAACGGGGATGCAAAGTAAGCTGTCTTTGAAACTTACACTCGCTCTTTTACACTTTACGCCACGTTTCGGGTTGACTCGCTTGACGGGGTGACGAAATTATTCGCAAATGTTTAAGAAACTCGGACTAAGCACTCTGTAGTTTTTATGTCTTTTATCTTCACGTTTTAATAAGTTAACAAAACGTCGAAAGTAAACACGACCGCTCTTCGTTTTCTTTCTTGATAATTTACTGGGTTGCTGATCTATCAAGATTTTCATAAAAAATATACATGTTCATAATTTTTCGCAAATATACTTAATACAATAAATACCAGAATAACTAAGGAACACAAATATTTCAATATCTAATCAAGTGCTATTGCATACATGCTTCATTAAGTGAAGCACATTCTTATGCATGAGTGAAGATTAAAATAATACTTATTATACCCGTACCATTGCTTTACGGAAAAGAAATAATAGCATACGATGTTTTAATTTTAATGTACAATTTCGTGTGTTTGCTATGCATTATTGTTAGCGCCATCTAGTAAAGGCGAATGGAGGCACAGGACTGCTGACCGGACTGGATCGTGCCGTCACTGAATGAGACCTATACGTTACTTACGTCATTCATACATTCATTCATTTGCCCGCGCGTCATTCGTTCCACAACCACGTTCTCATCGCTGGTACAACATGTAGTTCTAATAAACGCATTATATTTCTTTGAACGATAAAAAGTATTAATTTTTGTACCGAGTACATCTATTTGACCCCTGAGTTTCGAAACTATTATCCTAACTTAGAATCTAATTAATAATTAAGAAACATCTATCGATTATACACAGGAGGGGGACACATTTAAACTTTCTTGGCCTTAGGTTTAAATCACTTAGGGGGAGTCTTATTACAGAAGTAAAACCGATAAAACCATTTGTCAGTGGACAGACAGATTTACAATCCCGTTGCGCTGTAACTTTGATTCCACTCCAACAAATGAAAGTTGTTCATAACTCTTGGACGTGAATCGAGATAGGTTTTATTAATTTTAAAACGCCGACCTTCTTTTATTTCATGACGATACTTTTTTGTTCTATTTCGAAATGAAATTGTTTTTTAAATTTAAGAAAACTGATTTTGATCGCAACCTCTTTGATTCTTTGGGCGATTTCAATTGTTTTGCACGTCATAAATTTGGTAAATTCAAAAGAGTCAAGGGATCAGTAGGCCTAGCACGAATAACTTTCGAGTAACTATCGAGGAAATAAAGTAAAAAAATATATGGGATACATTGAGCAGCGTTCTTACCGGACGTAAACGGAGCTACATTTTCCTTTACATTTTTGACATTACGTGTTCGATACCAATTCGAGAGATTTTTGTGCTACTACAGTACGTTTTAGAGTATCGCCACAATAAAGGTACTTTTTTGGATTGTTAATGATTCTTTTTTGTAAATTTTACTAAGTGGATAAAAAAAGAATTAAAGTAAGAAGCTAGACTGAAATACTAAATTTGGTACATACTAATTGGATATCTTTTTATAGTTAGAATAGTACTTGATCCCTAGACAATCTGATGTATCTACTATATTTTTATATATATATCGACTATATTTTTGCATGTTTTGCTTTTGTGCGTTAATAGTCAATCAATCAATCCATAAAAAAAAATATTTGTAACAACATATGACATTACATTGAGTAGTCTAATTAATTATTTGCCTTAAGAGCGCACAACCCCTTTGTTTCTAAAATCGTCGATTAGTGTTTTTTTGGAGGAGGTGATTGTTACTATAATCAATGCTTTTTTGTACTGATTTAGAAGCAGTATCCTAATAAAGTGCATGTAGGACGAAGAATTTCAATTTTAATCATATTTTTTGAAATATAAGTACAACTTCACATGAAATTTTTCAAAAATACACATCAGAGTAACGTTTCAAGTTAGCAAAAACAGATACTTTGTTTCAGAGTTATTTGAAAAAGCTTGTTATGTGATTGATTGATTGAAAATAATTTTATTTCATACAACAAAACGTTTTAGAAAATCACGAAAATTTGTTTTATTTTGACTATAAATGTTTCGATAAATAGATGAGATCTTCCGTTTTAATATTTATTTACTGAATAAATAAGTCTTGCTTATTATTTTATTCTCAAAATTCTAAAATTTCCTTTTTTCAAAATCAGTAAAAACATCAAAATATAAACGGTTTTAGAATTCAATCAAATCAGTTTCGAGAGTACGGAAGTGGTGCTTGCTCCTAGCCCAGTGTCGCCATTGCTATGAATTGTCCCGACATTTTAGGATTCAGCCGCATTTGGTAATTGTGAGTTTTTTGGATTTCCGATAAAACAAATCTTCCCTTCCCTCCTTCGCTCATTTTCACCAGCATGACGCTCGCACACAAAGCAAAAAGTTAGAAAGCTAGGTATTTTTTAATTCTGCGCACTTAAGTTCAGAACCAAGAAAATTTAGTTATTTCGATCACCTATCCGATCACCAAAATCTCAGCTATCTTTTTTTTTTAATTCATATAGGTACCTAAATTGGTTGAGTCAGTGTGCCATAACTTAATTCTGTTATTATTTTTAATGTTTTGGGTTCCTCCTCCACATCTTCAAACATTGGTTGAGAATCATAGGTCACAATAACGACGGAATTATTATTCCGTATTCATCTCTGTCTCCGGTACATATTTCATTTTCGTGGACATTTTTAATAATAGATAAATATATGTATAATAGCAAATCAGCCTAGTAGGACTGCAAAACGTACTTAATGTAATCCTTTGAGATCGTAGAGCGCACTGCTCTCCACCCGCTCTGGTGTTTTGTGTGAATTTTTTCGTTTCTCCTATCTCTTTCATTCGGATTAATCAGCATTATTTTTATGGTTAATCCATATTGTATAAGGGTTAATCTGTATAAGGGTTAATCGGTATAAGGGTTAATCAAATATACGGGTTAACCTTATAACCGAATTAATGGGTCCTTGACTACAATGTCTTATCGCGATCACTACTTATTTCGCATTAGCATAATGTCGGGACTTTTTAATTAATAACTGGGAGTTTTGTTAGGATTTTTTAAGTATACTATGGTATCCCTAGGCCCCCCATAAACATTTTTTTTTATAACACGACCGACACATCTTGGTAGTGTGGTAATTATTTGATCAAACATTTTTTGTGATCATTTTCTTCTTTGTTCACGAAAAGAGGTATTATTTTATAACTTTTTAATTTTGCATTTTACAATGCTATTTTTGTGATAAATATAAAATATACTAGAAAAAAGCAACTAGTCTCATGTCGCCCTGACGGGATTCGAACCCGCATCCTTGGGAATCCGGCCCAATGCACTAACCAAGGATGCGGGTTCGAATCCCGTCGGGGCGACATGAGACTAGTTGCTTTTTTCTAGTATATTTTCTTGTTTAATATTTATCACAAAAATAGCATTGTAAAATGCAAAATTAAATAAGTTATAATTAGATGGCTGTTTCATCTTAATCGATAGTCAAACATCTGTAAAGATGTTTCTTTCGAATGCGAGGATATTTCTCTCATTGATGAAACGACGGTGGCCAACACCGTAGAACGGTGAATACACTAAAGAAATTCGACGTGTCGTCATAAGTCTCTGTAGCATAATTGGTTAGTGCATTGGGCCGGATTCCCAAGGATGCGGGTTCGAATCGCGTCAGGGCGACATGAGACTAGTTGCTTTTTTCTAGCATATTTTCTTGTATAATATTTATCACAGGTATTAATTTTTTATTTGGTAGCATAATATAATTTTAGTTCCGTATTATTGACATCAAGACAGGATCTGATAACGGTATATAGGAGAAATCAAGGAAACTCTCCAAATATTATAGAAAACATCAATATAGGCATCGATATTGATGTTTTCTTTAGTAACTCGTGCATTTGATTCTGAAAATCACATGGTGAAGTGGAACGGATGATCAAAGACCGCACATCACACATGGTCGTTGGAACTACTAAAATACTCTATATCTGACGGGTGAGGCGATACGATTCGTCTCGTCTCGCCAGCAATTTTTAATGTCCCCACTGCTGAGGCACTGGCCTTATTTATGGATGAATAAGGAGAATTGACTATGACCCACCACGCGGGCCGGACGCGGCTGAATTTGCAGTCGTTAAAACCTATAATCCGAGGTTTTAACGACAGCAAATTCAGCCGCGTTTAACGGCTTTAACGTGTCTTCCGAAAATAGTAAATTTTCAGTCACCTATCCCGTAACCAACCATTTCGAAAGTTGCTTAACCTCAACAATCGCAGGCCGGACCATTGCGCCACCAAGCTTCTCGATACAATTATTTCAAATAAAATTCTCTAAGCAATTTATGTTCCTCACATATAACACAAAAAAAAGTTACTAAACCTCTCATCTGTCATCCGCCACTTTGGCCATTAAAGAGCATCTGTCAACTACTTCCGCATGACATCCGGTCTTCTTCCGGCTTCTATTAAAATGACGATTTGTACAACATTTCGTACGGAGAGTATAAATAAAACTTATGTCATTGAAATCATTATTAAATAGGCTCCCTGGTTATGTATAATAATACTACATTACTGCTGCGGCCAACAAAAGAGACATTGATGGACGAACGTGTAAATGTGGACAGAGGCGAAGCCGAGGCACACATGCGTAAGTCCATAAATGCATAGTTGTGGCCAAGGCTTGTATAGTACTTATCTCAAACATGCTTGGAAATATGAGCATTATTTTGACAACCTTCTTCGAGATAAATCGATATTGCTGTACATGCATGCGAGCAGCGGCTGGCAAAAGTTGTATGAAAATCCATATCTGTCGTGTTAGGCGGCCAAATAAATTACATAGTAAACTCATATCTGTCGTGTAATTTAAAAATGGAACGATCTTTTACTCCAAAATATGGTAACCAAGGAGGTAACTTATCAAAGGTTTTATTTAAATTTCAAACTGGCTTACAAATAGAAAGCTGTTTTAGAAAAAGAAATGTCACATGAACACTTTAAAGCGGGAAAAAAAATTGTTGTTTGTTGTTCGTCTGATTTCGATAAGTAGTTTTAATTTCCGCGCATTATTTGAGAAAAGTACTGTACAAGCCTTGGCCACAACTAGGCATTGACGGACTTACATATGTGTGCCTCGGCATCGCCTCGGCCCACATTTACACGTTCGTCCATCAATGCCTCTTTTGGTGGCCGCTGTAGTAATGTACTATTCCTGTAGCTTCAGCAATGTACATTGCCTACTCTATACATTACTCTATTTAATAGTTTTACAAGCAAAAACTATTCTAAGCTTGAGCAGGTAAGAGAGGCCTTCAGGACGCCTGTGACAGACAGGGGTATTTAGATGAGAGACCTCCAAGAGGCTTCTGTCAGACAAGATGATAAAAATACAAATTTACGTAAAAATCAAAAATTCAAATAGGGGATTTAATCATTTTGGGATCAACCCGGCCCGCCATTTTGAAAAAAAAATAAAATGGCGGGCGTCAATACCTACTGCGGACTGGGACGAGGCAAGCCTCCATATAAAATAGTTCAAACCCGACTTAAAAATCGACTTAAAAAAAAACAAACAAAAACCAAATTAGAGCCAGATATTAAAATCCCGTACCGAAAAATTGCCTTCAAAATTTACTTTTCGATAATGCAATCTACATTGCACTTCTACATGTTAAGTTTTTTATGTCCTTGTTGGCATCGACTCCAAAAAGTTTATTTTGAACACAGATTTTACGGGTTTTTACTTATTCCTTTTTTTTGGTTTTCGTGAAACTTATGTTATTTCAAATAAAGATTTTGATTGATTAATTGATAAAATTGACTTATACTTCCTTACTTCCTTATACTTATACTTATACTTCCTATAAACTTAGACTTAATTTAAAAAGTCTTTAGGACTTTTTAAATTAAGTTACGAAGTTAAGTTACCCCATCAAATTTCAATGTTAAATACATATTTGACAATACGCCTTTCACAAAGACAAGTCCACTATACTAGCTGCTTTTGAACTTATAAGTAAGATACTAATTAGTCTTAATAAAAAGTGTCAGGTACTTTTTATTAAGACTAATTAGTATTGTACGTATAAGTTCAAAAGCACTGACTTTACTGGGGTATTTTTTGATTTGTCAAAAGCATTTGATTTCGTTGATCATAAAATACTTAAAGAAAAAAAAAACTTGGTATGAGAGGTCTTGCACTAGATTGGATAAAATTCTACATGAGCAATCGACGACATGCGATGTTATCGATAAAGAAGTGGAAAATTAAATGCGTACTTTCTCATCGGACTTATGGGAAAAATCATGTGGAGTCCCACAAGGGACTGTGCTAGGACATATTTTTATAGACCTTTTTTTATTCGTTCGCAATTTGAATCTTTTTTGCGAGGGTATTGTTTGACGCGTTAATAGAACATACAATTACCTCACTGCACAATGCTTCAGATTTCAAGTTCATGTTTCTTTACACTTTGAAAAAAAAAAACTCATAAATGTATGAAAATTACGAATTTTTGAACATGTATACCTTGACTTAGAGTGAACCTTTCAAAAACTTTTGTGCCATATCGACTATTGCTCCTAATGACCAGTTCTAACCATACGCACCATTTTTCTGGTTGGCCTGCACTTTTAGAAAACGGCCCAAAAATGTATGGAGCCTGAATGATCTTTAATATCTAATCTCCTATAATATCTTTATTTATTTTAATTTCATAATATTTTGATTCGGATCATTCTATTCCCCGTTCCTTAGCCGGACCGGGAAATGGGCATGACATTTATCAAAAATGCGCATATACTAACTAACTTACTTTTGATTTGTCGATTTTTTCTTATATTTTTCTTTAATTTATCATAAAAGATTCAACAAAAAAAACATAACAATCGGTATTTACACTTTGTAAATAAGTTAACCATATTCCTACTAAATTAATAAATATAATTTTCACCTCACACGCTCTGAAAAGAAGGTTTTGTCAATCAGTAGAAAAGAGTAGGGGTAGAAAATCGCTTTTTGCGGCCTAGCGCGGCAAAGTACTTTTTTTAATTTAATACCTAAAAATATGTCATAATGCGTTCCGAATCGCACTATTGACTTGTTTGTTATATTTGATTCTTAATTTAAATAGCTTTAAATTAATTATAATACTCCGTTTCGGTTTAATTATATTATTTAAGTTCATTGAATCATAAAAAAAATAACAATAAGATTAAACTATTTTTTAAAAGAATTTTATATTAGACTGGGTGAGATTTCACAACCTATAATTGGATTCCGGAACGAGACATAAACCTTTATTTTTAAATTGTCTTTGTCTTGTACCTCAAGTCAATGTCAACATTTACCGAAACGATTTTATTGTTATTTATAAGTAACAATATATTCCTACTTTAGATAACTTTGAATTAACTATAATACTCCCTTTATTATTATTTTAGTTTTTCACATCATTAAAACAACAAGAATAAGGTATATTTAGATTAAACTTTTTCTTTAAATATTTTTTTTACTGGAAGTTGACCGCGGAAACAACATTACAATGATCTTCGCTGTTGTCAGGTGAAAAATTGTGTGTTGCGCTCGGCAGAAAAGTTTTAGCGTCTTGTGCATTTGAAATCCTCGCTTCACTCAGGATTCAATCTTTGAAGCCTAGAATCCTTCACTTGCTCAGGTTTTAATAGAGGTAACTCGCCGCTTATAACCAACTTTCCGGCCTTGCTTTACAAATAACTTTTCATTAGGGTAAAATAAAGTTTATTTGTTTACGTGTAGGTTATTTATTAATATTACCTATGCGTAATCCATCAAACTACTTTAGTCCTTTATATTTTTGTAAAAGCACAATTTGACTCTAATCTCCAAACAAAATTGCATTAATTTACGGTTCAGCAATTTACGTGGGAAAAGGTTACAGACAGATGTAGAGACAGAGTTACTTTTACATTTTTAATATCTATGCAAATAATGCATAGTAAAAATTGTGACGTTAAAATATAATCAAAGTATCAACTTTATTTGATACTTTGATACAGCATTTACTGGACTTTTGGACTCGCGTATTAAAATTTTGACACGAGATGAACACTCATAACATGTCCGTTAAATAAAACGATGTACATATTAATATAATGGCAAATTGGCTTCAAATAGGTAATTAAATAAAGTCTGAAATAAAATTAAAATTAATGTCAAGATTTTATTACAATTCAATCTCAATAGTGAAAGCTTCGACAAAGTTTTCCTTTAGTATTGTAAAGTTCTTTGACCTAATATTGATTACTTACTATATCAATTTACGGAATGGTGAATCAATAAGTTTTAAAATGGCAAACGTTGGGTCTGGCCATGTTGTGAATTGGATTGTTGCACGCTACGTGCATACCATTGCGATATCGGTGCACCTGTAGTTACCGCTCTAGGGACAGTAAAGTTCATGAAACAGAGGAGTGTAATGATATTAAGGTTTACATAAATACAGAGTGTTTTTTTTTTATGTGCCCTAAATTAAGGGAGAGGTTTTGTTATGTGCATAGAAGAAGTGTATAGGCCAAATTAGGCCATAATTTTTTTTATTCGTTATAGCGCCGCTAACAGTTGATATCGACGAGCCGAGCTTGGTGCGCGCGCCGCTCAATACTTATTTATATTATTGACAATTGTGTTTTCATTGCTTAAGTAGGTTTAAGGAAATAAACGACGCTAACACTTCATAAAATAAAAATGTAACAATTTATTTTTTATTTTTTTTATATACTAAACACGTAATACAACCTCCCCTTTAACTTTGGGCATAAAGAAAAAAACACTATATATTAATAATTTATGAAATCTTAAACATTTGCGTAATTTTTTGTTATCCTTATTTGACTAAAAAAAAGTACAGTGGCTTATATGTGTCTTAAGATGCTGATAAATAGAATTTTCGCGAAAATCCTAGGGTTATTGCAAAAACACGGATAATTAGACAATGGTGACGACATTTCTCAATCTTACTAAAAAAGATAGGGTTTTGCGAAAACATGAAATAGCGTTAGTAAAATTAAATATACTTATCTTTGATTGGCTTTATTTTTGCTTGTTGGCCGACTCTTATTCCGATTGATTCCTAGCTTTACTCTGAAGCATTGAGGTATTATAACAAAGATATAATATAAGTTGCCTAGCAAGCAACACAGAACCAACCAACCAGAGTAAAGCATATCCAATGTTACTAACGCAATTCGTATTTTCGCAAAAACCATGTCTTTTTTCAGTAACATTGAGAAATGTCGTCACGTTAAGCCTTAGTGTGCACTTGTCGCTAATAGTAGCGCTTTTCGTAATACAGAATCCAAAGTTTTTGTAATTTATTTTTCTTTCTTAGAGTTTCGTTACCTTTTCAGGTGCCACGTTTAAAATGTTTATATTTTGAAATTTACAGTCAACAGCATATTATTATGCTCTTTTTCATGCTCCATGTAAGTTTCGTCATCAGCCATGTTTAAGTACCTACTGCTGGGGCACTGGCCTACCGTATGCGTGGATAAGGAGAACGGGTCATGACCCACCACGCGGGTTCAATGCGGATTGGTGGGTTCTAACGACTGCAAATGCAGCCGGGACCAACGGCTTAACGTGCCTTCCGAGCATGGAGGAGCTCGAGATAGTAAATGTTTGGTCACCCATCCGGTGACGACTACTGCGAAAGTTGCTTAACTTCAACATTCGCTGCCGAGCGCGCGAACCACTGCGCAACGGATTCCTCTAAGTTCTTGTTCTAAATGAAAGCTTTTGCGAAAGTATAATATTTAACAAACACTTTTTAACCTGCCATAAATATTCGTAACAGCTGTCTTTACCTATTAGGATATTTCATTGTAAATCGAATGCATTTGATGCAAAAACCATAGCATCCATTTTATGTCGTAATAAAATATATGAGACTGCAGTTGACTTCCTTTTAGTTCAGTACCAATAAAATTTAATGTTTGAATACTAGTGAGTACACTTTGTCACTATTCACAGACCGGGCTTTACTATGGCTATCAAAGCAAATATTCATCATCATCATCAGCCATTTAAGGTCCCCACTGCTGGTGTACTGGCCTTCATTAAGGATCGACAAGGAGAATGGGTCATGATGTCAAAAATACTAAATTGAGCGACTGAATATCTAGGTTGGGTGGCAAAAAAATAGGTTCACGTTACGTTAGATTGGACACTATGTCGCTCCCACCGCGGGCCCAATGCGTAATGAGTTTTAGCCAATGCAAATAATAAACCGGTCAACTAAAAATTACTAAATTGAGCGACTAAATATCTAGGCTGGGTTGCAAAAAAATAGGTTTAGGTTACGTTAGGTTGGAGACTATTTCGCTCACCAAGTATTTTTGTCGCTCAAAAAGTTTTTTTGTCGATCGGTTAAATACTACCCGGGACCAACTCAACGATAAAAACCACAGAGGAGCTGGACAAGGCGGAGGACTTCGAGACATAGATTTTGACCTCAACTAGGTATTGGGAGCTTTCCTTTTACGTTTACTTTAACAGCTTCGTCATGAAGATTTTTAAGTTTTTGTATTTTCAATGCTGTCGTAAATTTTAATAGAAAAATACTAGGAAAAATCGACTCGGCGCATAAGTTATTGTCAGGTGGGACTCGAACCCTACAGCGCTGCAGCGTATAAAAAGGTCAAAAGTACTAGAAACTTTTTCTATTAAGATTTTTAGGTTACCGGTGGGTTTTTTAATCAAGCCTATAACTTTTATACTTAGAAAATGTACTTAGAGCATTGATGGATACAAAAAAGCTTTTCACTATTTTCCGAAGAAATTTTATTTAAGAAATTTTAGTAATTTTAGTAGAAATTTAGTTAGTCCGTACTAAATAAAATTTCTTAATATATAAGTGCGAACTTAAATAACAACGCCGCGTTGTATCTGAAAAATGTTTAACTTTTATTAGCTTTATAAACTACGTAAATTATACTAAGTCGTAATTTTTAACTGCACATACTGAACCAGTTTACGCGACTTAAAGCATCTACATCCTAATAATATTATAATTGTCAGTTACTTTGTTTGTTACAGTTCATTTAGTGCCGCCCAACTGTCAAACTTGTGTCAAACTGTCAGAAACGGAATAGCAAATAATCATGCAGTATACAAAATTAAGTTCAAAATGAATATAACTAGTGTAAACATGGACTTAATTTTTCAAATTTTAGTCCTTCATTATTTAGGTTCAGAGAGAAATGCAATTGGACCCACTATCTGTCTTAAGAATGCCTCGTATTCATCAGGAGCTCACTCAACCACACGATAACAGAAAACGTATAATGTATCAAGAACCCTTTTAATGGCTGAAACTTTCCGTCGGTGTTTCTAATTAATGCTTTGCAAAATTATATTATTTTCGAAGATTACTAGATTTTTTTTTTCTAGACTTCAAAGACCAACAGTATGTCAACCCGCAAACTTTGGTTACCAGTCCACTACTCTCCAATATTGAGCTATAGGGACTTTGCAGACTGGTTCTTTTCTAGTAGGATATATATCTCATAAAGTTGCATAGTTAATTCAAACATGTAATGTTATCATAATTAGATTATTTCTTCTAACACAAGACAAGAAGTTTCAACAACATAAAAACATACCTACTTATTCATATTTTGTACGTCGGGGTTTAAAGTAATTGAATTAATATACTTTTAGACGCGCCCGGCATAAGGGTTGAAAAGGAGCTGAAACAGCGGGAAATAATTAAAAACAAAATTAAGTTACAAATAAATAATGGAATTTGTTGTGTATTCATGTCGAAGAATTTTTTAAATAATGCTTTGAGTTCGAACATTACATGCAATTTGATAACATAACATTAGGTATATTAGAAATGTGAAAGTTTGGATGTTCAGATGTTTGGTACTCAAACGCGAAAACTTGAACGGATTTACAGATAGCCATTTATAACCTAAATTATTTCAACATATACAAAATATCTCGATATTCCCACAGGAATGGCATCTACGTGGGTGAAACCGCAGAGACAAACGGACTAGAAGTTCTAGCGAGTCAAGAAATTACTATTTATTTCAATTGCTTTTATGAATATAATACATGTCAATTGTGGCTTTATCTTACTTACAATGACTACAACTTGACTACTATGATGCAAATGCAAAACCATTATCTGTACGTGGGGGTATAAACATTTTTGGAATTTCCTAACATCGGTATTTAAATAAAACGGGAAGGGTCTAAGACGTCTAAGAAATGCGGTTTATCGGCCACAGGCACGTCATTAACTATCGCGAGGAGGCAATAACGTAACTGGCATACCGCGCTCACTAGACCAACTATTAGATTGTGTCGGTTAGATATAATATGTTTCCTTAAGTACTAAACATTCGGTGTAAAAGCTCACTGGCTCACTGTTTTTTAAGCTTAGAAAATTCTAACGCCCGAAATTAATAACCTATCCGTCGCTATGGATAGGGCTATCTGAGATAGTTGCCTAGGATACTGGGCCCCTACCGCGCAAGTGTAGCCGGGCTTCGACATCGACTTCATTTGACAGATGGATGTGACATATTGCTCTTAGTCTTTGGTAAGTTTTTATTTGTGTCAAACAGAAGCAGCAATGTGTCACATCCATCTGTCAAATGAAGCCGATTATGATCCCGACGTCATTTGCGCGGTACGGCCCCCGGTTTTATTGCCTAGCAACCGTCGTTATTTTGGTCATAATAACAAAAATATCCTAGGCAACAATTTTAGATAGCCCAATCCATATCTACAGATAGGTTATTAATTTCGGGCGTTAGATAACAAAGAAGCATCTGCTTTTTAGGGTTTCGTAGCCTAAAGGCTAAAACCGATGTCACACCCTTTTTATTAGAACTTTGTACTTTGCATTTTACAATGTAATTTTTATGTAATAAGTATAAATAAGAAATTATACTAGAAAAAACCACTGCGGCCCGACCGCCTAACGGTATAGCGTGTGGTATTGCTATGGCTATCAAACTTCAAACTCTCATAAAACCCTTCAATGATAGGGTTTTTGGCTAATACCTACATATTTCTATTCATCTATTGGATTCACGATTGCATTTTTAGTATGAAAGTAATAGCGTCAGCGAGAGCCCTTTGTAGGGGGTTTGAAAAATCGATAGCTATAGCAATAGCACAAGCTATACCGTTAGGCGGTCGGGGCGCTGGTCCCATGTCGTCCCATCTGAGCGACACGCGACCAGTGGTTTTTTCCAGTATGTTTTCTTATTTGTATTTATAACATCTGCTTTTCTTTTATAAATCGGTTTTTTACCAGCACTTATCAGTTTTTCGTTAAACTAGGTATGTAAAATCGAGGTACTTCCCGGTTGACCAGTAGGGTTTTTTGGGAAACGTTTCCTCGGAAAGAACTAAGGTTAAAGAAATAATTTATTATTTGAATGAAATACCTCTGAATTGTCTACTATTTGCGATATAAGTTTTTCTATATACCTTTTATTTTTTTAAACAAAGCTCCCTGAAAAAAATCTACTGGTCATTCGGGAAGTTTCCCCGACTGTACGTGTCTTTACTACTAAACATTAGATTTTTAATGAAACGGAAAGAGACTTATCACCATATTCTAAGTCGTTCCTCCAAAACTTTTTACACTCCAGTCAAAATGGTACCGTCGTTGGTTAAAAATGGTAGTGTGCGCTAGGCCTAACACGGCGTGGCTACGTACTCTTTGGTTCCTCTAAGTCCTTACGGAGTTATGACTTAGAATGCCGATATCGAGGAGTATTTCGAAGAGGTTTTCAATAAGGTTTATCCTTCGATAATTAGTTAAGTCGAGGACGAGTAAGTTTTGGAGGAACGACTTAGAATATGGGTGTTACTCGCACAAAAAGTTCGTCAAAACTATGGCGTTGCTTATTACCCTTATTGCAAGTCGTATTCTACATTTCTTCGAGTCGAGAATCGAAACGCAATCGGAACTGTCTTTTCTTATGTTTTTGTACAGCAACTGGTAGGTATATAGATGTGAATGTGGAGCCCAGGTGAGGTGGTGCGTGTTTCGCGTGTGAACATAATTAGGCTATTGTCACTCTATCGAGCACAGGGTATTAACACAATAAGCTGTGTATACACCGCATTATGTTCGCTAGCTGCGGTAAACACTGTTGTCGGCAGTTACATGGTTTTAAACTTAATTATTCGTATACATCTATCTCAAACCCTATTTTGATGCGGCAGATAAAATATCCTAAGTGAATGAAAGATGCTGGTCGGTTACGTCTCAAATGTTTCGTTCGTACGAAATTACTAGCGTTCGCTTATTGTTTATGTTGAGCACATTTGTAGAATAATCAATTCTCTATACCTACTATTGTAACATTATTGCGAAAGTTTGTAAAGATTTTTGGATGAATGAATGGATGTATGTTTATTACTCTTTCACGCAAAAACTACTGAACGGTTTGATTCAAATTTAGAACAGTAGTAGATAGCCTGGATTAAAATATAGGATACTTTTTATCCCGATATTCCCATGAGAACGGGAACCATACGGATGAAACCGCCGGCGCCCGCTAGTAAATTTTCATGCATGGTTCAATAGGCGGTCAATATAATTAATTTTGTTTTCGTTATTTATCAGATCCGATTTCCAAAATATCATAGTAGCTATATTATGATACTCCTTGTGAGTACGATGAAGTATGAAGTATTGCAACCTACATTTTTTTTTGGTCTATCACTGCCAACTCGTTGAAATTGTTGTGGTGAATCCGACATTATTAAACACGCAGTTCAAACCGTTACACCAGTTCGTTAATTTTATTACAGTTATGAATTAAGTGCTGAAAGTTTAGCAACTCTGAAATAGTTGGCTAGTGGCCATTGGAGACGGCACCTTGTCAACAGAAGCTGAATCACGAAAATATTCAGACGAACGAAATAAAAATACACACCTTGAATAATTCAGGTAGTCGTAAAACTACAGATCGTTAGTAACCTTCCAAATGGTCTTGTAATTATTTATGATGAGCGATATAAAAAAAAACTTCAAGATCCTCAAATACTTTTATAATTTTAATACGCTGTTGGCCAGCGTTGTCACATCAATGCTGGGAATATCCTTGCATTCGAAAAAAAACATCTTTTCAGGTGTTTAACGATCGATTAAAATGCAACAGCCAATAATTAAGACTAGAACCCATGACCTTTGGAAATCCGTTACAATGATCTTCCAAAGCGGATGGCGTTTCCAAAAGTCGTGGGTTCGAGTCCCATCTGAGAATTCACTTGTGGCCGAGTTGATTTTTCCAATATTTTTCTATTTAAAATTTATCACAATTATTGCATTGGAAAAATGCAAAAATAAAAAAAAACAAAAAAAAACTTCAACACTAACTCCGTTATTCTGTTATTCTGACTAAAACTTGTTCTTTAATAATTAAAAAAAATATATTTTCCTTTTGACCGTTAGCAATGTCACTCATTTATTTCTTTCTTTCAACGCAATTTCACAAACGAGGAAAAACGCAATATAAGCCGTGCCATTCCTGAGCTGAATATGTTGTTGCGTGATTTATATTAATTTAAAGTAATCCCGAGGTATTTGTCTCGCAACCACTGGAAACATACGGAAAAACATTAAACCTGAAAATATCACTGGCAGTCATAGAGTAAACAATTTTGAGTTATGCACTAATATTGCTATAGAGTGCCCATTAATTTCAAAGCATAAGTGCAATGTGTCTTCTCTACCTAATAAATGACGCAAATTTAATATGTTACTGGTGCTATTCATACAGGATTTCAAGAAACATCTGTTAGTACAATAAATAAATAAATAATATTTCTTAGACTCACACCAATTAACCTAGCCCCGCAAAGTAAGCACTGTGTTATGGGATACTAGGGTAACGGATATAAATACATATATGTGTATAACAATATATAATAATATATATATATATATATATACCATGTCCATGACTCAGGTGCAAATTCTCGTATTCATCATACAAATATTTGCCCCTACCGGGATTCAAACCCAGGACCTCGGAGTAGGCGACACCTCGAAACCGGTGTACGTACCAATCTACCACGGAGGTCGTCAAACACCTAAAAAATCGTCCCTCTATTTTTCTGACACTAATAATAAGAATAATGTCCCCCGAACAACCGAGTCATTAACGAACCGAAAACTAAATATTACAATCATTCAATAACTTATATCTGATGATCACTCAGAAATAAATACGATTACATACGAAACTAATACAATCTGCAAGCATTCTCATATTTTGCTCGTACACCATTATAGGGTTACAGGGGGGCGATTCTCGCGCTGAAATTATGTCGAATTCGACATTTTTCTATCTTGAATATAATATTTATTAAAAAATATGAGTAGAATCTTACTACTATCAAAATCCTTTAGTTTCAACGATCTTTGACAATCCTATGATTTCGAAGATTATTTTCAGTGAGATTTTAATACCGATTTTTTGCTTCAAAAAATGTCGTATTCGAGATGACGACACCGCGAGAATCGGCCCCCTGCGCTTTGCCAGTATTATTATATTTGTGATCATAACGAGATTTCTCCGTCTAACACAGTCGAATTCATAGCTGATACGGTATTATAGATATTGGCAGGGTTTATTAGTTCAGAACCCGTTTATTGCAAACATAACAACATCGATGAATAAGCTGAAATTGGGGAAAAGTTTCGACAAGAAATATGTTTGGAATACCTTTTGTTGTTATCGTTAATTGAGAGGTAAATAAAGATTAAACTACTGCTTGGTTTTGGAAGAAAGTAATACGATCCGACGCCAAATTATTTATATCTGAACCTTTATAAATCTTGAGTTATTTTTGTTGTTGTGTTTATAAATAGATGGATATCTGAGATTGTACGAAAAATTGTATAAGTACTGGAAAAAATACATAATAGAAAAAGTAACAACTCTCCATATTGCTCAGAGCGGACGAGGCGATATGAAGTGTAGTTGATTTTTTACCCGACTTCAAAGAAAGAAGGGCGTTATCAATTCGCCGCGTATATATTTTTTTAATGTATGTTCACCGATTACTCGAGAAAGCCTGAACCGATTGAAATAATTCAAGCGTCTTTTTAGGGTTAAAATGGTAAGAAAGGAACCATTATGGTGCGACTCAGTCTGTCTGTCTGTCTGTCACAGCTGGATATATCAAGAACTACTAATGCTATCAACTTGAAATTTAGAATAGTTTTAGATGAAGCTTGCCCAAGTAGTTTACGAATAAGAGAGAAAGAAAAAAAAAATTGTTTTTTTTGCAAGAGGGACCGACTCTTAAAATTGAAAGTGGGCGTGCGGGGTATCAAATGAAAGAGTGCTCCCTGCAGACATTTTTTTAATTTTTTTAGGCCGCTTAGTTTCGACTATTGATGAAAATTAAAAAAAAATACCATTCCCCCTCATATCCGAAGTTTACAAAGAGAAAAAATCTAAAATTATTCCATGTGATATGGATTTATGTAAAGATAACAGAAAAAATAAAACGATGTCTCTAAATAGTATACTTTTTCAGAAATCTAAAAAAAAGTGATTTTGTACTTATTTGCTTTCGGTAAACAGATCTCGACCTATGTCGATGTATGGGGACATTATATGATGGTACAGAACCCTAGGTGCGCGCGCCCGACTTGCTCTAGGCCGGTTTTTTTTTACATACAGTCACGTACAGTACGTTAATGTCTTACATACATTTACGTACAGTCTAGATTCCATTAATTTGGTGGGACTGCAAAAAGTGTTAGGTTGCGAACTGGAAGACCAATAAATATTTAAAGATCATCATTTTAGCTACTGGAAGAACTTGGTTTCACTCAGTAACCCGATGAGGTTAAAGTCACCACCGATGTGGGTCCCTAAAAATGGTTGTACTGCCGAACTTTAAAAGGCTGCGCTCGGCGACAATGCAATGGATCGACAATGGATTCTAAGATCAACAAATAGGTTTTGTTTAGTAAACACATGAGGTAAAAGTATGGTAAATATTATTAATATAAGAGTTATGGTCGCATAACTCCTCACTGCCACGGTGCCTCTAGCCTGACCTGCGGCAGACCAACATTTTTCTTACCTATTTTGAGTCTACTTTTCGTAGTAATCGTGCGGACCCCGCCCGGACAAAAATATTTTATTAAAAAAATACCGACTTCAAAAATCTAAAAGTAACAATTAAGCATTTTGGAGTCGGTGCCACCCAAGGTATCTATAGTGCATTTTTTATATTTTGCACTTCGATACTTCTTGACTTGGCTGGCATCGACTCCAAAAGGCTTATTTTTACTTTTTGACTGAAGTAGGTTTTTATTTTTATACACTCGCGGACAAATTAAGCGAGCCACTGCGTTATTTTGATACAATCATGCTCACTTTGTTCTAGTAATTGAAACATGTTGCTTTCATATAAAGGTGTATGAAAGCGGATTGAGTGAATTTGTTTGTTTTAATTTGTGGTTAACAAACTGGTTTTCTTGAATTTTTAGGACTTTTATTCGTAAGTCCAGTATTCGACTCATACATTGACATATAAGTTTTTACATAACTGTTGATACTTTTTGAGTAATGAGACTATAGAGTGAGCACGTTTGTATGAATATAAGTGGCCCGCTTTAATTGTCCGCGAGAATATTTTTTTTTTCTTATTTATCAAACAAAAATAGCATTGTAAATGCAAACATTTAAAAAACCTATCTTGAACTATGACAGTATAATAAACGGAGAAGCTTGTTGAAAGAGGCAGTTCACTTTTGCATCATGAACTGATAACAAGGCCCCTAGAGTATGGAGTACCTACTTACGGAGTTCTCTACAAACGAGTGGTTTGTATATCGGGGTTATTGCTTACAGAGTATTTTTCTCTTACTATATCTATTAGATTTTCTAGTTCAGATAAAACTTAGAGACCTTTGTTGTATTGTTTTTTTTTATGTACGACGGGGAGACTCTTAGCCTTCATCATACCTGATGTTAAGTATTGATAAGGCTGAAGATGGAAGCGAGCCTCTCCCGGAATCGTCAATCACTGAGGAACTGGCTATCTTATCTCTAACTGTCGGAACACAAGAATGCTGAAAACATTGTTATTATGGCGTCAGTCTTAGACAAGATGGGGTAGCTAGCCAGGCGGACTTACGAGTCCTTCCACCAACCAAACCGAATACAATATGTACTCCCGCTGGGAATCGAACCCGGGACCCCTGCGGTTCGTACCGGTGGTTGTACCACTAGACCACAGAGGCGGTTAAAAGCTAGCTTTGTAAATTAGCTTTGTATAAAAAAGGATCATAAGACCGCACACTCACAAGGAGTATATTTTATCAGAACATAGCGAAAGTTGCACGTCTCAGTGAACGACATCGAGAATCGTAGCGATATTACGATGTTCTACATTATGTTATTGATAAGTAAAAGAAACAAATATACGATGCGAACGAAATTACAAATTCACACGATACGTCAGCTATCTTGCAGTATTCTTTTATATTCTTTGTGATTATATTCTTTGATCATGAATTCATGACTTATTTTTTTTGTAGCTGTCTTGTAATAAACAAATCACTTTACCATCGGAATATTGGTCTAAAAGATATAAAAATATCCAACTAAAGATTGTTTTTTGGCCACAAGTGAATTTTCAGATGGGACTCGAACCTACGACCTTTTGGAAATTCGGTCCAATGCTCTAACCACTGAGCTAACGTAACTCCAATAAAATCTGCTGTCCTATACCTACCCCTCCTTCGTACTGACTTTTCAATCTTTATCGGAGATTATTTTTCTTGCAAGGTGTTATTACGGTGTGGATGCAGTTATCAATATTCAAATTTATGTCTTATTAGTAAGTATTTGTATTAAAATGTATTATTAGTAGAATTGGGAATAAAAACAGAATTTGGAAATAAATATTGGAATATTTTTCTTTAAATTTATCATAACTATTAAAATAGTATTGAAAAATGCAAAAATTCTAAAATTATAAATTATCGGCCGTCGCATCATAATCGATCGTTAAACATCTGAAAATATGTTTTTCTCGAATGCAAGGATATTATTAACATTGATGTGACAACGCTGGCCTACGTATTAAAAATATAAAAGTATTGGAGAATTTCGACGGTTATCCGCAAATCTCGGTAGCTCAGTGGTTTGGTTCGGTAAAGCATTGGACCGGATTTTTAAAGGTCGTGAATTCGAGTCCCACCTGAGAGTTCACTTGTGGCCGAAGAATATTTTTTCCAATATTTTTCTTCCAAATTGAGTTTTTATTCCCAATTCTACTAATAATATATTTTAATATAAATACTTACTATTAAGTCTTAAATCTGAATATTGATAACTGCATCCACACCGTATTAACACCTTTAATATGCCAGAAAAATATCTCCGATAACGATTGAAGAGTCGGTAGGAATGAAGGGTAGGTATAAGAAAGCGGATTTTATTCGAGAAGGCCGGATATTAAGTTACTGCAATAAGCGTTGGCTCCAGCCACTTTGTTTTTCTCATTTAACAGTAGAACCACAGTCTATAAAACTTTTCCTCCATACCGTCGTCCGACGGACACGTTTTGACAGAGCAATCGTGCGGGTTTCCCGGAACCAGAAGGGATGCTAGCATGCCCCAGCTGCCGTATAAACAACGCTCGCTGGGGGCATTGGCAATGTCCTGTCAAATACCAAAGTCTTGTCAAAAACGGCACTGTGCGAGGTTCCAAGGGCGTTTTCCCACTGTTAGTTTCTTACACTGTGGTAGAGCGAAGCAAATATTTTGATCTTGATCTACATTTATCACTTTTGAGTAATACATTGATTCTTTTTGACAAGACCATCAATCATCACGTTAATCTGAGAGCCGAAAATTAAAAACTTAGTATCCCTTTTCTTTATTATTTCACGTAAAATATCTGTTTTCTCAGGTCTCGGGTTCAATGCTTGGATGAGTTAAAGCTAAACATTTTGTTAGGGAACCATTTCTTTTATTAACACCAATTTTTCCAAAAACGCCTAAATATAGATCAACATTTTGCTTTAATCTTTACCACCATAAACTTAAATTTTTGTAATGTTAAATCTAGTTTCGCCCGCAGTTATGGCTATTCGTCATTGAATAAATGAAAAAAAAAATGACATCGATTCTGCCTCAGATCGCACTAAAATATAATTCCATCTGTGTCTTGACTAGTGATGGGAATAAAGTAGAGTTGCAGTTACTATAATATTTTTTGTGCTTGAAAGATGGCGACAGTACTGTCAAAATCTGTACACGGAGACCAATTACGCTGCCGAACTACAAGTTCAATACCGTGAGAAAGAACCTGATATACTACTTCACAAGGTAGAAGCAGCACTCGCTCGTCTCAAGCCAAAAGCATGCGGTGGTTATGGACTAACCGTGCTAACTAACCGTGGTTGCTGAAATCGGTGGGCTCTAATGGAACAAAAGTCCTGCATTCCATATGCCAAAAAACCTGGAGAACTGGATGAATGCCTGATAGGACGGAATCAAAGGTGGTCCCGCTGCATTAGAAAGGCTCTCCGCGCAAATGTGACCGCATCATCTCAATAACATCTCATGCAAGCAAGGTACTCTTGCATATCATCAACAAGCATTTGGAGAACTATAGAGCTGGACAAATCGCGAAAGAACAGGCAGAGTTTGTTGAAGGCAGTGTTTGTTGAAGGCAGGGGAGCGCGCGAGCAGATCCTTAACATGAGACACTTGATAGAAAAGTGTAGAGAATTCAATATCTCAATGGCACTCTGTTTATAGATTATGCGAAAGCCTTCGACCGCATCAGCTGAAGAAAGATGTTTGATGCAATGAGCGAGATGGGTATTCCGAAGCATCTATACGGAAACTATACCTTGACGGAAAGTCCAGAGTCAGAGTGGACGATGAAGAATCGTGATATTTTCGGACAAACCGTGGAGTAAGAAGTCGCCAAAATTATTTAACATATTATGCGAAGAGTGCAAGAGGAATGGGATGATGGGATAAAGAGCGGTGGGCCATATTATTGGCTCTAATGAAAATTAACTTGCTCTTGCTAAGACTGAAGAGGATAAGTACAGAATAATGGTCTCAAGATTAACGTTCCGAAACTAAGCTGATGTTTGTAGATAGAGCGGACACTTTACAAAGAACTGGGGAGTTACGTGACTTGGAAACCGTACAGGAGTTCAAATACCTCGGTTCGATGACAACTTGTGACGGAAACTGCGAAAAAGAGGTTGTAACAAGAGCCCTGTTCGCTTTGGACACCTCGAGACTGAAATCACGCATCCGAGCCAAGATGAGATGATGTTTGAGATGTGGTGCTGGCGTAAAATGCTGGGAGCTGTGTGGACAGAACGCCGCACTAACATATCAATTCTGTCCGAGTTGAAGATTAAGACCCGCGTATCAACTGTGTGCATGCAGCGTCTCCGCCAATACTTCGGACTCGTGGCTAGACGTGAACCGGATAACCTCGAGAAGCTCATCGTCGTAGGCCATGTGGATTGAAAGAGGAGCCGGGGAAGATCTCCGACCCGATGGACCGATGCAGTAACAGAAGTCTGCCAAACCAACATGCAGGCTATCCGGATGGCCGAAAACCGCACTGCATGGAGAGCCTTTATACACCATGCGACTTCATGCTGTCGCGACCCTCAGTCATGAGGATACCAGAAAGAAGAAGAATATGCCGTGGCCGTAGATACTTCAGACAAACTTACGATGTTGAACTCTGATAGCTTCGCGTCAGTTTAGTTGTAACTGGGCGCATGTAGTAGGTTGCCACTTACCAGGCGCAACAGGTACCTATGGTTTTAGAAAACCGTTTTTTTTACATAGTTTTGTAAATTTAAAAAGTAAGCCGTTAAGATTTTCAATTGTATCGTAGTGGCCGTTGGCTGTACATTATTACTAAAACTATACAATACATTTTTATTCTTTCCGACATTGAATTGGCTATGGCTCAACATTATCGATATGAACCACCAGTATCATACTACCTCAGTAGAAAATTCATTCAAACCCAACCCATAGAAAACAGAAGCTTGCGCTTTTTACTTACGTAACAGCTAAGTGAGTCGTAGGCTGAGTATTGAGTGGCAGGGTGTGGCTGTAGCTCACAATAACTCTCCGAGACCCCTTGGCGTAATTTTGGGCTTTCGATATCCGCAGGACAACGATGCACGACACCCTTTGTACGGTTACACTGCGGTGTGCCCGAGGCTAAAAAGCCGACCCAGATTCCTTCGCGAATTCCTTGGCTGGCACCGACTCCAACAAAAGGTTTTTTTTTACTTTTTGATTTTTGAGGTCGGTTTTTTTTTATAAAAAGTTTTAATATACTGTTATACCTACCTAATGGGCCTACCGTTTAAGTGCCGTCGGCATCGCTGTCAACTTTACTTTGACAGCCTACGGCGTTTTCGTGCAACGCAACTTCGACCTTATCGTCTTAATCATCTCAGTGGTGGAGAATTCCAGGAGAGGCTTGTTTCCATCTCCAGCCTTATCAATACCTAACTTCAGGTATGATGAAGGCTAAGAGTCTCCCGTTGTTCATAAAAAAACAAGCTTCAATTAATACATAGATAGACTAATAAATAGGTATTTTATTGTTTTCTAGGCTTTGGTTATCCAAATTTAAAAATGTGATGGCGTCTCCATTCCTTTTTCTAGCACGACATCAAATAAAACCATCTTATCCTATATAAAAAATGTGAATGTTTGTATGTTTGTTACTCAGTCATGCAACACAGGTTTAATGATATTAGCACACTAATAATTAATAACCATACCCTGCGGCCCTACATAATTAAAACATCCTATTAACATTATAAACTAGCAACCGCTCGAGGTTTCACCCGCGTGGTTCCCGTTACCGTGGGAATATCGGGATAAAAAGTATCATATATTTTAATCCAGGCTATCTACTATCTGTTTGCCAAAATTCATCCAAATCCGTTCTGTAGTTTTGCGTGAAAGAGTAACAAACATAAAAACATTTTATAAAAAAAATCAAACCGACTTCAAAAAGTAAAAAATAAAACTTTTGGAGTCGGTGCCAGCCAAAGGATTCTACATCGCACTTCTATTAACTATATTTTTTTGGCCTTAGCTAACTAGCACCGACTCCAGAAGTTTTATTTTTTACTTTTTGAAGTCGGTTTGATTTTTTTTATAAAATGTTTTTATTTCAGATTTTTTTGTTACATTATGTGCCGTTACTTACACTAAAAATCAGCCCATACACAACAATGATGTCATCTAGGTATACGACTACTTGCCAAAAGGTGATTGATATTTTTCAGGATTATGAAAAAAACTACTAGCCAGATCTTCGTAAAAATTATATGGGACCACACATAAACCATTTTCTTTCAGATAAAAAAAGAATTATAAAAATCTGTTAACAACTGGCGAAGTTATGGTGGAACATACATAAAAAAATATATAAAAAAAAATACAGTCGCCTTGAGAACCTCCTCCTTTTTTTGAAGTCGGTTAAAAATAACAAACAAACAAACTGACATACTTCCGCATTGTTAATATTAATAGGATGTGAAAGTTTGGGTGTCTGGATGTTTGGATGTTTTTTACTTAATCAACCAAAAATGGATTTGGATGGAATTTGGCACCAGGATACCTAATATATACCTTGGATTATATATACGGAATATATTTTAAACCGATACTACCTTAGGAACCGGAACCACACGGGCGAAACCGTGGGCAGCCACCAATGTACTATATTTTGAGCAAAAAGTTTTTTTATGAATTTATTTTAAATCATCAAAATAAACTGTGAAAATATTTTATCGGTTTAATGTTTAAAACAATAAAAATATAGTTTTAAGAAACGTGAATATTATTTTGGTGGCATAGTTCTTTTACTATTTATTATACTCAATAATTAAATGTTCAAAAAGAATCTGAGCTCGCTGACATGGGTCCGGCGTTGACAGTGGTCACGGTGGGGACTTAGGATTAGTCACAGGAGGGGAGGCGTATCGATGAGAGTGAAGCGAGCGTTACTCTTGCACGCGAAAAACGAGGTGGTATCTTTAATGTCCGTCTAATTTTAAACGACGTAAGTGGCAAATATTCACTTGTGGGGTCTCGCGGGTTAACCCACTAAGACAAAAAGTCCTCCGTTATCCGTCGTCTGCGCTACGACGGATAACGGAGGACTTTTTGTCCGCGACACGTCTTTATTGTTAACCAAATAAGATTCAACTTAGATCGCGTATATCCATGAAAAGTACGCGATAGTCCTCGTTATTTATTCAACTTTATGTTCTTAGTAATAAGGTCGTGTCGCGGACAAAAAGTCCTTCAATGTCCGTCGTCTGCGCAGGCCAAAAAGCGAGCAGCATTAGCCCCCAAGATCCAGTGTGCAAAATTTCAGCTTAATCGGTTCAGCTGTTTGGGCTGTGCGTTGTCTATCAGTCAAGGTATATTACCTAATACAAAATTAAACCTTCGTACATACAATTAAATCTAGCAAAGATTGAAGTAAAGGTTGTAGAACGTAAAAGCTTGTCAAATAACATGTAGCTCTGTAATTTCGATTTGAAACATTGTCTAACAAACTGTATCAAAAGACGTGAGTTACGACATATTTCGTTCTCAAAGTTAACCTTACCTGTACAACTTGTTACTTTCCACAAACTTTTCGTTTAAAACTTGCTCTGCAGCTGCATGCGAGGAAGTTTCCACTTTCTCTTTCGATGTTGAGTAATTTAATTTTTCGCTTTTGTTGGTGAAACTTTGCAATTTTTTATTCTACTTCGAACTTTTATCTCAACAACATCAATCATTAGGTTGATCTGCAGGCTGATTATCTAACAAAAATCAACTAGCAACCAGTTTCGTCCTGTCATTACTGTCACATTTTCATACTGTATGATAGGCACAGCAGCAACGAAACTGGCAACCGAACCAAGTTTTCGTTAGATATTCAGCCCTCTGATAGTCGTCAATCCAGATGAACCTACCGACCCATGTTTATGTCGGTCCATACAATATAACACCTAGATAATAATTGTAAAAATCGTTTTTGGCGTGGCTCCATTCGATTTTTCCGTTGTGTTGTGCTGAATTTCAAGTATTTTTTTTTTTATTATTGCTTATAAATATCTGATAACAATGAATGACTGTGTATGAGAGTAGATAAAGAATGTATCTATGAATTTGCACACAACTATCACTCGTGTGATACTATTAAAAACCTCTAGGCTTGGTTTTAAAAACAAACACACACTTCTGTCTAATAGGTACCCCTTATTATGTAACAGTTTCATAATCTACAACTATGTCACCAGATTCACGGTTTTATAAAATTCGGAAGGTTTTAAACTTGAAAATTAACACATACAAGCCGTAGCCTGAGGGTGAGTTGTATGAAAACATGTATGTATTTTATATAGAAAACGAGAAGTTGACGCCGTCCAAACAGTCTTTGCACTGCCTTCAAACGGCCTAAATGTTGTACTCACACAGAAAAGTGCCGCTACACTCGCGCTCGGTACTGTTTTATGTATGACTAGCGGCCGCTCGCTGTTTCTCTCGCGAGGTTTCCGTTCTCGTGGGAATCCACTAGTTTAAGACACTACATACCAAATTTCATCCAAATCCGTTCAGTCGTTTTACCGTGAAAGAGTAACAAACAAACAAACAAATAAGCAAACAAACTAACATACTTTCACATTTATAATATTTGTACGATTTACACCGAACGAACGGAGTCGGCGCGCAGAGTTCTAGTTGCTACAAATATTAAATGGCGTATATAAACCTCACAGATGATTGTAAAAAAAACAGAAAATCACTAAAAGCGCTTGCGTAAATAATAGCGGAAACTTTTTAAACGATATTTACTTATGAAAGATAATAAGATAACGATAATGATTAAAATAACAACGAAAAACATCGAAAAGTGCGAAAGTGAGGTTATTTTACTTACCTACTCTTAAATGTAAAGAAAAAAAACAGAGACAAATGTTTTATAGCGGACCTTATTAGACGCTTTCATTGTTGCGAGGCAAATAAAACAATTGACAGTTAGGCGAAGCCTATTAACTCTCATTGAGTTGGGAACTTCTCGGCCAAAGAACTTCCAAATACGTGAACAAAAAAATTTAAAAGCCCACGACGACGCGACGGTTAAAACGTAATTTAAAAAACGATAAAATAATTAAAATATCCCCGCCTTAATAATAATAACCCGTCCGCTGCTGCAATTAATTGAACTAGTTTTGCACTTTTATAGTAACGTGAATAATTGGAGACATTTTATCACTATACTTATTACTATGTTGAAATCTATAATAGTGATGGCAGCCCCCGACGGATTATTATATCTCATTACATAAATTCTTTAAGTCGGGGATATTTTAATATTTTATCGTTTTTCAATTACTTTTAACTGTCGCCGTAAATTTTCATTATTTTTAGTTTTGGTTTTTATTTCAAACTTATCGATATAGTTTATGAATTACTGAAAACCGTATCAAAATCGGACTACTAGTTTTAATTATGCACAAACTAGTAGATTTGGAGATAAATGGCAACATTGGTTTGCAAAAACAAACAAACATCCTCTCACCCCAAATGCATATACCGTCTCCGTTCCGTCTCGTGGGTAAAAACGAAAACAAAATCAGTAATCTTTTTTAAACGATATTTTCATTGTGTGTTTTTAATTATCTCCGCTACAGCCTTATAATGTGATTGAAACTTTTTGTGGTCGTGTGAAATGTGCAATTATGTAACTGTAAGAAATTAATTGGAATCGCGCAAATCATATTAAATCTGTGATCTAGCTATTAATAAATGCAGTTTTAATGGCCCGATAAACAAACAAATTTATTTGACGTGTGTGACGTGTGTATGAGTGAATTTCCGGAAGTCTATGTACCGGCTACACCCCCGTCTTTGTGCGTAGGGATGCTCTCAGGTAAGACGGAGCGTGTAGCTGGATCACAACGCAAACATAGCCGCAGACGGTCAAATAAATTGGACAAACACGAAAATTTGTCAGAAAAAATTATCGCATGCGCTTTATATAGCGATGGGTATAAAAAAGTATCTTAATGTGTCGCACTAAGCGCTTTGACTCGACATTCATCATCCGCACCGCTAAAGAGTGGAACTCCTTGCCTCAGTCTGTGTTTCCTGACACTTACAATTTGGGGGTCTTCAAGGCACGAGTGAATATGTATCTTCTAGGCAAGCGCGTTACATTCTAGATCGCATCTTCGCTTTCCATCAGGCAAGGTAGCGGTCAAGCGCTTTACCTATCTAATAATAATAATAAAAAAATCTTAATAAAATTAAAGTGAGGCTACAAGTGAAAACCACTTTAAATTTAAATAAACGATATTGCCGTTTCTTATGTATATAAATTATGCGGAAGCAAAAAGGATTACGCCAGCGATATACTTTTACGATATGACTTGGCAACACTATAAAGGTGTTACTGATATACATCTTCTCACCTCATTTACTAAATCATACAGATTTTGTCACTTTTATGTACTAATGACGTCATTATGCGTCTGCAATATTAATCATAAGCAAAAGTTTATTACAGAAAATTATTTCGTTCCTTTCTACAAGTTGCTGTTTTGGTACAACATTAAATAAAATGGGGTTATGAAAACAGACCCTAGTATTTAGATGAGACCAATTAATTTATATCATAGGAATTTCTCCTGTGATTTGCAATAAAGTCTAAATCGAAATAAGTCAATTAAAACGTTGTTGAATTAAAATGGAAATGTGTTTATCAAGTCAAAGGCTGACCTGATTCGGAAGTAATTTTGCATTTTTCACGATGTTGAATAATATGCTTTAGGATATTTTTATATCCCCACGGGAGCAGGAATAGGAACAAGGCCGGTAAAATCGCATTGCTAGAAATAGTTCATGAATAAGTGAAACAAAACATCAATACTGAGTAGGTATGGTTTTGGGACTGGCGACCGCGCATCGGGCTTACGTAGACTCTTAGCGTCATAATCACAGACATAGATCTAAATCTATGTCTGTGGTCATAATAATAGACGTGGAATAAAGTGTTACCTATAATAGGAAGAAAACTAATTCTGTCACTTTTATTCGCTAAAAGGAAGTAGGGATGTTACGGATGTGGTTATATCGGAACCGAATTCGGAATCCGAGTTCTGAGATTTGCTTTATCGGAATCGGAACCGAAATCGGAGGCGTAGGCAGAAGAGAGATGTGTTACGGGCAGGTCTAAAAACACAATAACGGTATTTTATTATGTGGAATGTTAAGAAGGGCACGTACTTTAACCGTTGTAGCTACATGAAAACGTTCTGAGGAAACCATTCTTAATTTGAAACTGACAATGGTCAGTTTTCAAAAATACTTTTTATGCATATTGTTCCTGTTTCGCATGAGGATCAAAACACTATAAGACACCAACTGAGGTTTGAGTACTAGAAGCGTCAGAAATCGCAAAAAATGTGAAAAGTCCTCGCTCGCGCCTCACGCAGCCGCATTCGCTTCTCTTACGAGTACCTTTGTTGAATGAACATATTTTCTTAGCGGGTGAGGTTTGAGACAGACAAAAAACTGACCATTTTCCTGCTGACTGCAATTTTTTATTATAGTACAAAATTTTGCAAGAAAAGTAAATACACTAAAAAAAGGCCAAGTGTCCTCATAAGTCTTGGTAGCTCAATGATTAGAGCATTGGGTTGGAATCTCAAAGATTGCATTATTGAGTCATAACGAGCGATATGAGTACGAGTCTATATTTTCATCGTATATTTTCTAGTTTTATCACATAAAAACATCTCGATTTCCATCAGCTTCCCTTTTAGATTTAGAAATACTATCCCACCGAGCCACCATACTACATGGTGGAGATGACAAAATATTGGATGACGATTTTTCGGTAAAATTAATTTGTCATCTCCATTGATTGAATTTTTCTTTTCACCAAATATTAACTCTAATATAACTTCCGATTGAATTTATCGGAACCGAATGTGCAAAATCAATCGGAAGTTCCGACCTTTCGGAATCGGAACCGAACCTCCGTAACATCCCTAAAAGGAAGTGAGAGACAACATTAGATTTAAACCTAGTTGTAACTTTATTCCACGTTTATTAATAAGACAGGTAGAATATAGGCAAGAGCACAGTGGAAGCTGGACAGTATGGATCTCAAATAATCGCTTTCTATGCTAAAAGCGTGGGGAGAAAAATTGAGTAAATTCCTTCGAACCCGAACATATATTCGTTGAAATAGATGTTCTAGCAATCTGGCAAAGTCATAGAAATCATCTGGATCGATGCAGAGCGAGATCAAAAAACTGGTATTTCAGATATTGATATTGTTTCTTAATAATCGGTTGCGTGATACGCATTTTTCAATGAATAATTTCGCTACAACTTATGTGGTCATAAGACTACATATTCTCTTCAAAACCGGAAGAAATAATTAAAAATTCTCTGCAATACTTTTATAACGTAATAAAAGAAAGACACATTAAAAATTGTAACGATCGAACTACTGTGTTCAAGTTAGTTATCACTTTCAGGAGTTCATTATACTGTCTGGTCCGCTATTACGACTACTTCAGTTCGGTTACATTGTAATTCGCCATTCGAGTAACTCATAAACTACTTATAATACGTGTTAGTTGGTCTCGTGTGAACCATAATTTCCGGGTTTTATCGCTGTTGCTGGCACACTTGTTTTCCTATTTCACACGGTTTTGCGTTGCTTTCGTAAATCAGATACTCTGAAACATAAATAGTCGGAGTTATGGGTTGAAAACAAATTGATTAGAGAATATTTCCGTGCGATCGAGTAAAAGAATGTGTGTTATAGTGTTTTCTCATCACCCGATCCGATATGGGTATTGGACCCGACGCCGATATCGGGGGCATGTAAAATGTATGTGCCTGTCTTTCACATTCAGATATCGGATATCGGAGCCGACGTCTTCATACATTTTACTTGCGCTGATATCGGCATCGGGGCCGAAACCGATCGGATACGGACCGAATCGGATAATGTGAAGACGCTCTTACGATGATTACCTATATGTAAAGTAGTTGAAAAGAGTTAAGGATTCAAAAGGGGTAAAATATTGTATGCACTATGAATGCACACAATATTACGTTGATCAAATCATGAAAAAAAAATGACAGCCATATATATTATGTTTTCATTTGCCTGCTGATGTCTAAATAAAATTAGTGAGTATTAGTCGAGTCCCATCTGAGCACTCACTTGTGGCCGAGTTGATTTTTTCTAATATTTTTCTACTTAAATAATAATAATAAATAATAAAAATCTTTATTGTACACGATAAAAACAAAACAAGTGCAAAAAACGAACATACAAAAAGAACATACATAGGCGGCCTTATTGCTATCAATCTCTTTCAGGCAACCTTGGGCGAAAGCAAACAAATAAATAAGGTAATACGGGAATGGGTGTACGAAGAAGGAAGAGAAAATGTATATATTAACAAATAGGTGAATACTGAAAGAGAAAAAATATATGATAATTTATAAGTTAGGAGAAAGAGAAATAAAATGTCTTCTAACTTGATCGCCAAAGGAATTTAGAGTCTGAGCCTTTCTGATACCTTCTGGTAGTGCGTTCCAAAGCCGGACCGCGTGCACGGAAAAGGAATAGGAATAGAAGTTGAAGTAGTGACGAGGAAATTCTAGGGAGAGGTTAGAGAAAGAACGCAAAGTACAATGTGAAGATGTGGTATGAAAAGAAAAGCATTCTTTGGGGTAAAGTGGGGAAGTTGGTAGAAAAAGAATGGAGTAGAGGAGCTTGAGTGTGTGTAAGTCCCTGCGCCGGCAAAAAGGGAGCCGGTTAAGTTTACTACGGAAGGTTGAGACATGGTCATATTTGCGGAGGTTAAAGATAAGTCTGATGCATACATTTTGAAGACGCTCAAGTTTGTTGAATAGTTCTTCAGATAAATCAGTGTTGCAGACATCAGCGTAGTCTATTATAGGTAACAAGAGAGATTGGGCCAGAGTAATCTTGGTACTGCTCGGCAAAAAATACGTAGATGACGTAATGACCCATACGCAGAAAATACTTTTTTCGTAACACCTTCCACACGAGGTCTCCAAGATAAGTGCTGGTCAAACGTTATGCCAAGGTTTCTGACAGTATTAGAGAAAGGGATATTAATACCATCTAAAGAGACCACCGGAAGCCCATCAGAATCAATCCTCGAAACCAAATAAGAGCTACCTATGATAATACATTGAGTTTTGGAAAGGTTAAGGGTAAGACCGCATGATTTACTCCAACAATTTATATGAGCTAGGTCTATGTTAATAGTTGAAATGGAACGTGAAAGTTCAGGTAATGGTGCCTGTGTGTAGATCTGCAGATCTTCAGCGTAGAGGTGATAGGAACGAAGGGATTGTGTGATAGAATTAAAAAATATAGAAAAGAGAAGTGGAGATAAAACGCCACCCTGAGGAACCAATCAATTGCAGCTGGTGATATTTTTAGAGAACGTAATACACCTAGGAGAATGTCGAAATCAACTGAATTGAATGCATTGCTAAAATCTAACAATGCCATTACAGTTCGTTGACGATTATCCATCGCAAGGCGTATGTCATCCGTAATCTTCACAAGTGATGTAGATGTGCTGTGGCCCTTCCGAAAGCCAGACTGAAAAGGGTTAAGGAGATGGTTTTTATTTAGATGATCAGTGAGCTGATGATGAACAAGTTTTTCAAGGACTTTGGATAGAAAGGGAAGGATTGAAATCGGACGTAAATTTTAAAAGGAATTAGGTTTGGCTTTTCTAGGAAGAGTTATAACATTTGAATCCTTCCAAGATGCCGGAAAAGAACCTGTGGAAATTGATGTATTAAGGATGTTAAGTATTAATTATAGGAGTAAGGATATCGAGGATAGGAAGGGTCATTTTACGACTGATAGAATCAGCACCCACAGTCCTGGAGTCGATAGACAGAATAGTTCTCTTCACATCACAGTCTGAAACTTGATTAAGAGAAAAAGAGTCACCTTGGGTTGGCAGGTTAGAAAGATATTGTAAATGATAAATTTTAAATAGAAAAATATTGGAAAAAATTAACGCGGCCACAAGTGAATTCTCAGATGGGAATCGAACCCATGACCTTTGGAAATCCGGTCCAATGCTCTAACCGCTGAGCTACCGAGACTTGCGAACCACAGTCGAAATTCTCCAATACTTTTATATTTTTATACGCTGTAGGCCAGCGTTGTCACATCAATGCAAGGAATATCCTTGCATTCGAAAGAAACATCTTTTCAGGTGTTTAACGATCGATTTTGATGCAACAGCCAATAATTTAAGATTTTTGTATTTTTGCATTTAAAAATGCAAAAAAAATCCAAAGGTCGTGGGTTCGAGTTCCATCTGAGAATTTACTTGTGACCGAGTTGATTCCAATATCTTTCTATTTAAAATTTATCATAAGTATAAAAATAGCATTTAAAAATGCAAAAATTCAAAATTATAAAAAAAAGTAAGTTTTAATTATAACGTTAACCCGTTCAAATTATTATAACAGGGGAAATTAAGGTCGAACATTAAGGTCTGATCCTAACTCTGAGCATATTTTATCGGAGCACATAATAATGTATCCTTACGAAGCGTCTGTGTAGACAAAAAGCCGGCTTATATAAGACTCTTGTGGTTTAGTACATCGTAAATCTGCCGAACAAGGGACACAAAGTGTGGCTATTAGCTTCAAAACCTTTTTATTAAATGTATCATTTTGCACAGATTATTCACATTAGCGGTTAACGAACTAGCATTTGCCACTTCTGATAACATTAGTCGGTATAATATACCACAAGTTGAGAATTTTCTTTTATTGAAACCGTTCTTGAGTGCTTTTAATATATTTCCGGGAATTGTACCTATAAATAGTTGTATTCTCATCGATTGCTGTTGTTCCCCGTCGTTTTTGGACTTCTGAAAGTGATCAATAGACTCTTCCTGAAGTAGTAATTAAAACTTACAAGTGTTGTGACAAACTTATCGGTCAATTAAATACTGGCAAGTTTTAGTAGCCAATAAAGAGAGAGAAAGAGTCCATGTATTGATTGACCATTATTTTATAAACAGATAGAAAATGACAGGATTTGACACATGATACCTACATTTGCAATCAAAATACAAACAAATATAACAAAGACAAAAATTACGGAATATAATAAAGCGACTGATTAAAAATTACTAAATTTACCGACTAAAATACTAGGTTTGGTTGCAAAAAACATAGTTTTAGGTTAGGTTAGGTAAAATAGTTTTTGTCGAGTTACCACGCTCAGCTCAGGATTCAATATTTGAACCACTCGCTACTTCGCTTGCTCTGGTTTCAAAGGTAAGTGACGCTAAAAACTTTTCTGCCAAGCGCAACATACAATTTTTCACCTCACAACAGCGAGGAAAATTTATGGTTTTTTCCGTGGTCAACTTCCGGTAAAAAAAAATATTTTAACAAATTATGCTTGTAGTTTTAATGATAAAAACAACTAAAATAATAAAAAGGTTAAAGTTTATTCAAAGTTATTTAAAATAGGAAATAATTGTTATTTATGATAACAATAAAAAATATTCGGTAAATATTGACATTGACACGGGCACAAGACAAAGACATTTTAAAAATAAAGGTTAATGTCTCGTTCCGAAATCCAATCATAGGTTGTGAAATCTCAACCAGCCTAAATATAAAATTCTTACAAATAGTTTTATCTTATTGTTATTGTTTTTATGATTCGAGGAACTAAAATAATATAATAATGAAACCAAAACGGAGTGTTTTAATTAATTTAAAGTTATTTAAAATAAGAATAAAATGTAACATACAACGTCAACAGAGCGATGGGGAACGCATTTTTAGTTTTTAAATTTAAAAAGTACTTTACCACGCTAGGCCGCAAAATGCGATTTTCCACGCAGGAATTTAATGACAAAACCTCCTTTTACGAGCTTGTGAGGTGAATAAGTATTTTAGTCGATCAGTTAATTAATACCTTGTGTTGCAGCTGCACCAGAAATGTAGCAGCAAGACAATTAAAAAATGCGTTTATGTAATTTTGTTTAAAGAATATTTTCATGCATTAATTCAACGTTGGTATTCTGGCAAGTTGGGACGCGATGTACCCGTATACAATTAGAATGAAAGACATAAAAAAGGAGCTACTGGAATCGTGATCGAAATACTACTAAGATCGTAACATGTAAGTATCGGCCAAGGCACAAAATAAGAGTAACATTGAATTAACCTGTTTGATCAGCAAGGAATCATGATTTTCACAAATAAACATGATCAATTTTTACTTTCGCTGGAATATTAAAAGTTGCATAAAATGACTTGCAATTTAAAATTCTCAACGCCATTTTAAGCTAAAAAACCCTTAGAAATTTAGGTTAGAATTAAATAGGCTTGTAATGGGCACCCCGTGATTCTGACATGCTAATGAAAATTCCCCCTCTTTCGCTCCATAACTCGTAGGTCAAGGCCGAAGCAAATCCGTGAAAGTCTTCCATACTAATATTGTAAAGAGGAAAGATTTGATTGTTTGTTTGTTTCGTCATCGTCTCAGCCACATGACACCCACTGCTGGGTATAGGCCTCCCCCAAAAGGGGGGGTTTGCCATAATCGCCACGCTTGGCAGGCGGGTTGGCGATCGCAGTATGGCCAAGTTTGTAGGAGACGCTGCTGCCCGTCTCCTGAAGGCTGAGTCCGTTAGTCGCCTTTTACGACACCCACGGGATGAGAGGGGGTAGTGCTATTCTAAGCCGACACTACACAGCTATGTTTGTTTGTTTGCATCGATTAAATTTAAAAAGTACTTATCGGATTTTGATGAAATTTTGTACACAGATAGTGGGTGGCCTGGCTATGAATGAACATAAGATATAACTTTTTAATTTTGCATTTTACAATGCTATTTTTATGTGATAAATATTAAACAAGAAAATATACTTGATAAAAGCAACTTATCTCATCCCGTCAGGGCGACATGAGTTAAGTTGCTCTTTTCTAGTACATTTCCTTTTTTAATATTTATGAACATAGGATACTTTTTATCCCGATATTCAAACGAGAACAGGAACCACGCGGGTGAAGCCGCGAGCGGCCGCTGGTATTAAATATAATTGAATGACGGTTCTCAATTTACTGGGTGAGTGTGAAATATTCGAATTACGTCACCATATATCGTCGAGGAGCTAATGAAAGTGAAACACTCTAGCGAAATGTGAAGCTTTCCAAATGCACAAAATACTTTGAAATAGGTAACGAAAAATAAGTATAAAATATATTGATAAAATAATAAAATAACTTGATAATATTAAACGATTTTGATGTGATTTTTTCATGAATCAGTTTCATTATGTTAGCTATGGGCTGTCTATTCGTTTATATTGTGTTCTATATCCAGGTCAAGGATATTTTTCTAATCTAAAATATGATTTTGTCAAATTTTTTTTTTTACACGCGCCAATTCAATTAATTTTTCTGATTTCGACCGTCGACTCAAATAGCTAAATCACCCATTTTCCTTAGTTACTTACTTAAAACAAATTTGGTTTTACGTTTGGTTTTGCTTATGCTTAATATTCAATAGGTATCTAATGCTTAAAATATGAAAGTTAAAATAAATTCTAAAATTAAATAAAATAAAAAAAAAATGTGTTCGATATCGTTGACCTGAGCAGCCCCTGCTCGATCGGCACTTACTAAATTAACATCTTATATTTTATAATGTAAGGTTTTTATGACATGGATTTCATTCTGTACACAAGTTAGGGAATCGATTTTTTTAAGCGAGATCGCGTAATCGACATTTCGTCTGTTTTCGAAATATGGATGACTTAGTTACATTTCTTTCTTTCTATTATTTACCTCTTGTAAGCGTTGATGACATACCATCACAATAGCTTGTTCCTGCCAGTTTACTCCAAATTACCAGTTCTAAGCCGAGATGAATATCGATATAAATGGCGCCGAGATTCAATAGAAATGTACACAGTCCAACGTTCCTAGTTCAAATAACTAACTTCGCTAGATATTGAACGAGTCAATCCGAGCCAAGAAGCCGTATAGTTTCAATTCAGGGGGTCAACTCTGCTAACGTTAAGTCATTATCGTATTACAATCGTGTCTTAAATGTTGTATTATTTTACATTTAATATTAAAAACACATACACTCACGCCAAGCGCCAAATATCCCTTCCTGAGTTGGCAGAGGTGATGCAGCCCGAGAGTGACACGACGCCACATTTGGCTATAGTTTAATCATAAAAAAACTGTCAATCACTACAAAATAAACAATTTAAACTTTAATGGTCACTACCACTAACATTATTAGGAATCAAAATATTAATAATGTTAATGAGCACCTAATTGAAACACAATTGAGATACGATGGACACTAAAGTTTATCAGAATTGGGACCTAGGTTACGCCATGTCGTGCACTCATCGGTGTAATCAACAGAGGCCTGTTTGCATTCACTTAATTGAACAAGACGACAATGACTAATTAGCTAATAACTAATGGCTTTGTGTTTCTCTTGTGACGATACGCTTAGCGAAATGTCTTAGGCCGCGGTCCCATTTGGCTCACAGTTAGCGTCTCTGCCAGTTTAAACGGAGTGTCCTGTCCATGCGCGTACGCGTACTCAACGCGTACTGGGGCCTACCATTGTGACGGGGCTCCTAGTCCGGCAGCACTGCAGTCGCCGGAACGTCGGAACCGCCGCACTCGTTTTAATAATTAGAAACGAAATAAAAGAATGGTTCACAGGAGACTTGACTTTAATTTTGAATTAATGGAAAAAAGGAACCCGTGTATCGGGTTCCTGATGTATATGAAAAAATAAATTATTTACACAACTTTAAAATAAGTAGTACCGTTTAGGTAGCTGGTTTCTGCAAGATTCCGTCAAAAAGAGCCGAACAGGAATCGTGGAACGGAGAAAATTTGAATTTAGACAGAACAGATAAAAAATATAATTTGATTACCATAGAGTGAGACTACGGAGTTTCTAGCCATTATAGAGGTTTCATCCATCCATAAGGCTAGAACGAAATGGCATCGTTACACCATCAACTGTATTGCGATTCATTTTAGGTAGTAAGAGTGAGACGCCGTTATACGCGCCGTATGACAGCATCTCGCGCTCTCAATCTAAAAATGACCTAAAATGAATCGCATTACAGTTAATGGTTCGCAGTTTGCGGCGTTTTGCTTGCTGACTCTTTCAGTGAGCGGCTGAGTCGCAGCGAACGATGCTCGCGGTCGGCGGCTATTAGCTCACTACGCTAGTGCGCTGTGCACTACGCTAGTGTGGGTGTACCTATATCGAGATAGACGAAAAGAGCGCTTCAAACTGTATGAGAACCTAGCGTGTCGAATTTTTCGTATGTACCATGACGTTACGAGCGAGATTTAGTGATGTGGAAATGTTATTGACGAGCTCTTACACGAAAGCACTGCATAATTGAGCATTTTCGTTTCAGAGTGATGCGTGTATTAATGGCAATAGTCTCAAGCAGACTCTAGCTCTAGGCAACTATCTCAGATAGCCCTATCCATATCTACAGATAGGTTATTAATTTCGGCCGTTAGGTTGAAAAACTTTGACCGTGGATCAATCTTTTTACACTTTTACCGTCTATCTCGATATAGGTCTGTGCTTAAAGCACTCCACGCACTATCTATATTACTGTCCATCAAGAGAGGGATGGAGCTATAACAGGAAATGGGAAATTGTATTTGCATCTCTTACCTTTGTATAGCTTCATCCTTCTTGGACAGCAATATGGATAGTGCTACTCACTCAGAGTCATTCAGCGGACAGTGTGCCGCTAACTGTAAGCCCATTAGACCGCGGCCTAAAGCTGTCATTGTGGCAGTCATGTTTTGTTTATCTCGCACACTCGCTGTCTGGCGGATATTGAATGTTTATTCGAGAAAACATAACGTTGGTACAGATATTCGCATAACATCTCTTTGAGTAAATGAATCTCGGTCCAACAGTATTTCTTTTGCGTTAATGTTTCCATTGATTAAATAAACGTACCTAAGTAGTAAACAGGAGTTCCTATCTTATGTGATTTAATCAGAGAGACTGAATGTTGACAGTACATTAAATTAACTACTTACATACTTGGTGAGAGATACATTTTCATTTTTCATTATTTAGGTATGTACCTACATAGAAATTAAATTCGGAGAGTGCTAACATTTCTGTGTAGGTAGTAAGCTTAGAATAATGATTCTAAGGTAGTAAGCAACTTAAAGCAATTTACTGATATCTGTATATACTTGTTATACTCGTGATATCTTAATATTCCTTTTATATTATCCTGACATTTCTGTTTTAAAAAGTGTGACGACCACAACGCGTTTTAATAAGTTATTAAAACTTATATATGTTTTCAATTATTCCAATTATATATAAGTTTTTTTTTTTTACTTTAATTACCTACGCTTTGAGATTATGACCCAGCTGATTCGTCTTCTAGTAGCATTGTAAGTTGTGTCTTACATTAATGCACTTTTATCTATCTTTTTTTTGCTGTTGCCATTGTATTTTTTTATTTATACAGCTTAACATAAGTACCTTAAGTACTCATGCTCACTCAAACGTTTCTTCAGCGGTGTCGTGTGAGGCGGGTCGTTACGTTCCCTAAAATATGGTTGAGCAAAGCGATGGCTGGTTCATGCGTCATGCTCGTGAACGGGTGCCGCCAGCGGAAATGGGTCTACCTCGGTCTGCTTATCTTAATGTTGTGCTTAAAGCCTAAATATTTTTATCTAAAATAAATTGATACTGACCTGTATGTACCTCACAACTTGCAGTACAGTAATCTTGTAATGCGAGAAATGTGTAATGTATGACAGACAAGTCTTTCTTCGCCACTTAAAAATTGTTTATGGTTACAATAACCATAAAATGTAATATTTTAATTAGTATTTTCTTTTTGTGATGGAAATTGACCTTACTGTTATGTTAAGGTCACTTTTCAATTTGACGACTCTGTATGAAATAAAACAGGGAGAAAAAAACAGCCCTTGACGAGTTACTTGCCGGTTCTTCTCGTTACAAGGTCTCCCCGATGGCGTAGCTTCTTTGACGTTCATAAGTGTTTGTAACAGCCTAGACTGAATAAATGATGTTGAATTTAAATATGTCTGTCAATTCATTGTAATTTTTTTGGGTGCATGTTGAAAGTATAAAGGAATAAATTTAAGTATTTACGATTTATTATCAAAAAATACGAGCCATCACCTCAAAGCTCTACATAACTTTATGGTCACCATCACAAGTCCTTGTATCGTGTACCTCGCGACATAGCTGTTAAACAACCGCTACAGTATTAATAATAATAATTATTATTATTATTATTGCACAAAGAAGACAAAGAAAGCAAAAACAGACAGTAAAAGGAAATACACAAACGGCGGCCTTATTGCTAGGTAGTAATTTATTACAGTATTATTATACCTACATATAATAAATCACATGTAAGAGCTGAGATTTTACAATTTAACTAACGTGTATAATATTGTAATGGGTTCGCTTTCTTATAGGTTAATTAACAGTCTATTTTAAGTGCTAGCTAGTGCAAGGTTGTTTGAAATTTCTTCTTTCTCTTCTGAGAAACTCTCCCGGCGCGCTTATCTCGTTATCGTTATCGACTGTATTTCGGCGTGCGGCACTGAAATTGAAAAAAGGCGCCGATTTTTTAAAACATCTAGGTACTTTTGTTGTCTGAAAAAAAAACAACAAAATATTTCTCACATTACTTTTACTAGTTCAATTGTATCATCATAGCTTTGACAACATATCTGCGACATATGAACCGTCAATAGCAATCCAAGCTTTCAACGAAACTATTCCCATAAAATAGGAAAACAGATAAAAGCGCAAGTTAACGGCGGAAAAATAATCTTATATAGGTAGTACGTTGAGAAAGTAATCTTCAAGTGAATCCAATAAACATCGAATAGGTATTCGGGTACACACAGATGGTGTGGTTCTCAGATAGATTTCCGACAGGAAACGATGGCAATGGATCAGTGGACCACTAATAATAGTGTAATAGAGGCTCGTAATAGTTAGTATTCTTTGCGCATACAATACAATATTGCAAAGTTTAAAATTTAATTGATACTTGAAATCGTCCTCATTGTCACCTTCATTGTAGTTAAATACTGACGTAAAATATAAAAAAATAATATCCCAATTGTGTTATGGATTTGCTATGGGCATGCACTTGACATGGAAACAATAATTTTATACTTTTATTTTGTAAATTCCTACTGTATACTTATTATACTAATGAAACACCCCTGCTAGAGAGAACGCTCCTACAAACATAATTCGTATCACTAATTTTTGTTGCAGTATTTCAATAGACTATATTATTATGAAGAAATGAGTCCGACGTTCAGTATTTTCCTAAATTCTAGTGTCCTAATTATATTTTAGACGCTAATTAAAAATGTTTTTTTGATACTTTTCTTAAAGTATTTACCGTTCATGACACGAGTCATATGAATACATTACTAATATTAGCAAAGCATTATAAGAGCTGAAAAAGCTATTCATATTTCTCCATAACTGTTGGTAAAGAGATCAAAAGAACTTCGTCAACAACAACAAGGTAAATAAGCGTGCCTCTATAGCTCGGAAATCGGCCTGTCCGTTTGCGTCACAAGTGAATACGCTTGGTTCTTTGCAAGTCAATCGCTGTGAAAGCAACGGCCCGTTGAACTTCAGATGGGACGTAAATTGGTGGAACTGACAGACTTTTTAACGCTGTGTAGTTACGTACTTATCGATTTCACGTCCGCCATGAATAAACAAACGGATATGAAACAGAAATGCCTGCGAACTATCATGTATGTGGAGTTTTGTGCCGGAAAGAGGCCGTCACAAAATCTACAGCTCATTTGCGATTTATTTATGGAGAATTACGCTTTTTTTTTTTTTTAAATACATTCCTCCTGATATGAAAGATACGGAACGAGCGATTCAGGTATAGATGCTTATTTGAAAAAAATATATAAAAGGCTGTATCATTACAGCGACATTACAAAATACCTTAATGGTTTTTTTTTAAGTTAAGTTAAGCTATATTTATTATTTATAAATAAATATTATGAAAGCCATATTTATTAAATACACTAGTGATAAAACAGTTCGTCAAATTATAACTTTTTAATTTTGCTATTTTTATGTGTGGGATCTGAATTCGTCAAAGTTTTCCTACCAAGACTAAATCACGACTTTATTAACCGAGAAGCAGAATTAACATCTTGTCACAACCTTGCTATTCTGAAAATGGTAAATCACTTCGAAAGTAACTTCGCAAATCATCCAACTGTGAAATTAAATGAAATATTTGTTTATTTTCCCATCACAAATAACAGAACTTAAGACTAGTTAATATTCTATGGTACGAATATACAGGGACAACCCACAGACAATAGAATGACGTAGGTATAAATAATGTAATTGGGTATGATATGATAGTACACGTCTTAAGTTTAGGATTTAGGGTAAGTAGCTTAAAATTCAAAACAAAGTAAGCTAAATTATATAAAATAACTATAATAAGTAGATAACCTAAAGCTAAGATATTGTGTATGATTGAGAGCATGTGTATGTGTGAGTGAGATCGCGTGTGTCATTTTAGGTTATGAGTGGTGTGTGTTTATGTGTGTGTGTGTGTGGATGTATGAGTATATGTGGAAGCGAAGAGATAGGCAACGTTACGAAATCCATTATTTCTTAATCATTAAAGGATAACCTTAATCATTGCATTACATAATAAAATTAATTATATTATATTGAGTACATTTATGAATATTATTTCAGAATGCAGAGTAGTTTTTCGTAATCAAGAGTCGTCAAAATCTTGGTCACTGTCATTGTTTTGGTGTGAGAAGAATGAAAGATAATATGAGGATACATAGAATACTGGATGTTTTTAAAGGATGTCGAACATGATTTAATAAGTTTTCAGAATAGCAAGGCAATCCAGCAATACTTGAGCTATGGCCAAACAAATGACAGAAATGCAAGTTGGTTCTATAGGCATACTTACTGAAGTAACTCGGAAACCACTTGTCCTCTGAGATTCATACTGGTGCCGCTGGTTTGCAGTCATTAATGCAAAATAAAAGCTGGCTGCTATAAGGGTTAAATGACTGGTTGTTTTATATATTAAGCTTATCTCTTTTTAACTGCCTCTGTGGTCTATTGGTATAACCACCGGTATCAGACTCAGGGGTCCCGGGTTCGATTCCCAGCGGGGGTAGGATCCAGGCCCAGTTGGTGGTAGGACTTATTGTAAGTCTGCCTGGCTAGCTACCATCATCTTATCTTAGCCTAACGCCATAACAACAATGTTTTCAGCATTGTTGTGTTCCGGCAGTTCGAGATAAGAAAGCCAGTTCCTCAGTGCTGAGGATTCCGGCAGAGGCTCGCTTCCATCTTCAGCCTTATCAATACTTAACATTAGGTATGTTGAAGGCTAAGAGACTCCCCCGTCGTTCATAAAAAATCTGATATAATTCATTTAAAAACTTTTTGGTAGAATTTTATATAAAAAACTTAAAAAAAAAAAAAAACTGCTGCCACCGACTCCAAAAGGTTTATTTTTTGCTTTTTAGTTTTTTGAAGTCGGTTTTAATATTTTTTTAAAAAGTTTTTTATTTTACATTTTTAAAGGTAGAACAGGTCTCGTACCTACGCTAATAACCTTATGTCAACTCCTCATTACCTTTTACAAAGCTGCTTTTCCCGGTGCAGGGACGTTACTTATTGAGGGTTTATAGCCTATAGGTATGTTGGCGAGGACCAATAGCTATTTAACAAAAAAGTTTCATCAAAATCCGCTGAGTAGTTATTGCGTGAAACTTCAGCTCGAACAAGAATCTAACAATTACCTGGATGATATAATTGTTTCATGACTCCCATGACATTAGGCCCCATATCTCCGAAGATTATCATCGGATCTCAATGAGACTTATATGGGACCAAATTGACAGAGTACCCGATCGAACAAAAAAACAACTATTAAAATCGGATCACCAACACCGGAGTAATCGGTATACATAAATCGGACAAAAAAAAAATACGGGTTGAATTGAGTACCTCCCTCTTTTTTTGTTGAAGTCGGTAAAAACTGTTCGTCTTTGTATATTGTGCATTTCTGGCACTACTCACAACACACTAAAGTTCTAGGAAACATCGGATATAGAACTAAATTGGATAATTCTCAAAGGACAGCGAGCAGCGGCGGGCTTAGTCATGACAGGTTAATGGGCATTCGCGTATTATTCCCACTGACACGCATTCTGTCCATATTTAGAGTTCCCCGTCTTATAATGAACCCCATTCGGTCTAATGGTACAATAGTTTAAGTAAATGGCTTGTCGCACATACTTGTAATAGATTGAAGTTCTAGATTTATATTTCAGAAATTGCCATTGGAATTGTTAGGGGGAAAAAGGCATAGTAATGTAAGCGTTACATTACTTCAAAATTGCTGTAAACGCTAACGGTAATTGTACTATAGTGTTTGACATATTACTCAGGATAAAACGTGTTTTTAGCATACTCATTGCGTACTATCAGAATGCAGATTACAGAGCATCAACAGAAGATGTGACGGTTGAATTTCATTAGAGAAAATTATATGCTACTCCTGTTGACGTCAAAGATTTGTGTGTATACTCGTATTTTCAGTAACTTGAAATCTTATTAAGTATTACATTTCTTAGGAAACATCTTTTATGATAAATAAATCTATACTAATATTATAAAGAACAAAGATTTGATTGTTTGTTTGTTTGTATTGAACAGGCTCCGGAACTACTGAACGGATTTGGATGATATTTGGTACACAGATAGTATATAGCCATGGTTATGAACACTGGGAACGGGAACCACGCGGGTGAAACCGCTCGTTATTAATATTTTTATGAGTTTGGCAAAAAAAGCTTTGTAGTAGTATAAATAAACATTTTTGCTAGACGACCATTTGGTGCATTGATAGAGCATTTTGGTATTTGCACCAAATATAGACTTGCATCGTAGTGGGGGAAAAAATAATTACTTTAAACAGTATTGTGTTCAGGACTAATCATCATTTACCTAATAAGTCAAGTCAAGTATACCAGTAACCAATTTATTGAACTATTCCATTTTACCAAGGTTGTTTAATTGATGTGTCCGTGACTCAATAAACGCTGCTATTTGTTTTCAATTTTCCAAGCACCTTAGAAAAAACAATTCCATTCAATTTGTTTTTGCATTTAAACTTTAGGAGTCCCATTAAAAATGAACGTTATCATCAAAGTTTTATTTCCATTAAATCGCTGCTATAAATTTTCAAGACACAAAATTATCTTAATTTTCTTTGAAGTGGCCCTGTTAGGTTTCTTGTTGTAATGTAAACATAAACTTAAAGGTGCTTAGTATTGTAGCAAGAGGCCACTAGTCTTTATTTTTAAAAATGAATACCTTGGTCACGCCATAACTTTATTAGAACGACTTTACCGATTTCATTTATCTTTTTTTGTTTTTTTTTTTATACTCGTACTTTGAAGGCAGAGATCTAAAGAAAATCCTTGAAGACTTGGATTCGGTGCCAGTCAAGGCAAGAAATAGTTATTTGTTATGCAAGGCTGGAAAGTTGGTTATTTTGCAGCGAGTTACCTCTATTGAAAGCAGAGCAAGTAAAGGATTCTAAGATTGAATCCTGAGCGAAGCGAGGATTTCAAAGGTACAAGACGCTAAAAACTTTTCAGCCGAGCGCAACACAAAATTTTTCACCTCACAATAGCTAGGAACAATTTATCGTTGTTTCCGCGGTCAACTTCCGGTAAAAAAGTATTTAAACATAAAGTTTAATCTAAATGTCTTTAACTATGAAATTGCCGATTTAAAATTATATAATTAAACCAAACGGAGTATTATAAATAATTCAAAGCTATTTAAAATAAGAATAAAATGTAACAAAACAGTCAATAGTGCGATTCAAAACGCATTATGACATATTTTTAGGCATAAAATTAAAAAATATTTTACCGCGCTAGGCCGCAAAAAGCGATTTTCTACGACGACTGAATGACTGAATGACAAACTGAATGACAAAACCTCCTCTTCCGAGCGTGTGAGGTGAAAAATAAATGATTACAAATGCAATGGAGATTGCCTTGCCTGGCACCGACTTCAAACGTCTTTACTTTTTGAAGTCGGTTTTAATAAAAACTTTTGTTTCACATTTTTTAAGTTACTCTATGTCCCAAACTTACTTACACTAAAAATTGATTCATACACAATAATGTCATCTATGTAACTACTACTTGTCAATAATTATTGATATTTTTCAGGTTTATCTAAAAACTACTAGCCAGATGACTGTTTATTCTTTTAGATAAAAAAATATAATTCAAATTGGTTGACAAACTTTTCTGAACTCGTTATTTTCTGTTGAAATTCCTCTCAAAATTTTAACCACTTATGTTAATACTGTGGTTATTTTTATTTAATAGAGGTTTGTAAAACTAAACTTAATCGTTATATGATTCATAGTGTAGAGGTATTTGTTCAACACAATCATTATAACTGAAATATTTTTAATAATGTAAAAGATGAAACCTCCCACGTCGGACATTAATAAGCTAGGTCACAAAAATAAAGAAAGATTTTTCCAATTCCAAATTAGTGAAATAAATGTCAACCTTGAGTTAATATGTTAGTTTATTAGGAACCTAAATTAGTTTTTTTAATAAACGTTTTTCGTTTTAGATGTTATTCCTCATGTCTTTTACTAAAATGGTATAAATAATTGTACAACTAAAAGTTCTATCAATCACTTCTAAAAAAAAAAAACTAAAGCAAGCGTAATTTTGAAAGACATTTGAAGTGTAAACCACTGAAGGGTTCCTGATCCGCTCATCAGGACAGCGGCTCAACTTAGTACTCGTTCAAATGAGGACGATTCATTCATGCTACGATAAGATAAAATCTTATCGTTTTTTTTTTACTAATTGATGTTTTTTCGGCGGCAATGCCTTTTAAATGCCCTATTTTAAAAGAATTGCCACTTACGATAGAGAGATTCTCGATACGTGTGTATCGATTGTGATTTTTGGACGAATCGTGAGAAAACACGATAACTACCTATGCAATGTAAACGTCCATCCGTCATGATGATATATCGAGTTTTTTGACGAATCGTCAATGCGTAAATTGCGTTGGATTGGAATGGAATAAAAGCTAAAATGCTTGCGAATTCGTTAAGGGGACGTACAAAGCCAAATACACATTTTTGATCAAGGATTTCACATAGTATTACTAGATTTATCGGCCCCAAAAAAATACTGTAGAAAGTAGACTATAGTACTCAGTTATGTGATTGACAGAAACATGATTGCTAAAACTTTTCTCGATAGAAAAAAATCGTAAAGTTACTTCCATTTTTGTAGTTTTTCAATGCTGTGCCAACCGCTATTATACCTTTAGTCTTGAAACTATTATTAAAAAATACCGTAGCTAGTTCTCCAGTTTTGTGATTGACAGTTTTTCAAAATTTTAAATAGTTCATTAATAATAAATTAAAAACGATAATGTCGCTTACGTTGATGTTTTTAAAACAGACACCAGTGTTTGCATCTCTATCGCATGCGTTATTTCACCGTATTTCTGTCTGATTCGCTCCTGGCTCTTCAGTCGTGAGTGCTCTATTGAGACGTGTGGACTGCGCTTGCCTTACGCTCCGCGACGATTTCGCACGTATATTATTTAAAAAGTCTATTTGTTAATCATAACCTAGGTATAGGTAATTATAGCAAACAGAGATAAAAAATAAGCTTTTGTAGAAAGTAGACAAGTATTCGACGAGCAGCATATTAAGATACAAAACTGTCAAATATCTGTCAGAAATCAGTGCCAATTTAAATGTTTGAAATTGATTAAAGATATTATTTGACTGTAGTTTTTAGATAAAAGTAGTAATTTATTATAAGTAAATACATAGTATACTATTTTTAGTTTCAGGCACAAACAAAAGGGGGGGGGGGACAATAGCCATTGCCCCCCTCCCCCCGGCACACAGTTTTACGCAAAGTTTTTAAGCAAAATGTTTGCAATTATGATATAACCTCCCTGAACCAAATCCCCCCCCCCCCCCCCTCAAACAAATCCTGGATCCGCGCCTGTATTATATTCTATGTAAGTTCCGAACAAGACCATTTTGGTACCTCATTGGTCACATCGAGGAACCAAAATATTGCTCGGCACTTATAGTAATGCAAAGTTGAGATGACGGAATTATTAAGACGGAATGATCAGAATTTCTTTTCTTTATTTCCTCGGGCTGTACCTGTTTCCGGTTTTTATTTCAGAGCCGAGTCTAGTAGTAACAGCATTGTAACAGGTAGCTCAATGTTCAATTCTGATATGACGGTGCAGGAAGCTACGAATGTCGAATGTATTAATCCCAAAAAGTATCTTAAAATACCCAATACCTTAAAAGTGCTTTGGTGCATGACAAAACAAAACAGTTATAAAATGTATTATTTTTCGGTTTTTTAGAATCGTATTGGCAGATCTTACAAACATAATTCCTGATGTTACTTCTACTTTCATTAATGATGAGCAGCAACAACATTTAGATAATGACAATGTGAGGGCAAAATGTAAGTAAGTTTGCAGACAGTGGTACCACCAGTATCGAGCGTAATAAAAGACTTAGACTTAGACGGAAGGTAGATCTATTCGTGTGCCCGCATAACATCAACCCGCAACAATCAACAGTTCTTCCGTGACCATGGCGCATGCAAATATCGGAGTCTTAAATATAAACAGGTACATGGTGTAAATCCAGTCCTAGTTTATTCTAGTAACTTCAATAACCATGGAAATTTAAAAGAAGATAAGCTTGTAAAATTAATAATACTTATATTGTCGAAGACATTATACAACCCTACATGTTTTTATTGTTAGACACAAATTCATGTTATTGTCTCTTTTTCAGATCTGAGCATAGAAGTAGTTCAATGTCCAATTTTGATCTGACGTTGCAAGAAAAAAATACGGATGGCGAATGTTGTCATCCCAAAAGGTTTTTAAAAATACCCTTATTGTTTTGTACTGTGTGTGTATGAAATTTTAGAAAATTGAAAGAGACGACAAACTTTGGGAGACCTTTATGCTACCGAAACTAAAAGCCTTTCATATGGAACATGTTTTTGCCAGAATTAGTGGATCCTCGTCAGACTCGAAATATGCCCTTAAGGTGGTACGACTTCCATACAAACAAACATTGCACATTGATTAGTTCATCATACCTTAATAATTCATAAATACATGCGCAACTAACTCGTTTCAGTTATTTGTTTGCGTGAAATAATAAAAAAAATGTACTTTCATACATAAATCACGAAAAACCTAACATCTTATAATTTCAATAATTCTATGTATGTGTGTGTGACTCATCGCATTTATATACCTCATGTATGAAAGTACATTTTTTTAATAATTTCGCGCTAACAAATAACTAAATGAGTTAGTTGCACATGTATTTATGAATTATTAATGTATGGTGAACAATTAATATGCAATGTTTGTTAGTATGGAAGTCGTACCACCTTAAGCAGTCCGCTAGTAAATGTAAGCAAAGATAAACGAAAAGGAGCAATATCAATGAGTATTGAAGCTAAACGTAAGAAAATGTAAATAAAAAATTGCTTGCTTGTTGAATAGTTTATTATTTTTCACGCTTCCTTCTTACATGGGTTTTGGGTATATTATAATATTTTTTTGCATTTCTATACTAAAATCAAGAATGAATAAGAAAAGGATCTTTGTGTTGAGTGTATTAATTACTCGTAGTATAGTAATTAATTATTATTAAGAGACGTACTGAACCCCTGTCAGAACGTGTAAATTGCGTTTTTTTTCATATAAATTTCACGTAAGCAAACAAAACTCACACTAGGCATACAGACCAATGGATCCCAAGATGGTTATTAACATAAGTAAAACGAATAATAATGCGGGAGGTTCACCAAACCACATTACAATACAAAATGTAATGTCGCACATTTTTTATATATTTATTACTTGTATGTTTATTATTAATCCTCAGGTTACCTAAGGATTACCATAATAAAAAGTACTCGTCTCCTGTTTTTAATCGAGCTACACTGTTGCCAATCTGAAACAGAAAAACATTATAAATATGATTAAAAAACGTAATTTATAAAATAAACAATAAACAGTACTCACCAGGAATATCTATTTGAATGCATTAAGTATGTGTATATACATGCGATACTTGTCTCTGTTTTCTTCATTACACTGTGCACGTAAACTCAAGCGAACTTTGTTCTCGGCCTGCGATAACGACACGCGCGGAGCTAGTTGACAGCGGCATAGGGTGCGGGACGCGCGGGGGAAATCCTTATTTCTTCTAGCTTTGTATGGCCCCTTAAAAGACGCGCGCCTTTCCAGCGCCTTTTTTTTTGGCGTCTATCAAATTCGAAAGTATAGATAGTTTGTACGATTTCTTTAAAATCCGTTCCATTCCGCCGCAATGTAAAAAGCATAAGCAATGTAATGACGAGTATTTTTTTTTATATATTAGTTGGGTAAAGCGCTTGACCGCTATCTTGCCTGATGGAAAGCGAAGATACGATCTAGGATGTAACGCGCTTGCCTGGAAGGTACCTATTTATTCGTGACTTGAAGACCCCAAATTTTAAGTGTCAGGAGACACAGACTTAAGCAAAGTGTTCCACTCTTTGGCAGCACGGATGATAGATGTCGAGTCAAAACGCTTAGTGCGACTCTTAGGTATATCAACCATATAATTGTGGCATCTATTTGTAAGTCTGGTTGTCCGATGAAAAAATGGGGATGATGGAATGAGGCTGTCAATTCTGCTGCACACTCCTCGAAATGTAACCTATAAAATACTGATACCTAGACTAGCAATTCCATATTCAATGCTATTTAGTTTATTAAATAGATCATTGTTTATGATCTAAAATTTCAGTCGAAGCGTTAACTGGTGGCGGCTGAGGAGTACCACTATCTTCATCCTGGTTCCATCGTTAGATTCATTAGATATAACCCGTCATACACGTCGATAAATGTTCTTACAAGTTTCAGAAGCTTGGTAATTTCAAGCGTTCTATGGGCATCTAAGGCAGGAACCAAACTCACGAAAAGGTGTCATGTCAACAAAAAATAAAATAAAAGAGGGAATCGTTCTGTTGGATAATACTATAGATAAATAGCAAGAACAGAATAACTGAGGTCGGATCGTAACGATCACTTGTTGGTTACGAGTTAGTAAAACGATAATGATCTAATGGTTAAAGTCTCAGAACGGTGGCAATAAATTTAGAAATTAATTAATCTTTGCTGCGTTGTTCGCGATACATCGTTACGTGTACCTAAGCTTCACATAATTCCTGGGATGGAAAATGTTCTCAGATGAAAATAAATTATGTAAATACAGTAATTGCTTGGGTCATTACATTTCATTCTTCGTTCGTGAACCTCGCAGCACATTATTCACCTTGTCGAAACATTCGGCGCTTCGTTTCGTTTACATAACTTAAGTTACAAAAGACTGAACCTGTACCTTTCTTTCATAATTATCTCTCAAGACTTAAACATGTATTTGTAAATAAGTTTGGCTACTTTATTTACTTGCTGTACTTCATGTTTCATTGATATTAAAAGTTACATGTAATTAATGTCGTTTTTTTCTAATATTTTTTCTAATTATCGAAATAAGTTTTGAGACAAAGTGATTATGAAACTGATACACAAATTACGATAGTTATGATAATGAGGTCATTTCAGAGTCTGAACAAAGTTTCAATGAAGTATAATTTGAGCTATGTGTAAATGTAGGTAACATTCGTATTCAGATTATCAGAGAGCTTGTGTTTGATTAGATATACTTTTATTAAAATCAATTATTAGAAGTAAACTTTGTTCAATATCACTAATTAAAGAACTGTTAAGCCAAGTTTAAACGAAATGATAGCCAAGTACTTATAGCAAAAAGGTTACAAAGTGACGCAACTCTTCATTAAACCCTGATGGGGGTCGTAAAATAATAAAATTGTATCAGAGTTGCTACGTTAACGCAAAGTAATTAACTAGTACGTGCTCTCTGAGGCGGGGTGCTTCGGGCCAGATTAGATTTATTAGCACAATTTTTATCATAGTATAAGATAGTTCAATTAGCTTCCTCTATTATACTTCGAAGTGAAGCCGGAAGGTTGTTTTGTTATTATTAATAAGGACGCAACGATCGCAGCTGCATTTTCTGTAAAGCATATTTTTAGTTGCGTAATTTATGCCACTTATTTTGTAACTATTTTCGTCGACATGTCTACGTTTAATTTTTCATTGATATGTCTTATTAGTGGCGTTACAATTATTAGGGGCTATTAAAACCATAATTTCTCTAGTTAAAGATTTGAAATTGTTGTTATGGTTTTCACCGCCTGTGTGGTCTAGTGGTAACAACCACCGGTATCATACCCAGGGGTCCCGGGTTCGATTCCCAGCGGGGGTACAATTTGTATTCGGTTTGGTTGGTGGTAGGACTTGTTGTGAGTCCTCCTGGCTAGCTACCACCATCTTATCTAAGTCTGACGCCATAATAACAATGTTTTCAGCATTGTTGTGTTCCGGCAGTTAGAGATAAGATAGCCAGTTCCTCAGTGGTTGAGGATTCCGGGAGAGGCTCGCTTCCATCTTCAGCCTTATTAATACTTAACATCAGGTATGATGAAGGCTAAGAGTCTCCCCGTCGTTAATAAAAAAAATAAAAGAAATGGCAAGAATAGCTTGCTACTGAAAAAATCATTCCGTAATAATGAAAATAAAATGCCCAATTCTACAGACTAGAGCGACGCTGGACGCTCATGAGTGCTCGATAAATCTTTAATAGTTCGATCGTCCTTCGTTTACGGCGATTCCACTCAAAGATGACAATAGGCTATTTGACAGGTTTTTAAAAACTATTTTATATTATGTAGTAGAGTATGAGGAACCCAGTAAAATATGTTTTTTTTTTATTCTGGTACATATTTGCTGAAAAACTTAAAAAATCAATATTTAAATAGCGCGCCAAAACGCTACATTGACAATATGGCGCTGCAATGGGGTCGGTGACGTCACTTTCCTGTATTCTAATCTGTGGGACATAATCATCCACATACGTAGGCAAACGATGTTTACAAGCAGGTGACGTCATCATAAACTCGACGAATCTGGAGCGTTTTGTGTCACGTGACAAACGTTTTACGGATTTTTAAATAAAGTTATTGTTATTTTCAACGTACGTTAATAAATAACCATTTTTAAGGTCTTAATTTATACTGATAACAGTAATTGAAACTTTATTTTTCGCATTGTCAAAATAGCCTATTACAACAAGAATGTGTCACGCAACTTTTTCTTACTAACAATTTGATACAGCCGAAGTTGTTTGTTCTGTAGACGTTTGCGCGAAACAAGAATATTACGCTTGTCCACCTTTTGTGACAGCTTGTCATGACCAAAAGAATAGTGTACGGATAACAACAAAATTTTACTATGCAGTCAAAATATACCTTCGTAAAAATCTTTTTATTCATCCGATACAGTTGTCAGACTGATCAGCACGATTTAACCAAAACTATTTCGTAATCTTCTCTTTATGAATACATAAAATATGTTCGCTTTTACTTCGGAATCACCCTTGTAAACAGAATAATGACGATCAATTTTAGTAAATTTTAACGAAAACATTGTTTTATTAAGATTTAAATATGTAGATTAATCCTAAGCATTATCTTTTCGTATGCATAACAACGATGACATATACTCGTATGCTACTTGTCATTTTTCTTCTTGCCGGAAAAAAATGTCGATAAAAAGGGGCCAAGAAAAATTACATACCACCCGATTGTTACAGCTACTATTATTTTTGCGTGTTATGTACACTACAGAGCACTTAAAGGTTTCGCATTGAATTTTGTTGCGTTGTATTCGTATTGCATTTTGGATTTTAGAGTACCAAGCGGGAAAAACGTAAAACGTGGACTGCGTGTCGATCGAACTTCGGTCTTGTTTTCGTAAATCGAATGGAAATAATAGTTTATTTTTGAACTTTTTGCATTTTATTCTTTATGATAAATATACTTATACTTATGATAAATTTCAAATAGAAAAATATTGAAAAAATCAACTAGGCCACAAGTGAATTCTCAGGTGGGACTCGAACCCACGACATTTGGAAATCTAAACCTTTGGAAGAGCATTGAACCGGATTTCCAAACGTCGTGAGTTCGAGTTCCATCTGAGAATTCACTTATAGGCGAGTTGATTTTTTTTTCAATAATTTTCTATTTGAAATTCATCATAGGGAAATATAGTTGCATTGTATGTACAAATGAACATCCCCTTAATTACTTTTTGCTCCATTTCGTGTATGTGTATTTGTTGTATGATACTTCAATAATTGACTCTTAGACATTTTAATATAGTTGAGACTAGGATATCAGCAGGGCTTACTGCTAGATAACGAATGACCATGTGCTCGATTGCTAATTCCCCGAAGTCAAATAGTCCATTTTCTTATTTTACATAGTTGTTCTGCTAGGCTGCGTCTGTCGTTAGGCTCTTGTATTATTATAATATGCAAATATTATATCTTATGCCTTGTAGTGCAAACAACAAATCTACAAATTAATGAAAGCTGCAAAGCTTTAGTTCGAGTACAAAACCTTATCTTCATTTAAAATCGCATAACTATTTGTTCTTAGAAATTATTGTTACGGACCATTTTTGTTACAAAAGTATCCTGAAATTGGAAAAGAATGTGATGTTTCATACAAAATCTTTGTTCTGCCTTTTCCACGACTCAACCTTTTTAGGGTTCCGTACCTCAAAAGGAAAAAACCCTTAGGATGACTTCGTTGTCCGTTCGTCCGTCCGTCCGTCTGTCAAGACCGTTTGGTTACAGTAGTAAATAAATAAATATAAATAATAATATAAATAAATATTCGCATACAATCACACCAATTATCTAGTCCCACGTTAAGTTTCATGAAGAACTTGTGATATGGATACTAGATAACGGATAAACATACTTATATACTTTTTTTTTGTAAATACATACTTAATATACATATTAAACACCCAGACCAAGACAAATAGACATGTTCATGCACACAAATATTTGTCTTGTCCGGGGATCGAACCCGGGACCTCTGGCGCAGAAGGCGGGGTTAGTACCCCAGCGCCAACCAGGTCGTCGTCAAATGATTCTGACTATATTGGCTTGTCTAGAATTCTAGATTAATAACATTCATTCTCTGTTTGCTTTCACACTATCAAGATAACTTTGCATACCATAATAATATTCGTCATGTCAAACATGCTTTAAAATGATATGTGACTTACTATCCACCATCTAACATTAGGTAACTATATAAGTAATATTTTACTTTATGTGGCATAAACTGTTTTAGATTAGTGTAATGAAAACATGGTGTGGGACAAAAAAAAACATGACAAGCCAAAGTGTTTCTCTAGTTGCTACAAACATTAAATGGCGTATAAACGTCACAGATTATTAAAAATAAAGCACTTAAAACACTTACGGAAAGCGGAAACGTAGGGAAAGGCAGTATACTATCGGACAGCGTATAGTTTGGGACAGAACTGGTAATGTTTACTAACAAACACCAAGTGGGCGATCATCGCCTGCCGAAACTCTTTAACGTGACTCTGCAACTGTTTAAAGAGGTAAAATACCTAGGAATTATCCTTGACAGCAAACTCAACTGGAACAGTCACATCGAACACAAGACCAAGTCTGCAAGTGTCATTCTATGGCAATGGCGCAAGATGGTAGGTAAACACTGGGGTCTCTCACCTAAACTGTTCCTATGTTTGTACAACGTAGTAATAAAACCCCTGTTAAGCTAAGGCTCGCTGGTCTGGTGGCCAAAAGCTATCCAAGCTAATGGAGCGAAGAAACTGCAAGGACTCCAACGACAGGCCTACTGTGCCTTAACAGGCTGTATGAGCACTGCTCCGACAGCTGCACTTAAGGTAATGCTTAACATTAATGCATTACATCTCCACATCCAGCAGAAGGCTGCTAAAACAGCGTTAACACTCAAGCATCTTGGGTACACTAACCCATGAAGAGGTAAGGCATCTTAACGGCTTATTGGAGGAATGGCTCAACACACCCCTAATTGAGGCAGTGAGTGATAAAATTAAGCCATCCTTCATCTTTGACAAGAAATACAGGATACACCTGGAAGATGATCTTAACTCCAGACAGCAGCACAAGGCTCTACTGATATTCACCGACGGATCCAAGACGACGTCAGGAGTGGGCTCAGGGGTGTTTTCAGAGGACCTTAACATACAAATTGTCGCTCCACTAAGCTCATACAATACCGGCTTTCAAGCGGAATGCATTGGCATCACACTGGCAGCACAGGCTATTATATCCAGAGAGGTAACAAACTGCGATATAATCATCCTCTCCGACAGCAAATCGGTACTACAAGCTCTGAACGGCAGTCGCAGCACGTCGAGCCTAATACTAGAATGTAACAACACCCTCAACAAGGTAGGTGTTTCTAACAATCTCATAGTGCAGTGGATTAAAGGCCACAGTGACTCACGAGATAATGATAAAGCAGACGAGTTAGCAAGGCGAGGCTCAGACTACTCCTCATGGACCGGAACCGTTTGCCCCTATTCCGGCAAGCTGGTTTAATGGCAGAATCCGTGAGCATACAAACGACATTCATCAAAATTACTGGAGCTCACTGGAGCCATGCAGACAAGCCAAGCTAGCATTACCGCGAGTGGACGCTCGTCTCTCCATAGCTCTCCTTAAACTTACTAGACCGATGTTACGCTTGATAATAGGGGGCCATCACTGGTCATGGTAATTTTAACAAGCACCTTTTAATTTAGGTGTCACGGACAGTCCACTATGCAGAGGCTGCATGGAGGAAGAAGAAACAGCTGCTCATGTCCTGCTGGACTGTGACGGAGTAGCCCCCTACCGGGCAAAATACCTCGGCTCACCTGGTAGTCTCCGTGAAGCCGTCTTGGATGTAAAGGCGCTGGGAGCATTCCTGGTTGAGCTGGGATGGCTGGAGTGATCCGACCTAACACCCTCCTGACGCAAAATAGGTGCATAAAGTCGTCGAGTTGCGGAAACCGCCCGTATTGCATGGAGAAGAAGAAGATGAAGAATAGTTTGGGACAATGTTGATTACTTCACTATTCCACTACTTATAAACCCTCTATCAATAAACAGGCAATGGATACCATCCTAGCTACACGGTGAACCAGTTTTCGGCAAGCTATCAACGTCACGCACGAAATCGATTTCGTTTAGTATCGGACAATTGAGGCATATTTTTTTTATTTTATTATTATATATTACATGAGCAATTTAGTTGTTTTCAACGACACACGTTATGAGGTATATCATACGGTTATCATATATTATATAAATGATATTAAAACAAATAAAAAATGGCACGAACTTCTTTAATTTTTGTTTTATAACGTCGTTCAAGTCGTATTGTAACGGACAGCGATGTTTCGTATAATAATAGAAATAAATAATTATTAATAAAGGAAAAGTAGTACCTATTCAGTTTATTTATTATCATTAGCCTTTTTTTAACTTACAGTGTATATGGTGGTCTGATAATTAGAAACACTAGTAGATTTTCATACAAACGAGGTAACTTTACAGCCTTGGTTCTCTGCCAAGGATTGACCGAGCTGTGATCTGATAATGTTCATCCAGGGAGTGAATAGAGGAGATCCAGATTGCTATACACACCCGACTGACGTTACCTCGTTTGTATGAAAATGTTTCTAATTATCTGACCACCACCCAGTTAAGAGATTTATGGTATTTTTCTATGAAAGTCTGGCTTAATTATTTTTCTAAACTAATATTATAAAGAGGAAAGATTTGATTGTTTGTTTGCAACGATAAACTCAAAAACTACTGAACGTATTTGGATGAAATTTGGCACACAGAAGACAGCTAGGATTAAAACATAGGCTATTTTTTATCCTGATATTCCCACGGCAACGGGAACCACGCGGGTGAAACCGTGGGCGGCCGTTAGTTAAGAGATAAAGATAGACAGTTCACCATGTAGTTGAGGATTCCAGGAGAAGAGCGATTCCACCTTCAGTCTTATCATTACTAACAGCAAGTATAATGAACGCTAAACATTTCCTTGTAGTAGTTAATAACGTAATAAAATGTTTGACAAACATAAAAAAATGTTTAAAACAAATGCATCCATAAATTAAATGTTTTTATTTCGAATCAAAACTATCATGTAAAACGCGGGACTACCATCATTATTAGAAACTATTATGTCATAAGAACATTCTACGATTTTTTTTTCTTGAAGTTGTCACATTTTGACACACTTCACACTTTGAAGACGATGATTGAGCGATGACGTTATGTGACGTCATCACATAACTTCATAGTAAGCAAGATACGATTCAAACAATACTGCGCTAAGAGATGGTGTAGGCCCCCAGCTCAGTTTTATTCAACCCATATGATTCAATTTAAAAGTATAATGACGTGTAATCTCGTGTGTACGCCGGCATCGTTTGCTCACACTAAATTGGCAGTAATCCTCGTGGCCACTACAGTCAAGTCACGTCTGCCACACGCCTGAACTTCGTATGGCTCAATATAGCTCAGCCCTTAAGGGATCGTTTATATAATCGGAGACCCGTGAGCTTAGGAAATTATTGGTAACTAATATCGCATAACGTCTTTATCGATTACTAGTGGCCGCTAGCGGTTTCACCCGCTTGGTTACCGTTCCCGTGGGAATATCGGGATAAAAAGTATCCATGTTCATAACCAAGGTAACTGTGTACAAAATTTCATTCAAATCCGTTCAGTAGTGTCGGAGCCTATCAATGCAAGCAAACAAACAATCAAATCTTCCCTTTTTATAACATTAGTATAAATTAGAATAGTATCTATAATTTTTTTTAATGCCGTCTTTGCGCAGCTTTACCCAGGAGGCGAGTTTCAAAAGATTTTTCAGGACGCAGTGAGTAAACCTCTCAATAGAGCTGCATAGCCCTAGCTCAAACAAATAATATCTTCACCCTCAATAACCTAGGGCACACGGAGCTTGCTAACTGGCGATTAGATAATCGTAGTTTAAAACTTCTTACATCAAAAAGACAGTAATGTAATGGCATTTAAATGACAATTAGTTGGTGAACCCAGAGTGAAGCAAAACGAACTGGGTTCATTATTTATTTCATCTTTTATACTTCGGTTTATACTGCGATTTGTACGTTGTATGTAATATATACAGTGGTGTACATATAATTAGAAACACTACCATCGGAACTTAACATTATACAATATATTCGAGGTAATACTTTTTATTTGGAAATGAAGCAACAAATTGCATTAAATATGTTCAATAACTTATCATTTATTAGAAAAAACAACAAAATATCAACTAAAGAAGTACAGATTCAATATTAAATTTCATACAAACAACTAAATAAGTTTTAAAGTACCAACAATAATGGACAACTAATTAGAAACAATACGAAATAGATAGAAACAAAGATAAATAATGTATACTTAAGTTTAATTATTTTGCATTATATAATTTAGGTAATAGATACTGTGTATAGGCTACTAAAACTTATAATTAATATTTTGATGCGTATCCTTTATTATCAATCACAGCTCTACAACGACGTGGCATTGATTGAAGCAATTTCATACATTTTTCTAATGGGATTGAATTCCATTCTTCGATAAAAGCTTCGCAGAGTTCGTTATGACTGGAGTTACGTTTGTTTGAGGCTTTCTTTTTTACGACAAGCTACAGATTTTCTATGGGATTTAAATCAGGGCTATTTGCAGGCCAGTCTAAGACGAAAATACGCTGTCCCCAAAAAAATATTTTACGCTGTTGACGGTGTGTTTAGGATAAATATCATGCTGTAAGATCCAGGTTACAGGCAAATTATGGTCAGAGTAGGGAATCATTGTCTCTTCTAAGATGTTTTTGTACTGCAGTTGATCCATTGTACCTTTAATCTTTCGAACGGGTCCAACTTCACATCCGGAAAATCATCCCCATACCTTAATATTGCCGCCCCCATGCTTGACTATGCTTCTAGTGTATTTATAATTTTATTAAAAGCATGGTTTATTGGACGTCTAAACGTAGCGCTTGCCGTCTGAATGTACCATGTTTATTTTAGTTTCATCTGAGAATAAGACTTTTTTCCAATCTCGCATCGTCCAATTGACATACTTTTTAGCAAATAATAATAGCTTCTCTCGATGTTGCTTGGTAAGAAGCGGTACCTATCGAGAAACCCTCCCAAATAATTTTGCTTCCACTAATTTACGGCGTACCAGTCTTGACGAGACGTTTCTAGTCATCAGGCGAAAAAACTTAATTTTTACTCTAGTTGGAGCCTTTAAATGGGTCTTGTTTAGCAATACGTACAATTAGCTCAATGAATTTTCAATTTCAATAATTTAATTTTCCGTGGATGCTTTTCTAAAGTGTTTCTAATTAGGCGTCCAAGCGGCGAGTAACAGAAAATAAGCTATATATGCTTTAAACTCTTTTTCATGTCTCATATTCTGAAAGTAACTCATAACTTGCCTAAAATGCGGATTGAAAGTGATATGTGGCGGCCATAGGGCTGTAATAAATTTGAAAAGAGAATAGTAGGTCTCATGTCAAATCGACATCTGTAATCTCTTTGGACTTTTATTTACCAAAGGTATGTAGGCAAAGGCACAGAAGCCTATGCAGCTTATTTTGCTACATTATAAAATAATAAAAATCGTAGAAACCTTACAAAAATTTTTCAATCGTAGAAACCTTACATAACAGTCTCGAACTATCGGCGCCCTCACTTCGTTCGGGCGCCAAAACACTCGACTGTTATGGGTGTCTTACAGCCCTTGGTAAACAATCTACTATTTATGATTGAAGTTTAGATAGTTTTGTTTTTTAATGTATTTTATGAGTATTCTAATTATTGAGTGGATATATTGTTGCATGATTATTATTATATACATTTTTCGTGAATATTGTATGTGGACTTAAAATTTTCATAATTCATATGAAGTGTTTCTAATTATAAGTGCACCACTAAATGTCACGTTCTTGTTTAGATTCGACAATTCGGGAACTTGACATTTTGAGAATCTGACGTTTTGAGACCTTGACATTTCGAAATCACTTGACATTTTGGGAATTTGACATTGTGGAATGAAAGGTGTAGTGACCTGTGTTCGCCAGGTGGTAGATGTAGGTAGAATATGCGGAGCGGAACAAATCTCTTTTTATTCAACTTGCTCTCAGTGAGAGCATGCAGTTTATGTTCAATTACCTATTTTACTTCCTTCAAGATTTATTTACGCTACAATAGTAAGTTTAAAAAAAAAGGTTGAGTGGTTCAGGGTCCTTATTCTCTTTGACCACTTAGCGATTCCTTGCTGAAACCACGCCAATGTAATGGTAATACCTATTTGGTTTTGACATTTTCAAAATTCGTTTTCTCCATGAATTATAGAGTTATTGTACAGTCAGCTACATAAAGATCGTAGTGTGAAGACTGATCAAATTTATCTAGGCGACACATTAAATTTATATACGCTGGTAGTTTATCTTATTGTTGTACCGTCTAGACTAGAGTGATCAATATTATCTAAAAAACACAATTCCTGTGATATGTAATGTGTTAAGATGACCAATTATATATTCGTGAATAACTATTATATGGTATCTAGGCTCTCAGAGTTTTTAAAAATACCTTGGTAGTAAAGGAATGTCTACGCTAATTAGGGGTGTTATGGTTCTTTTAGGTATTTTCAAGTATTTTCTATTGCTTATTTTCTCTACCCATCTTTTTCATTTCGTGCATGACGTAATTGACGTCTTTTGTTTAGAACTCGGTATTTTGAAACAAATAGCCTTTCTAAGGGCCATAATGCATGCTACTTTTACAATCGACAGTCGGCGCTTTTCGGAAGTTAGTTAAAGCGACTGAACGCTAGGTAAGCTCCACACACATTCGGTTACCGTTGAATCGTTTTGAATCAGGGGCCCGATCCTCGGGTCACTTGAAATAATTTTATATTCGAATTGAGCAGCTAACTTAAAAAATAACGATTATTAAACGATTCTTTTGAGCCTGAGATATCACCATTATTCACTTTTTGCGAAGTATCTCAGCACATATTCCACGTAATTGGACGTGATTGTCACGTAGTTGGAAATTGATGTAGGTACCTATGAAAAAATTGGAAAAGCTCTTATGTAAGAAAATAAAACATGAAATTACCTTCTTGGAAGGGAATCTAACTTAGATACGCCTTTCGCTATCTGGAATCTGGGCGTTGTTCATCACAATTTGTCTAAGCTTTTGTTGCCTTTTTATATTTAAAAAAACAACAATCAAAATCAATTCAAAATCGTTTAGGCAAATCCTCTGTCTGCAAATCGTCTATTTAAATAACGAATTAAAACAAAATAAAACATAAAAGTAAAAACACCAATCTAATGCTAGGTCTGTAAAGGCCCTTATTTTCTATTGGTGATGTCTATCCCATTTATTTTGTAATTTATGTAAGTGAAGATATTTATGAGTACTCTGGATGCTTAGATACCAATGAACAGTTAGGATGCGTACATTTAAGAGATCCTCGTAATCGACTATAAGTAATTGGAGACTTATGATCTGAAGAAATATAAGACTGGTTGGTTGTGAACAATATTTAGATAACTTTAAATGCAAATATAGTATTGAACCTTTGCTCCTAGCATTTACTTGACTACCTTGTCGCCTCATATCTTTATGAAGCTGGCTGTACAAGTACATGACAGTCATAGTTCCTATAGTTATTATACAAGTTAGAAAATTGTAAGTAAAAACTATTTTTGAAAATGTATACGTCATTGTCATGGTTTGAGCAAGGAATCGGTATATTTTAATAGTTAATACGGGCCCAGAAGTGAAATATCAACAGCAGCAGACAAAGTAATCTATACTAATATTATAAAGCTGAAGAGTTTGTTTATTTGAACAAGCTAATCTCAGGAACTACTGGACCGATTTAGAAAATTCTTAGACCATTAGAAAGTTACATTTCTCATTTCTCTCGAGTGACATAGGCTATATTTTATCCCGATATTCCCACGGGAACGGGCACCACGCGAGTAAAACTGCGAAAATCCTCTAGTTAATGTTATAAAGTTCAAGAACTGACTATAATTTTATTAATAGGCATTACATCTCTATTCTAAGAAAAAGCTCAAAAATATAGGTGAGTAAAAAACTAGATACTTATACATTTTCGATCAAGGAAATGTAACGTTTAGTCTTCCTGAGTAAACGATGTGAATTTCACATGACAGATAAAACCTCATCTCTGAAAGATCGTTTGCACCAGCAAAGTTCTAAGAAATCGTTCTTCGATATTGGAAAAAGGTTATCGGTCGTAACTTCATTAATTTCAAAGACGCTATCAGAGGAAGTGTTTAATTTTAAGACTTTTGTTATTCAAGAACATTAATTTTTCGTAATGATATTTGTTAATTTATAAAACTTAGTCGTTAACTTTACAAATGGGTAACTATAATTATCTTTAAATATGTATTGCAATTTTATCTTACAAACAAATTAAACTTTTTTTAATCGTTACTAAGATAATTCCTTAGAAAGAATAGACATTTGCTTTCCATTGTAAATAAAAAAATATTATATCTAAAAAATAGGAAAAAATAGATGATTACAAAGCAACTTTAAATTAAAGTTAGAAATATTTTAGAAATATTTTGCATACAATCACACCAATTATCTAGCCCACGTTAAGCTTCATGAAGAACTTGTGTTATGGATACTAGATAACGGATAAACATACTTATATACTTTTTTTTTGTAAATACATACTTAATATACATATTAAACACCCAGACCAAGATAAATAGACATGTTTATGCTCACAAATATTTATCTTATCCGGGGATCGAACCCGGGACCTCTGGCGCAGAAGGCGGGGTTAGTACCCCTGCGCCAAACAGGTCATCAAAGTTGACAGTGAATTGAAAATTCAGGGCTACGATTAAATACACAAACCTATTATTAGTAACCTGCGCCATAGTATGAGTTGATATTAACTTTCGATATTATCGTAAACACGATTGATAAAAAGCAGATAAAGCGATAGTTTTGTATGACAAATACAGGGTTATTTTTAAACAGTATCCAAAATTTGTAAGTTCGCCTTAGAATGTGTAAGAAAACAACTTTCTCCTAGAAACTCGGCTCGAGATATGAACATTTTTTTTCAACTCTTCATACTAATCAGACTGATCACGCCATCGATTTCGTATGGAAAGTCAAAACAATTGATTCGTATTTCGACCCATATTTCTAGGAGCAAGTTGTTCACTTACCGATTCTGAGTCAAACTTTAACATTTTGGATACTTTATGATTTTTTTAATTTTGCATTTTTTTAATGCGATTTTTATACTTTTGATAAATTTTAAATAGAAAAATATTGGGAAAAACAACGCCACAATTGAATTCTTAGATGGGACACGAACCCACTACCTTTGGAAATCCGGTACAATGCTCTAACCACTGAGCTACCGAGACTTAAGTCTCGAATTTCGGATTTCCAAAGGTAGTGGGTTCGCGTCCCATCTGAGAATTCACTTGTGGCCGAGTTGCTTTTTCCGATATTTTTCTATTTTGGATACTGTTTAAAAATAGCCGTTAGCCAGTACTGTACTTTTACAAAAAAGGTTTATAAAGCACCTTCATAACTTTTTAATTTTGCACTTTACAATGCTATCCCTATGTGATAAATATTAAACAAGAAAATATACCAGAAAAAAGCAACTAGTCTCATGACGCCCTAGTCCCTATCCCGTCAGGGCGATATGAACTAGTTGGTTTTTTCTGGCATATTTTCTTGTTTAATATTTAAGCACCTTTATTTAAGCTCTCACTAATAAATAACTTCTGTCGCTTTCAATGATGACTTTAACTGCTCGTGCAAACTAAAGTTAGAGGCCATCAATTTTTCCCTTATTTTCATTTCCACCTTAATTCCAGCTGTTTGCGCTCCTCGGATTACTCGTCTGCCACTAAGGATCTATTTAGGTCGGATTTCAATTCAATCCATTTTATGTTACCGTTGGATTTGTGGGAAAGTTTGTTAAAGTGGATGTAACTTGACTCAAAATTGTTTATTACATTTTACGATTTCTTCATTCGGAACGAAATATGACCGGCTAGGTTTCTGTTTACGAAATTGTTACATTTTAATGGAATAAGTTTTGATCAATCTTGGTTACAGTTCAAGTAATTTTTACTGGGTTTCTGAATTGATTTAGGATGACTTATTCGATTTAATTTTGTAATTTTCAATCGCATACGAAATTTATAACCATAAGCGTTACGACACTTTAGCGTTCTAACAACTATAAATGTAACGTCATAAAGATCGTGACATTATTTCGTGTAAGCAAAACTGGCCTTATTATTTAAAACAGCCAAGATGTGACGTCACAACCGTTCATGGAAGGATGCTCACGCATTCAGCCGTGTACAAGCGTAAATCTATACACGGAGAAAAGGATGACGTCACTAACACCGAAACGCGGTACTTACAAATCACGGGCCTTACTTAACATAAGCTTTTGCGTAATATTTTGCAATATGTCTTAGGCAGGTCTTTAAATTGGGCCTATCGCGATCTGCCTGGGCACATCATGATACGCCGGCATTTCTTGATTTGCCGCCATGTCGTTCAAAGCATTACGTTTGACGATTTGCCCAGTCACGTTTGGGAAAATCGATGCCCGTTTGTGACTAAATTATAATCAAATCAAATTAAATTAGCACTCTTTTATATAAGTATACTGCCGAGGCCCGGCCATATCTCAATGTGGCCAAGTGACTAGCATATTGACAAATAGGTTGCTCTCATCGATCTGTCCAACTTTATATTGGGCACATCATGAAATAATTGTCCACTCTTATCCACACCTCAACGAGGCCACATTGTGCATTTTTGGTGCACAATGTGCACAGTGGGATTACCATGAGTTTTTCTTTCCGTTTACTGTACAGTAAACGGGAGACATTTTGTATGAGAATCTGTAGTTCTGCTACTGCCCACTAGAGGCGCTGTACAAATTCGCATAGAAAATGTCTCCCGTTACTGTACAGTAGAAAAGAAACACTCATGGTAGGCCCACAGGTTGCCCATCGTTTACAGTATATTTCGAATACAACTTTTCCCTTGATAAGATTTAACTATCTGCACTAGAAAGCTAGCTGGTACATTCTATCTTTTTCTTTCACTCCCGGTCCAGCATGGAAAAAGAGCAAAGAGAACAAAGAGCAATTATATTGAAATAAAACAACTTTTACGGATTTCAGTGCAAACAGCTTATTATAATTACTCGATATTAAGTGGATTTATCGGTTTTTTAAGGTTTTTTTGGTTTAACGACATTTCGCCAGCAGAAAAGGTGTAATAATAATGAAATTGACGTTACCTATATGTTAAGGTCACTTTTCAATTTGACGACGCTGTATGAAATAAAACAGAGAGAAAAAAACAGCCATTGACAGTTTCTTGCCGGTTCTTCTCGTTACAAGGTCTCCCGCCGTAGGGTTTGTGAACCGATGGCGTAGCTTCTTTGACGTTCATAAGTGCTTGTAACAGCCTAGACTGAATAAATGATATTGACTTTGACTTTGACTTTGAACAGTGTGCACTGAAATCCGTAAACGTTATTTTATTTTAATTATGAGTGCGCGAAGAAACTTACCTAAGATATGCTTAAACAGTTACCGGTCGGTTTTAATAATGTAACCCTATCAAAAGATTGGCCTATCTTGGTTACGTTACTTAGCAACCACTGTTATTTTAGGTTATTTTGGGCTGATTGACAAAAATATCTAGGCAACAAAGCTCTAGTAAGCCTATCTCTTACTGAGGATAGGTTATTGAAACCTACCGTATATCCTTAAAGTGATATTTTAAGCGCGATGGCGTATACGCTATGTTTGGCTCCTGCCTTTACACAACATTGCTTCAATGTTGCTATGACAGTTAATGCTTTTTTAATGTACAGTCGACAACACATTAAACTTAGCAGTTGTACAAAAACCGCCTGTTATTATAAACCTATGCAAAATAAAAAGCTTGCAGTAAATTCACCATACATTTATCCAACTTGCACTTTAGGGTTAAGTTTAAACTAATTATGTATACCTTCAAAGGTTTTAAAAGTGCTTTCATACACGAATAATTGAAAAAAATTAATGAAATAAGAAGACTATTGTTATCAAATTCGCTTCGCCTATCATTACATAAGACATACTTTTTTTAGATATTTATTATTGATACTTTTTCCCGATATTTAACATTTTTCACGGTATTAGGTATTATATGATTTCTTCAAGAGAGTCCAAACTGTTACATAATATTGTTTTGACTTTTTCAATATAAAAAATTGACAAAATTATAAATAACGATAACTTTTAAAACTATTTGTAACTTTTTTACTGTTCTTAACTATTAGGTAATATTTTTTATCACTACTCGATCTTAATCTAATTACAATTACTAAAGGACCATTTATCAGTCATTTAAAGAGATAAAAACTTAATTTTCGATTACATAATAGCCCACACAGTCTCTGAAAACACGTTTTGCTGGCTCAGTGCCAAAAAATAGGCAAAGTTCAATAATAAGTATAATATAATATACTTAAGTAATATAAGTATAATGTTACTCTTAAAAGTATGAGGATTGTTTAGTTTAGTCATGTAAAAACTATCGGTCGGCCATCCTTCCTTCCTACTAATCCTATCCTACTTCCTATTACTAATATAGAATAGAATAGAATAGAATAGAAAGAGTTTATTTGGTACAGGTAAAACATACACAAAATCATTTTTATAAAAAATTACAAAAATAATATTAACCTATGTACCAAATAGGCCTCTGCTCAGTATAAGCCATGATAACGTTACTGTCACCACGGCACTGGTTTTCTGCAGATGCCTTTACATAGCAAAGAAACATGCAAGACACTATATAAACAAAATTTTTCGTTATTGAATATAAAATCTTTAAAACATAAAATAGCAACGCAAATTAAAATAGAATAAATAAAGCATAAACATAAGAGAACAGCTAAAATTTAAATATTTTTTTATTTCTTTAGTACTTTGTGTTTGTCTGGTTTTGTTTATTTTGTTTAACTTTTTAAGCTATTGCATAGCTTTTATCGCGGGCTTTGAGCGCGGCGACCGAATCAAGAAATTCCGTAACGAAAATAAAACCTAACACCCCCCACTCCGCCTACCATGTAGCTCGGCCGAGCCATTTAATCTACTCTTTAGTTTGAAGTGACATTTGACATTTTCGAAAATCGTGATTTTTTGGGGTTGTAATAAATAAAAAATAAATAAATAATTATAATTGCATAAGTTGATAAAAATGCTATGCAATAGTTTTACCGCGGCAGTCCCCTAATGCCACACGTATATTATTCTGTTATTTGTGTTTTTTGAATTAATTGTTTTTTGTTGTTATTGTTTTGTATTACTTTTTGTTTTTATCTCTGTTGTATGTGCATTTGTGCTATATTTTCTTTTTGTATGAATAAAAAAAATATCTCTCTTTCTTTCTCATTATAAATTTTCTTTGTTTGTTACTCTTTCACAGTAAAACTAATAAACGGATTTAGATGAAATTTGGCAGGGAGATAGAAGATAGCCTGGATTAAAACACTTTTTATTCCGATATTCCCATGGGAACGGAAACCACGTGGGTCAAATGCGGGCAGCCGTTAGTATTAAAAAAGGTGAAAGTATGTCAGTTTGTTTATTTTGATTCAATGAACCGATTGGGGTGAAAAAGGTACACATATAGAATACAGGTAGTTCTATCTGTGAACCAAATTAATTACAAGATAAAAATAAAGGGATTTTTTTATCCTGATATTCCCACGGGAAAGCGAACGACGCGGCTGAAACCGCGGGCGGCCCTTAGTATGTGATAAATGCAAAAGTTAGTCTGATACTTTTCTATGCCTAATGTTGAAGAAATTTGGATAGATAGATTAGACTTCCTTCTATAAAGTCTACTAAGTCGCGGGCGGATGACTAGTTACATTATAAATCGCAAAATCAATATTGATGTAGTTTGCCATAGAGATTGTTTCTGTGATCAATGTTTTTCTTACTTAAACAATTTATTAATTAGTATATTTTTTGGAAAACTTAAATGTAAGTTTGAGACCTCTACACATTTCTGTGAAAAGCGCTTTGATAGACAAACAGACGGAAAATAAAGTGATCCTATAATTGTCCCTTTTTCTTTTTGAAGAACTGAATATTGAGTAAACCAAGAAAAGTCCTATTTTACGACTTAACTTTGTTATTTATATGAACGCTGGGTCTGTCTGAAATGGATACTATGTGTTTCTCCTCTTTTTCTCGTTCGGTTATTTTATATAAAAATACCATTAAAAGCACCAATCGCAATACAAAGTTTATTCGAAACGACACAAATACTCGTACCTAACAATCATTTCAGATGATCGTAAATTATATTGATTTCAAGGCAACAAAAAAACAATTTTTACACCTGGATCATCAGATTTGTCAGAGGTAAAATAAACTCTCTGGGGAATAGTGAAACAAATTTAATTTTAATACAGAATAGGTATTTAATTCATGCAAGGCATGCATTCATCATTCATTCGGGTTTTGTGTCATATCGATGAAAGGTTAAAAACGTAGTAAAAAGGATCTCTTACTTATAAGCCTCCTGATATGTTCCATTCAGCTGATCAGGTAAAAGGGTTTTGAGTCAAGTAAAATGGGGTTCCGTGTGAAAACTTTGATAGAAAGCGAATGCCGAACTTCGATTCAGGCTCAAACCAATTTATTATGGAAGCTGTCGTGGGCCATGAGTTATACGCACTTTATGTTCCACCTTGGAAGTTTGCGGCGAAGTTTATCTTAAATCTTGTGGAAAACTCGGTATATTACGACAAGATCAGAAATTAATAGATTTGTATTGGAAGAGTCGTGAAAGTATAATAATATTTAAGCAGTTTTTTGTTGTATCTCTACTTTTCTATGATCTGGAGCATTACTATGACTTGCTACATCAATGCTGAAGTAAAGATTGTAAGTGCTATATGGAGTGTTGCTCTGACTTTTAATAGTAATTATAGCGTCAATAATTCAATGTGACGTGTGGTGACGGCCTAAGAATACACGTGTAACGATTCCCTTACATGCCTGGGATGTCGTAAGAGTCGACTAAGAGGCTCGACAAATTGATCAACTGTGCAGTAGAAGGAAAATTGAAACAAACCCTCTACCAACCCGTCTGGCCAGCGTCGTAGCAGTAGGCTAATAACCTCTTATGAGCGCCACAAAAGGCGTAAGCTAGGAGAGGCCTATGTCCAGCAGTGGACGTCTACAGGCTGATGATGATGATGAATAATTCAATAATAGCTCAAAAAAACTCTCAGGTTATTCTGAGCCTGTACTACCTTTTGGTCCCAAATTCGTTAAATTTTCCTTTTTCGAGAGAAATAGCCAATTTTACCTACTTCCCCGAGGGCTAATTTGTCTTGCCAAAACTTGATTATTGTCTTAAATTAATAGAAAGATAGTTAAGATAATTGCTTTCTTATTTGAATTGTATAAAGTAAACTTTCCGAGACGCTAAAACACAATATTATCCCGTGCATGATTTTATTTTACATTACATTAAAATAGAAATACATCTAAAATCGGGCTTACTTATTTTATTTTTTATAACATTTAGTAGTACTTCTGGGTACTCGTGGTTTTCTGGTATATGTGCTTTTAACTTTTTTTTTGTAATGACTGTTTGTGCTAGAATAAATAAAATAAATGAATAGGCTTACTCTTAACCTTGGTCTTTACGATTAAATTCTTTAGGTATTTGTGTCCACATTTTCATTATGAGATAGTTCATGGAAAAGTATTTCGACTCATGATGTATGTGACTATTTCGCCTAATAATAAGAAGAACGTCTTAACGAGATTGACGCACATCCAAAGACATTTAACCTACGTGATTCGGACGCACGCATAATCGCAGATTTAGTAGCTCATATTTACCACTGTCATAAAATACTAAAATAAAAATATTTGGCATAGAGCCGTCATGTATATTTTAATATTATTGTGAAAGAAGTATAACAAGATCTTTCGTTAAATGCGTATCTGTCAAAGTATATTCACACACTAAACTTAATATATTTTTAAATAATTATTCACGTTTGAATAATAGTATATTAAAACAAAAGATATAAAATTTGAGCATTGGACCGGATTTCCAAAGGTAAAATTTATCATAAGTATAAAAATAGCATTGAAAAATGCAAAAATTAAAAAATCATAAATCGTTATCTACCTGTTGAGAGATGAATGTTTTAAAAATAACTTATTACTTTGAGTTTCCAAAATACATAGCAATTTTATTCTCCTCAAAAGCTAATAAAATCAGTATTGCAGTGCCTTCGCTACTTCCAACCTTGTTGTTTATACTACTGTTATGATCAACGCCATCTATGGTTTACATAAAGAAACGTATTGCGTCAAGTTTCCAGGAAAACTCAAGTTGCCAGTCCGTAGAGAGCGCAATTTCCTTCGTAGTCTCGTAGCAAGAACGCAGGCTACTATTTTGATTTCAGCGATTGCCACTAGATGCCGCTACGCAGGAGGAAATATGAAAAGAGGCTACCAATGCTTTCGTTTGCTTCTCTTCAAGTTTTTTTTTCATAATTATTGAGAAGGCGCTGTTAATGTTGTTATCAGATGCTCCTCTGTTTTACGATTAAGAATGGCGAGGGAATTAGTAAAATCATTTGAAAAGTAGACAAAATAAACGAGTCGTAGCCATTGATTCTTAATCCAGAGCATTACCGATTTAAGTACTCTATTCATAAAAAAAAATTAAAAAGGCTTGAGCTGTGTTCCTGTTTTAATTTTATATTATCTAAGTTATCTAAGTCTCAGTCAACATTGTTTTCTGGATGTTTGAACACTGCGAAAAAGCTTTTTTTAGGATTTTGAACGTTCATAACCCTTTTAATAATTGTTAAAAAAAAGGCAATCATATAGACATGCTAATAATGTCCATAGATATTCAGGAAAAGAAAATTACTCTACTGGCATTATCCAGGGAGGAAACAGGGGACTACGTTTGTATGGAAAAACGGCCCTTGTATTTCCTCTCAAAGAAGATGAATGACAAAATATAGGGATATTCCTAACTTAAAATATCATGCGACGTAGGGATTTCCCTACCGACTTTCAAACTATACGTATTAAACGAATAAAAATAAGTATAAAAAATATATAATCCTACAGTTATGTTTATTGAATTACCGTCCGTAAATACAACTTTTTACGGACAGTGGGTCTAAGCTATGTCTTTGCCAAAATTTATTAAAATTGGTTTAGTGTGCTGTACAGTTAAGAGACAGAGTTACTTTCGCATTAATAAAATATTAAAATTCCTTTTGGCAAAAAGTTTTACTTTTTGGCCATTTTTGCTTATTTAGTAATATTTATAAATATGAACTTTGAAGCAGTCACCCTTATTGTTTAAGTTTGTGTTAAAATTTCAGAATGTAAATTACATAAGTAATTCCACAAATAAAGTTTATACCATATTGCAGCTTGTAAAAGTTGTTGAAAATAATTTGAACGAAACGAACCGAAAAGGAAAGTTTTCCGTGAAGTAACATCTACGAATTCATTTCTCGTGCCGCACTCGAGAAAACTTGGCAAATTAACATGTCGGGAGAGGAACCGTTCTCATTCCCATTCGCCACCGAGAAAGTATGCAAAGGATTTGCCATGATATTTGTTTCATTCTGTATTGTACTGTCTCGTTCGAAATGTTTGTAGTGAAGTGAAAATTCACTGTAGTAAGTTGACTGAATACATTTTTTCAGTTACTACCATTGAATTTTTACATTTTGTCTTTTGACACTGCAATGGATTAACAATTTATAGGCCAACGACAGTATCTTGAAAAGTGCAAGTACCAATTTGTTAGGTCGTAGTGACTAATAGGAAACAAAACTCTTTGTTAAAATATTATTTTACAGTCTTATAAAAATGTTAAATATGTAGAAAATATCAACATGTCGCTCAGACGGGAGACAGAGTGTTTTTTTAGTTTCTCAAAAAAATAACATTGTACCTAAATGCAAAAAATAACATGCTTTGTAGAAATAAATTCAAATCCAAAAGGCACAAATGGCCCTGTAGATTTGATGAGAAATGGCTCCCACCGAATGGAAACGAATAATATGCAAATCCCTCAGTTCATTATTTATACATCGGAAAAGCACGGCAATTTGCTGATCGTCAATATGGAAATTATTAAATTTGCATGTTTTTGAACTTTTTGTGCACAAACACCTTACATGGTAAGCACTAAACATTATTTGAAATGTAAAGCTTCGGCCTTCGGCTAACAAAGGAATATGTCGAAAGAGGGTATAGCTTAAATGACTGGTCATTAAGTAAATATCAGCAAACAGTAGAGTCGTTACATAATATCAGGTACCGTTTTTAGACCATGATAAACCGTACCATGGTACCGTTTTATGACAAGATGCACATATTTTTTCATAATTTCGTTTTCCAAACAATTTTATATTCTTTCTTACAACCACTTAAGAAGTTAAATGGTTGTAAGAACGAATAGAAAATTGTCAGCCTTGAGTCACCCACTGCTGAGTGTACGCTTCCTCATTTGCACGCCATCGCTTTCGGTCTTGTGCTATTCGCATTCAATTTTCCCCGATACTTTGGCAATGTCGTCTAACCACCTGGTTTTTTGGCGGCTAACGCTTCTGGTGCCGATCCTCGGACTTCACTCCACTCCACACAACCTTTTATAGGTACAATCTAATGCAATAGCAAAAATCTGGTGTGAAACGGTTATACTTGTTTTGTCCAAATTAGAAAAAAGGGTTATAAAAATAAAACTGTGCTGTATAAGACGTAGTAGGCACTCCAGTAGAAGACATGTTTGATCACAGAATAATCATGAATAATTTAAACTATCGTCCCATACTACTAATTCAGATCAATCAAAGCTACTGATAAAGTTACATTATGTTTGTGCTTTAGTTTGAACTACCTTTAACTCCTGGGAATGATTTCGCATTCCTGTAAGGTTAAAGGATCAAAAGGATTAAATAAATAATCAACATAGACTTGCAAACGTACTCTGTTAAAGGTAAAAACTGAACTAATAGAATAAGATTTTATTTCATCAAGCGATTGGAGATTTCGAGGGAAAGCGGAAGGAAATAATCTCTTTTTTTTGTTGCCTTTTGGCGTATGAATAAATTGTGGTCTACATTTATATGTAAGACGGAAATTATACTTAAACGTTGTTTTTTACTATCTATGAAATTATTGAAATAAAACTACTTTTACGTATTTTAAGCGCAATGTATTTCACGTGTGTGTGTGTGTGTGTGTGTGTGTGTGTGTGTATCCACACGAAAATAAATGAACTTCCGAAGGTAGACTTATAAGTAGCCAGTCATCCCGTGACCACGGCAGCTGAAAAGAAGCCGAAACGTCGGGAAAACCAAAAAACCTTAAAAACATTCTTAACCCGTCAAATATAGTGCACTAAAAATCAGTAAAGAAAAATAACGGGTTGCACTCTGGGAGTGCCGGCAGAAGTGAAAAGCGCTTAAACGAAAATAACGATAAAAAATCCACTGTATCATGACCACAACTCCATAAAAAGTTGATGAAAACTGAGACCAACTTGATTTGGCAGGTAAATCCATTTCAATCGTTTCAATTTAGTTTCGTTTCAACTGACCTGGCATCAATATGAAAGTTGGCAGTAATGAGAGATCTTTATATAATGGTTGTTATTAGTAGATCTTTAAAGTGTGAGTCTTTATGTAATTTGAAATAGGTCAACGGTAAATGGTCTTACGAATTTTCGATCAGGGTCACGTGTACGACTTTAAAATTTTTTACCCATCCCAAAAATTTAAAACTGATGTACACAACGCCACTAAAGAAGTTTTAACTTAAAAAAAATATTTCAATGAACAGTGCGTGCCAAACCTGTTTCCTAAACTTCGTTTAAGCAAAGCATTACTTTATGGCCAAATCACATTGTATGGAATCAGATAAATAAATAAATATTTCTTCCTCTCACACCAATTAACCTAGCCTCAAAGTAAGCACTGTAAGGCTTGTATACATTGTCGGGGATACTAGGATAACGGATATAAATACATAATATAATTATACCTAAATAAGTATTTTTGTGTAGAATGATATATATCCATGACTCAAGTACAAATGCTCGTACTCATCATACAAACATTTGCCCCTACCGGGATTCGAACCCGGGACGTCAGAGTAGGCGACACCTTGAAACCGGAGTACGTACCACTCTACCACGGAGGTCGTCAAAGATGAAGCATTCATTGAAATAAAACTACTTTTACGGATTTAGGTGCACTTAAATCCGAAAGACTTTTTTATTTCCATTATGAGTGCGTGAAGAAAATAAAAATGTGATTATGAAGCATTCATTATTCTGCCTCTATGGACAAATGCAGTGGTTTCGGTACTTATTAAAATTGCTAGTTGGACAGTCAAAGGCTTAACCTAAACATTAGTACCTATACAGATTTTTGCAGAAATGTTTTGATATTTTTATGTATAAAGTCGCAAAGTGAGATTGTGTGAGGCCATTAGATGTGCCGGTGAGTGTATAATACATAGACAGTACAGAAATGAAAGGATAATTTGGATACGAATTTCATGCACCAGTACTTTTATCAATAGGTCACAGGAATAACTTCTGTATAGCGATTGTGTTATTCACTGACATTATTTTAATAAATATCCTAATTTAAGTTAACATTTCTCTGCATATAATTATGTATGACTTTGTAAGAGGTGTTGTCCAGTAAATAATGCCATTTCCTGGGCAAGTATGCAACACCTTAGACCACATCCTGTTTGTTCAGCACGACGGTGGTCAAATGCCTGCCCAGTTATTACAAAAAAATAATAAAAAAAATAATAATGAAGTCTTTAGTCCATTTGAAAACTGTAGTTTTATTTAACCACAAAACACGTTTACAGGAAGTCTCCTTACTCTAATTAATAAGTACGTGCTTAAGGTACGGGGGCGGGGAAACGACTGGCACTCGCGCCCGCGTGGCGACCGCAGCGCATACGTGGAATGCTGACTTAACAGAACAGTGTCCGTACAACTTTAATAATTTGGGTTATTATAAACTCGCTATAAAAGTTAATTCGTAATCAGAAATACCTAAAAAAATAGGTCTAAACTCAGACGTAGCATTTTAAGCATTTTTTTACACATACATGCCTAGTGATGGTGAATTTGTTTTTAATGTATGAAACTTTTGAAAACGTGACGTTAGTTTACTTATGTAGCGAGTATTTCATTGTAAAAAACACTTATCTACAAATTTTTATTCCTACTTTAAATACTGCTACGTCAACTCATGCGATTAACTCAGTTTACAACACCATCACCAGCTACCTACATTGATTATATGTTTATGTAGAATTCCCCTTTGAACAAATTCCATCTTTAATATTTCAACACCTTTGTGACCTAGGGAATAGAGACCAAAATTCAATTATAAAAGATTCTACCTGTATTAGGTAGGTCCCTCGTTTAGTCTTGTAATATATTGCTCAATTATTTTTAGCAATCTAAACACGATGTTTTGGCCGGAAAGATAAGTTTGCGTCTCATTAAAAAAACTTCATTTTTGTTTCGAACTGGCAGGAAACGAACGGACAGTACATTTATCTAAAGAATACTGAAACTTTTGGTAACAGAAAAAAAAAACTGTAGCAAGTTGTCCCGTTTGATGCCGGAGTAAACATCCACGAGAATTTATTGCTTTTTTAAGAATAATAAAATGGTACACTGGAGATCATTTCATAAAAAGTAAAACTTATAATCTTTTCATCTAAGTGTTCATGGCGGCGCTGGACAGACGTTTGTTAAGCAACATTCGGTCCGGCCAGGTGTCGGATTGGTGACCGTAAAGAGCATTACAACTGAGCGCTTCCGTGCTTCGGAGGACACGTTAAACCGTCGGTCCCAGCTGTTGCATCTGATAACAGTCGTTAAACCAAGTCGGAGGCCTATTCCGTCGGAGGATATTATTATACTCTACACCAGAGGTGGCCACTAACCCTCACAGGATAAGAGAAAGAGACTTTTCATCCTATACCCAAATGGTTGCAACGAACACATTTTTACTAACAACTAGCTACACAGTACAACTAACGATTACCAAGTTATGATCTTTATGAGCGATATGAGCTTCCAAATTCAATGTAAACTTCAATGTAGTTTTTTTTTAAATATTAGAATCAAATAAAAACGTCAATCAATCCCCATTACGAGTTTGGCACACCTGATATTTACTGTCCACATTGACAGTCGATGGATATGTCACCGTCTTTATGTTAGAACCAATTTTTTGTAAATAATCGAGGGGATTTATAATATGCCGAATTATTGTAAACGGGCCGTATCATTTGCAATAAAACAGATAATATTTCGTTTATTTATGATTAATGATGATCAAATGATTTATTATTATTATTATAAATCATTGTCCAGCGGTCAGTTTATAAACCAACGATATCAGCAGCGTTTAATTATGATCTAATGCTCCATTTGCGGCTCGGTGTACAATTACCCGTAGTTACCTGTAGTATACGTTTTATTGTACGCGGCATCTGATTGGCCTATGTATTGGTGGCACGGGTGTCAAATAATTGTTCATCAACATATTCAGAGTTATTTAGCACTGGTTGGTAATTTATTTCTTCGCCCACAGGCTCCGTTTTACTCATTTTCAATTAGTTCTTACATTATATTAAACAACCCGATAATAACTGGTATTTAGCACTAAAAACACTCTCGAGCACATGTTGTTTACATGGCTACGTATTTCAACCAATCGGCGTAAAGCAAGCTTTTCGTCACACGCATATGTACGATATAACGAAGAGATACTGATTATTTGTAAATAATCGAAAAATCATCCGTTTTATTGCAAGTCCAATTGTACGTTCACAATAGTTCGTAGGTTTATAAATATCCTCGATTATTTACAAACCATCGATTCTTACAAAAATACGTTGACAGATATAAAAGAGAGCTATAGTTTACGTTAGCGCTTTTTTAACTTACTTGCAAATATATTGTTTTGTGATTCAAACAATAATAAAAAAATACAAAAGCATGAAATTACTTATTCATTAATTAGTTTTCTTTAGTTTGTTAGACACAAATCAACAGTATCAAACAAAATACGTTTCAGGATTATCATCGTAATAGAATTACAACAGCACTCGTTACAAAATGTAAAATGCAGATTGAGTTGCTCGCGCGGGCTTCGAAAAAGCTCATCCACGATTGTGCAGCCTTACGTAACGTCGCGTCGGCGTCGGTCGATAGCCGCCCGCTGTATACGGGTACACAATACAAAATGAAACCAGAAAGTAAGCTCTAGTCTACTCGAAAAACTTGCCCGACACTTGCTGTTTTGAGTACATACATTCATACACGCCATTAAGTTGGCTATACTACAGAAGCGAGATCGTAATGAGAAAAGGACGCGCGCGGGAGCGAGTCCGATTTTGTAGATTAGACAAAAAAAGTGAAAATGAAACTATACGATGCTAAATATTAATGGTGTCTACTAATTTAAAAAAAAACCAATAGTAGATCGTATATTAAGGAGTCATTTCAAAAAGAAAAGTTGAAGGCACTTTGCGAGGCAAAATCATAAAATTTAGCAGTAACACACTAAATTACAAATGTAGAAAAAAGTATATGTATAAATGTATATTTTTGACGACCTCCGTGGTAGAGTGGTACGTACACCGGTTTCAAGGTGTCGCTTACTAGGTCCTAGGTTCGAATCCCGGTAAGGGCAAATGTTTGTATGATGAATACGAGCATTTGTACCTGAGTCATGTATGTTTATTATTTCTACACCTAAATACTTATATATGTATAATTATATGTTTTTATATCCTTTACCCTAGTATCCCATGACACAAGCCTTACAGTGCTTACTTTGGGGCTAGGTTAATTGGTGTGAGTGTTGAGTTTGAAAAAACAACGGGTTGCACTCCGGGGAGTGCCGGCAGAAGTGAAAACCGCTTAAACGAAACAGCAGGAGCATACATGGACGCATACATGTTCGCCGCGCGATGGAAAGAGAGCGGGATATTACTTACTCTCCTATGCCGCGCCGGCGATCTATTCTCCTTTCGTCTTACGAATTTTCGATCAGGTCCTGTTATGTGTTACGTGGGTAAAAAATGTTTATCCCAAAAGGTCAAAACTCTGATGTGCACAACGCCGCTAAAGGAGTTTTGTTTATTTATACTTATAAATATAATTTATTTATTTATACTTATCTTATTACCAGATTTGTAACATCCCTAACCATCAATCCTTTAGTTTTATATAAAAAAGTGCGACTCGAGCTCGCACATGAAGGGTTCCGTCTCTCACCCAAAGTTGCCTGCAGTTGCGCGCGGGACGCCGTACGGAGTGCTCGCGACGTTGTCATTAGTCTATCCGTGCGTTAGCTATCGCGAACTTGTGTGCAACTACCTACATTTTTTAATATGGATGAAAATGATAGTGAAGAAGACAATAACCTTATTACGAGTCTTAGGTGTGATTCCGAAGTTTTAAAACAGTGTGAAAAAGAGATGGAAAGCATGTTACAGTGGGAAAATAGAAATAGAAGAAAGGCAAAAAGTAGTGGAGAAAAGAATGCGCCAAGAAAGCGAAGAAAGCAATGAAGATTTTATCACAGTGACACGAAAGAAGCCAAAACGTTTAAATCGTAGTAGTTCTATCCAAGAACAAAATAAAAATGACACATTAATCTCTGGAAAAGAACTAGAGGTGTGCATTACTTCACTGCAATTATTACCAAAACAAATGGCCTTAGCAAAGTTATTAAAAGCAGAAAATATTGAAAGCATAACGAGAATTAAATGTAAAAGCCCCTATAAAGTACTTAAATAACTAAGCGACAATAACCAAGTTGAGAAACTAGTAAATAATATCAAAGTTAATGAAATGGGATGGCGTTGCCAAAAAGTCTTAGAATCAAATATATCATATGGTGTGATCAAAGGAATAGACCTGGATATGACAGATGAAGAAATAACTGACGCTCTCTCTTCCTCTTATAAAATTGTTTCTGTTAGTCGCTTAAGACTATTAGATATCGACGGTAAATGCTTTAAAAGTGAAACAGTCAGGGTTTGCTTTGACAGTCCTACATTGCCTTTGTTTATATATGCTTACGATTGCAGAATAAAGGTGGAACGTTACGTTTTTCCGGTAATACAGTGTTCAAGATCCATTTATATATCTCTGATTAGGAGTAGATTGGACTATGGAAGTTATCTTTATGGCAACAGTGCAAAAACTAATCTGATAAAGTTAGATAGGCTCCAAAATCAGGCACTGAGGATAATAGGTAGCACACCCATTCACGCAATGGACAGTGAACTAGGTATTCCACCGTTAGGATTGCGTCGACAATTTCTGGCTCATAAAGTCTGTCTTAAAATGAAATCAATGGCTAATAATGTAACAATACAGTTAATAAATGACCTAAGGAATCTTTGTACAAATAGATTTTGGAGAACTAAAAATAAGCCGCTGCTGGTAGAATCTTACAATATAACTGAACCAAACACCATTGAAAGTTCCGATTCCCTTGAAATGTACAGGTTGGACATCTGGGTAACCTATATTAACATTTTAGCGGACAGCGAACGAGACACAATATATTTTTTATTGTTATGATTGCCATAGGCGTTGAGTGTCCGCGAAAGGGTTAATATAGAAAAAAAATATTAAAATTGAGTTAGATAGCGTCCAGGGTCCAAAAAGATCCCATGAGTTGAATAGTTTGAGAGGTAGCTTATTGGCAGAAATCAATACTAAATACAGTGGCTGGTACAAAATTTACACGGATGGTTCTAAATCGAACGGAAGGGGAGACGCAGCGTTTTTCTGTCCTATTCAACAGATTAAAGCTATGTTTAATATATCGGCGAAGATAACTATATTGCCATTGGAACTAGTTGCGATCTATGAGGCAATCCTTTTCGCTACAAGCATTAACGTTCGTAATGTTGTTGTCTTGCGCCTCTTGGCACAGAGGTGTATGTATAGCTTATAAAATTCTTGCAAAGCTTCATGAGCTTAACTGTGATGGAGTGCACATGAGGCTACAGGGGATTCCATCGCATATTGGCATAAGTGGGAAAGAAGAGGTTGACATACTAGCAAAAGCAGCAGCTTTAGGAGGAAGACCATACAACATTCTCCCTACATATTCGGAAGTCCTTTATGAGTATAAACGCCTACATTGTGAGAACTGGAAAGAATATTTTAATTTAAGTTCCAGGGATAAAGGAATATGGTATAAAACCATTCAATGTCAGCCTCTTACAATTCCATGGTTCATACACTCCAAACTGAACAGATTGTGTATTGTAACACTGCTCCGGCTCCGATCAGAGCACGTTCCGACAAATAAATTTGACTTCTTAATGAAGAAAGTTAGCTCCCCGAACTGTGACGTATGTGAAACGTTAGAAGATGTACACCATTTGCTGTCGGAGTGTGCCCGGAACGAAGATGAACGCCAAATACTGATTCGCTCCTTAGGTATAAATCGTTTATACGTAGGAACCTTCCATGTCATCTTGGCTGAACCTCTGTCGAATGCAGCCATTAACCACTTCGGAAGTGTACATCTTTCAAACGGTTGACTTTGAAAAAAAAATCGTTTTAGAAACCTCAATGTAATTTTTAAAGACCTATCTATAGGTATATATATATATCACAACTTAAGTAGTGGGTGGGTCCCTCAAAAGCATGTTCACACACTGCAGACTTGTTATCGCGCCTATTTTTCAAGTCGAAGTTTTCTTGGCAGCTTCTTTCTTCGAAGGTCCTCACAATTTGTGAACTGCCAGTAGTGTCTTTAGTTTTCTCTTTTCTTAATAATAAAGAATTAAAATAACAATTAAATCAAAATATCAAATCAATAATAATTTGTGCCATAGTAAATGTCTAACCGTATCCGAACGAAAATAAATTTACTTTTCGAGGGTAGACTTATAAGTAGCCAGTCATCCTCGAAATTTCGTGTTAGGCTACAGCTTCAGTGCATGAGAATGCCTGTAAACTTAACGTCAATGTGTGCGCTGAGCTTTCTCTCTGTGGGTAGGCCCGCCCTACGTAATTTGTGGTAGAACGTTCCGACGTAAGGATGTATTGTCGAGAGCTCTAATGAGTTGTAATTTGTAGAGAACAGAGGAAGCTGTTGTTCCTTTAATCGTTTTTATTATCTTCTTCATAATGTTTCTATTTGATTCGATTGGTTTTCTGGCAGTTGATAGAACTTTGTTATGCAATATGATACGTTTTTGACAGAGTGATACCAATGTAGGACTTTTGTTCAATAGCTAAAGAGCACGCGAACATCGACCAGTATCTTTGATATCAATAGCATGTTTTGGTGTGAAATTTCCTGATTTCTGTAAGCTCTTGTCGATGTCATCGTCATACCGATTTCGTCCTTAGGTCTTCCAAATGAGTCATATTATTATTTTGACATTTAATATGCAAGTTAGTAGAGTCATACATTACTTTGAAACATCAAAATTATTTTTGGTTCTCTTTCAACAACTCTCAAAGAAAATATGTGATTGATGTTTCAATAAAATTTAAATGAGGGACGTGTTCAGATAATAAAACAAAGCAAATAAAAGACTACATACAGTTACAGAGTTATTGCTCCGAATAAAACAAACGAGCACGAGGTCTGGAGATGGCTGTTACAATGAACACCCACCACTGTGCGCACACCCAGGTCCCACGCGGACTGTTGTAGTTTCATTTTCAATCTATTTTGTTTATGTTGAAAAAGTTCTTGTTAATTGTTATAAAATACCCTCTTGATATTAATTTTTCGTACAAATCAAGCAATAAACTGTGAGCCCAAAGTTCTTTAGCCGTTTTTCGTAGTTGAGTAAGCATATCGAACGATTAATTGTAGGATACTGTACTATGAATAGAAAAAAAGCTTTTATGTAGTAATAATGCTGCGGCATTTTACGTCAAATCGAGTTTTTTTTTTACTCTTATTGTTAAATAAAGTATTAAAATAAATCATTAAATATAACGACATAGGCCTTGTAGTAATTTTTTGAATTATTGTTTTAACATAAAAATAAGTCGTCTGTATTGTACCATAGATATCACTATATAGTATTTTAAAAAAAACGACAAGATATTAAGACAATATTTGACTAACTAAATAGGTCTTAACTTACCAAAATTTCACACAATCAGAATTTATAGAGCGGAACCACCTAAAAGTTTTTACAGCAATACCAAGGAATCGATGCTGCTAACTTTGCGTTCAATGTGGAACTTTATCCACAATACAAGCTGGACTAGGGAATCAATACTGGTTTAAATTCTTTGGATGTCGCCAAAATGATACCGGTACACCATCAGCATACCAATTGGAGACTAGAACAGGTCAATAGTTGTATTGGCTCTTTCTATTTTCAATCTAAAATTTCGTACGTGTTTTCTTTAACGTGTATCTTTCACTCGGTGGTTTCGCGTGTAGTTTAATAATACAATTGAACATTTGAGGTTACAATACTACGCCAGCATAACTCACTGAGGACCTAGCATTCGATGGATTGACCACTTGATCACTTGAACTCTAACGATGCAATTACAGCATTGTACTGTGTATTTCAGGTTTACTATCCAATCAGTTGCAGTTTGCAGTGATATGCATCTATGTAACTAATATAACGGACATAACTGCAAATTTTAACGGTATAAGTATAGGCTGCATACTTTGATGATCGCTTTTATCAATATACGGTTCTCTTCGTGTGAAAATAGAACATTCAGTGAAAATTGATATAATAGAAAAAAATTACAAACATAATACATAATATCATCGCATATTATTCTATTGACTTCTAAACATTTTAATTGCCATTCGATCTACACAATACAAGCTGGACTAGGGAATCAATACTGGTTTAAATTCTTTGGATGTCGCCAAAATGATACCGATACACCATCAGCATACCAATTGGAGACTAGAACAGGTCAATAGTTTTATTAGCTCTTTCTATTTTCAATCTAAAACTTTATTAAAAACTTTTCTTAAAACTTCCGTAACGTCCTTTGGGGGGCGATATGTTTAGTTTAAAACATTTATTTAATTCGCATCCGTGTCAAGAGATGGCGCTGTACGCCACAGCATCGCGGTATGATCCTACATTGTTAATTAAAACTTTTTATAAAACTTTTCTTTAAACCTTTCGAGTGATTCGACAATAAAAAGACGCACAAGACAAAATATTTCTTTAAAAAATTTGTTAACACTAAATATATAAATACTAAAATATGATAGTGATAATTATAATGAATAGGTTCAGCAACGCCTAACAAAACTGGGGGTTTCTAATGAGCTTTCAGATTATTTAATTAAAACGCTTTTAGCATGTAATATGATATGATACTCGTACATGCCTGAAGTGTAGGGTGATATAGTTTGCCTGTGATTTAATACGTGGGAACATGTGAAATAGGCTTTTGAATATGTCATGCTTTAGGATTGAGAATAATCTAGCTTCAAAGATCTTACAATTAAACACGCTTATTGGAATATCAGCCAAAGCATATTAATATGTAAACTAAGTTAAGAATAAGGAAGGGTTTTTTTTCATTAATTCTGAATGTATTATCTAGTATTTTTAATTGCATTGTTATAGGAAAAACATCATTATTTGTGGAAGAAGCTACAACCGAAGGGCTGTTATCTAACGAATACTCTGTTCAGTATCAGATTCGTCGCTATTGCGTCTGTAATACAGTATGAAAAGGTGACAATAATGACAACGAAGAAACTGGTTGCTAGGTGTTTTATTTAAATAATCGTTTTTAAACTCTTAAAAAAGGCATCAGTATATATGCATGATTTTATCTGCTTTTAATGTTTACAGTAAGGATGCTATTATATTTATATACCTAGTATTGTATCATTTATTGCATCAAATATAGTATCAGCGATAAATGGTCTGCAACAATTCATCACTGAATAACCCAAGTTCTTATTGTTTGCTATATCAAAAACGTAATGTAATAGCACCTTATGTGACCCCTTCGGCGTCTCACAGACTTATCTAGACTTGATTATAAGTGATAGTCGTAATGATGAATTCATTCTTGTTACTGCAACCTAACCCTACTTTTAATGGAATTGGTATCGATAGGTGATGTCACATATGGCGAATCAAACACATATGATCGATTGACGTAAGGCTAGCAAACCAATAGCCCCGCACTTAAAGTTATTATACTCGTACTAAAACCTGGAATATCACTTGTCACTATCATGTTTGCACTTTGCATATGTCATTGGCGATTGGTGTAACTTTGGCGCGTGATACCAGTTTTGATAAGTGTCTTTAACTAATCAAAGATGATGCTAATTGTAAACTTAAAAAAGTTTTTTTTTTAAGTTTACAATTAGCAGCACATTCGGATCATCACAAAATGAAGCTGATTGGAACAAAATAAGAAGAGTCAAGTCTTAACTATGAAAAGTGATTATTTTTATTAATTACAATTGAGGTTTAAAATATTCTAAGCTTATAACTATTTATAATCACACTAATATTATAAATGAGAATGTTTGTGAGTTTTACTGTTTATTTTTTTTTTGTTTTGTAACTCAATCACGCGTCAACGCAGCTGAATGGATTTGGTTATATTTATGCATACAGATAGACCATGATCCGGAATAGGATTCATTTTATCCTGATATTTCCAAGTGATCGAGTAAAGTAAACCCACGAATTCAAAGTTTTAAGTAGGTTCCTATCTTAAAGAGGCGATGTAAGCTCACCTCTTCAGAAGCGGGTTCTCCTAGGCAAGTATATTACCTCCCGGACCGTGGAAGAGGGCCAAAGCAATTAAATCGCGAAGCCGCACCCCGTCTGCCGTCTCCACCAAATTGCTCTCGTTACTTGCACTTTTTCGATGGAACCGGTAAGGTCGCATTCTTGGCAAATTTCGTTCTTGTTAGTATTTGTCACAAAAACTAAATTGCAATGCTTCGTCTGGGGATTTAAGTACCTACTGCTTAGCTTTGACTAAAATGAATTTACCTAATAATCTAAATCCGAAACTTACAGCCGGTTTCACCACCGACAGGTGTGTTCTTGCAGATAATTTGACATATTTTTTATTTAACAACTGTCAAATTATCTGCCAGATAAGCTATCCAGAATTTATCTGCCGGTGTTGAAACCGGCCCTTAAATTAGATAGACAGATAATTTTAACAGTTGACAAATAGACAGATCAACACGTGTTTCAAATTACCTTGGATGTCATCTGATTCTTTCCTTAAAGATTGTGGTACACTTAATATATGCAAAGTGTGTTTAGTTTCTATTGTCAAAACGAATAAGAAAGCGAGAAAACCATGAATATTTTAAAATTTAAATGTTTTAGAAACAGCTCTGGTGGGTAGAACAATAGAAATGGTAAATGTCTGCCTGTTGAAATAAGCTCAAACCAAATATGAGAAGAATGGAATAAATGCCGCTCTGTAGATTTTTCGTAAAGACTTTTTATGGCAAATCTTACCCAGATTTGTCACGATACCTAACTGATTTGCACGGTAATTGATTACAAAATTCAGTATAAATGATTGGAATGTGTCGATGTAAAACAATGTACCAAGTTATTTCGATAATAATAAATAAACACATAGTATGTTTAAGTACCTAGGCTTACTTTTTGAGAAGTACAGACATGGATTTTATTTAATAAAACCTACACATACATTTTATGTTCAGCAGACCAGTTACTAATAATTAAAACTTTAACAAAGTTTAGTAATTTATTTACCTTGCTAAAGTAATTAATAATAGACAAAATAGAGCAAAAGGACTCTTCCTTTGTGTAGTAATTTGGTGTCATCACATAATTATAAATTCGTATTGAGTTTCAGTTTGGAGTATTTTTTATTACTTTTTCTCTCTTTTATCACGACTTCGTCCGCGTACGCATTGGGATGTAGTGTAACCAACTTGTAACTACGTACTAAGTACAACACATATTTTATAAAAAAATATTGAAGAAAATGTGGGTATTTTAGATTTTACTAGAGTTGCTTATAAATAATACAAATTTTCCGAATTTCCACTAGAAAAATATGACTTTAACTTCTATTTTTTGTTTAAATTCTTTTGGTTTAGGCGTTAAAAGGTAACAGACAGACATATGGACTAACTAAGTAAGTTTCGTATTTGTTATACTAGCGGACGCCCGCGGTTTTACCCGTGTGTTTACCGTTCCCGTAGAAAAAAACGGGATAAAAAGTAGCACATGTTTTAATCTAGGCTATCTTTTATCTGTGTGCCAAATTTTATCCAAATCGGTTCATTGGTTCTGCGTGAAAGAGTAACAAACAAATAAACAAACAAACTGACATACTTTGACATTTATTACATTAGTAGGATTAGCTTGGATGGAATAAAGAAAAAAAAGATTTGAAAATCCTGACATATAAATAAATTTTGTTTTTTTTGTTCATACTAATTATAATCAGAATAAAAGAATAGATTTTTCCCGAAATTTATCTGTTCATAAATAGGATTAAGTTAGACATTCAGCTTTCCTTAAAGATCAAATTATAATCCTGAGTCAAGCAGAGCCCATTTTCAACTCGCAATTCCGAAACATTACAGGAACAATAAAAGACCATTACAACAAGGATACATGTCGCATTAAAAGACGCTTTCAGACTAAGTAAAGAGGCACGTTCACTTACTTTATTGTATGAGGAATGCTATTAAGTTCAAGACCATTATATTCAGTCAAATAACCAATGTGTTTTATTTACCTATAAGTTTTCCAAACATTTGTGTACAATTTTACCAACGACGTTACGGAGACGGTATATGCGTTTCGGGTGAGAGGATGTTTGTTTGTTTGTGCAAACCAATGTTACCATTTATCTTCAAAACTACTAGTCCCATTTTGATACGGTTTTCAGTGATGGATTTGGGTTTGATTGGTGCATGTTTTTTGATAGGTGTTACGATGGCAACTCACGAGAGGGCGCTACAATAAACATTTGTTTATGCAAAACCAAAACTACTTATCCGATTTTGATGCGGTTTTTCGTAATGGGTTTTATATAGTACAATGTACATTGTACATACATCAATTCTCTCAAAAGGTTTGAAATAAAAAGCATTTTTTTTTTTGTAAAAAAACAACGAATAATTAAGTCGGGGATTTTTAAATTATTATATCCTTTATCAATTACGTTTAAAACGTCGTGGGTTTATTCAAAATATTTAATTTTGCTTTTTTTATATGCTCAAACTTGCATACTTTAAATAAGTATGACGTCGGCGACGGACGGACGCATCGAGATTTCTGCCGTTGAGATAGAAAAATCAAGTTTTGTAAGTATGTTTGAAAAGAGATGATTCTGAATGAAATGTGAGTTTGAAATGTATAAGTGCTACTACAAAAAAGGAAAGTTAACAGTTAACTCCTGACGCCCTTTTGCCGCTAATTCATTTTGACAATAGATGTCTGCTGGAAATTGACTAAGAATGTCTGTTTAAGTAATGGCGCTTTGTTCAGAGTAGTGTCTCTACTTAGGCGCCCGTTGCCGCCTTACTTACTTTGTGGTACAAAACGATACATACACTCCATATTGAAACATATTATACTGTTTTCGTAAAAAGCAGCTCAAGACCGCCGGCGCGGCGGTCGCATAACAATGAAATATCATTGTGTCTCATTTTCAGAGATCAGTGCACTAAAATCATATGCGTAAGTATGTCAGTTTATTTGTTTGTTTGTTACCCTTTTACGCTAAAACTACTGAACGGAATTTTTTTTACTCACTACGGGGAGACTCTTAGCCTTCATCATACCTGATGTTAAGTATTGATAAGGCTGAAGATGGAAGCGAGCCTCTCCCGGAACCTTCAACCACTGAGGGACTGGCTATCTTATCTCTAACTGCCGGAACACAACACTGCTGAACATTGTTGTTATGGCGTCAGACTTAGATAAGATGGTGGTAGCTAGCCAGGCGGACTTACAACAAGATTTGGATGAACTTTGGCACTGAGATAGTAGATAGCCTGGATTAAAACCTAAGATAGTTTTTTCTCTGATATTTAAATACAAATACAAATATTTTGATTTGCTCTAAATAGGGTTACAGTAATGTTGTTTAGTACAATTGTGAAAACAAAATGGAGCTTAACCTATTTAGCCATTTTACATAGCATGCAAATATATAATACAATGATTTAAATTAGATAAACATTAAGAAACTGATCGAAATGTCATAAAAGAAAATCGAGAAATAACTTAATAAAAAAAAAATGTATGATAATAAATGTCAAATAAGAAATAAAATAAATTAATTTCAATATACAATTAAATTCTCATGTCAGTCTACAATTACAACAATGTCAATACAAATACATTTTGTGCATTTGAAAGTCTCGAAACTGTCAATATAATTGTGATATAGATAATAAAAAAAAATAAAAAAATGTGAAAGAAAAGTGATATGTCAAATTTGCAAATGGGAATTAATCTGCAATCGGAAATTATTGAGCCTATTAAAAATGTTCAAAAATTTATACTTATAATAAATGATTCCCGACAATTGATATAGTTTGAGACTTGATTCACACGTGCTATTGTATGTATGGTTCCCACGGGAACCACGCGGGTGAAACAGCGGGCGGCCGCTAGTACATATATATTTTTAAATCAATATCGGGGTTTCAATTTCGTATTCCTGAAACGACACGATGCTTCCCCCCTCGTATATTTTATATGATGCAGATCCGTATTTATCGTAATGCCACCGCTTTGCTTTATTTGCACAATCCGAATGCGTAAGCTTATCGCTATGGCTATTTTATACGGATGACATTGGCAAACTGAGGTCTAAAAAGGCCAGTTAGGAAGTAAGGAAGCTATAATGGTTAAGGAATCATAATGTGAATTCCCTGACAATTCGAATATTTGATTATTTTCTGTGAAATTTGCTTTTAATGAGTTTTCTTGCCTTCAATATGTTATGAGAAAAAACTGCTACACTGGCACTGTTCTATGGAATTATATAAGAAAAATAAATAATTAATTTTATAAGATTTGCAGTACATGTACAAATACAAATATTTTACAGTTAAAAACAAATTAAAATTAAACTTCGTGAACTAGGTTTTTAACCTGTACTTCAGTCCTTACATACTTAACACGTAAGTAAATTAAAAATACACTAAGTAAGCAATTTATCTAGATAGGTAAACATAATATGTAATGAACAAGAAATCATTTTTGTGGACTAATTTAACTAATACTATTTATTATTTACATATTTCTAACAGCTTTTCTATATTACAAAACTCCATAGAAAATAAACAAATCAATGAATTATAAATCAGAACAACGGGACTTAAACACGACATTTGTTATGTAAATAGTACATGTACTTACAGCTTGATGCAAAGCACAGTGCAGAAGCAGTGTTGCGTTTTAGTTCCGGTTTGGTTTTTATAATAATATTGGAACATTTTTTCATCGGACAACCAGACGTACAAACAGATGTCACAATTCTATGGTTGATATACCCAAGAGTCGCACTAAGCGTTTTGATTCGATATTTATCATCCGTACCGCCAAAGAGTGGAACTCGCACCGCATTAAATCAGGCAAGATAGCGGTCAAGCGCTTTACCTATCTAATAATAGAAAATAAAAAAAAAACACGAAAAAATTAAAATCTTCAGTCAAAGAATTGTCAAGAAATTCACATTATGATTCCTAAGCAATATTGCTTAGGTGACCTTTTTAGACCCCTGAGCTTCCAAGCATATAATGTACCGATCCTATCATAAAATCCGTCCAAAATTGCTTTCACGTTATTTTCATGTTGATGTCATAGCCAATGATGGTATTATGTACACATTTTGTGTGGATTTTGTATAAACCAGGCAAAAAATGATTTGGTCAACATTGCGATATGAAATAGTTTACTAAGAATATAGAAATTCATTGTTTTTATAAAAACATGTACCTAATCATGATATTTTGTGATCAGGGCTCCAGCTTTCCCTAACGTTCCATACTAAATATTAAACAAATAAAAAACTCAATGAGGAAAGCAACTTAGAGTCAGTCAATATGATTATCTCTATATAAGGCCCGTGTTATCCATTCTAATGTTCCCTCCAGCGCCATGAGTATAACACCTACAGCCTTCACTAATAGCTTCAAAAATCACATAAAAAATTTAGACGGCCGGAAAAATATAATTATTTTTTAAATTGACCTTATCGAGGTCAAAGGTCAGAAAAACTTTTTTCTCAAGTGACCCCAGTGAGTACACGTGCGTAGCACGCGCTTAAGTCTAGTAATTGCAATAGTCTAAGGATTAGACCCACTGTTCAGTATATTAGTTGACGCAAAACATTAAGTTATATTTTTTTTGTTTTTACATACAAATTCGTTGTATGTAAAATACCAAAAAAATATAACTATCATAAAGTCTACCCTCTCATATTGAGTCTTCTGGCGCCTGGGCCAGCGGGCCCACTCACCAGATCGACTTCATATTCCTAAAACTGTTTACCCGCTGAAAACTAAGAAGTTAACATTTTCTGTGTCAAATTTGAGAAAAAAACATGGTGCTTTTATTTGTTATGCTAATGCATACTTTAAAACCAGTTGCAATCGAACCTTTACATTGTGGACGTTTTTTCGATTATATTATATGATATCATTGCCTTATCATAACTACGTACTTCTGATATGAAAACATGCGATCTGCAAAAGGTCAATTCAAATAAAAAGAAAACATAATTGGAATCGAAAACCAATAAACGATATGGCGACAAAAAAACATGTAAGGAAGAGAATTTGACTCATGAACTAACATGTTGAAAATTTGTCCGTTATCGTCTATTTTAAGGTAAGAGGTCGATCGTGTAGTTTTTGTAAAAAACTGATTGGCGATGCCATACATTTAATATTGCTTATACCTTTTATCCGCCCAGATAAGCCAATTTCGATTTTTGTCCGTTGTAATCTGAGGTGAAAAATCTTAAAATGAGTTATGTTTATTGTAGCAAATAATTAATAAAAATATTATAAACGCGTTTTCTATCGTTAAATATTCAAATTAAACGTTTGGTAAATTTTGTATATTTGTTTCTTGACATTTATCTGACTTTTGGGACTTTTTTCGGGCCCAGTTTCATGTCCATCTCAACTACATAGATATTATGTCGTACTTAGATAGTAGTCTTCAGTTGAGTATCACAGTCTATCAATGCATACAGTCGTCCGACGAACACGTTTTGCTAGAGCAATCGTGCGGGGTTCGCGGGGCGAGAGGGGGTGCTAGCGAGACCGAGCTGCCATATGCTCACTCGGGACAATGACATGTCCTGTCAAATACTAAAAAGTCAAAGTCTTATCAAAAGTGGCATGGCCGCGAGGTTTCAAGGTTGTTGTCCCACTGTTAGTTCCTTAGTTACACTTTGATACTGTCAATCTAGTATAAGTTATCCAAAAAAAAAATTAGTTACATTGTGATTTTATAGATTGTATCCGGTTTTGTGAGCCTAATAAAAACTATAAAAACAAATCCTGAAAACTAATTTGTAAATAAAGACGCTTCTAGGTCCGTAATGTTTTTATCGAAGAAAAACTAAACGTAAGAAGTGAGTACGCTCACAATATCGAAAGCTTCCTTCTGGGGCGTTTCGTTGGCCCGTTACGTCACAGCGAATATGGGTCAATATCAACGAAAAGCGCCTGAGCTCCGCTTACGCTTGCATTTGGCCTGCGCATAGTGGAGCGTCTAACTATTCAGATTTTGTAATATTTGCTATCTTGCGAGAGAAGATATCGAAATTGTCAACTTGGACCTTTTTGTATTTTTGAAGACGCGACAAAGAGGAGCGCAGATGTATGCGCGCTCGGCTTGCGATTGTTGAGTTTAAGCAATTTTCGAAATGATCGCTCACGGGATGGGTGACCAAAAATTTACTATCTCGAGCTCTTCCGTGCTTCGGAAGGCACGTTAAGCCGTTGGTCCCGGCTGCATTTGCAGTTGTTAAAACCCACCCATCGGCATTGGGCCCGCGTGTTGGGTCATCGTCCATTCTCATTATCCATCCATAAGAAAGGCCAGTGCCCCAGCAGAGTGGGACATTAAAATGGCTGATGACAATAACGAAGAGCAAGTTTTTATCTGACAAGTAATTATCTTAATCTTGTGCCGTGCGGTGACGGCTTAAGAATACAAGTGTCACCTCTCCCTTACATGCCTGGGATGTCGTAAGAGTCGACTATGAGGCTCGACGCATTGAACACCTGTGCGAGAGAAGGAAAACTTGAAATAAACCCTCTACCAACCCGTCTGGCCAGCATGGTAGCAGTAGGCTAATAGCCTCCTATGAACGCCACAACAGGCGTGAGCTAGGAGAATCTTATGTTTAGCAGTGGACGTCCACAGGCTGATGATCCTGTTTCACTCCCCGTGTATGCTCGAAAACATACCTACGCGCGGCGGCCCCTCCGGCGGTGCCAATCTAGTAGGGACTCACGAGCGAGCAGTGACGCACGCGCGAGTTTTGTTTGTCACCTACTTTCCGTAGTTAACTACCTTAAAATAAGTTAAATTTAAAATGGCAACACGTAAAAAAAGCTCGTAAATATTGTGCAGTGTTCAACTGTTTAAACACGAATCGCGATCCAAAGTTAACTTTTTTTACGCTCCCTAAGGACGATGAAAGGCAAGTTCTACTTTAATGCTTTGCGCTAACGGAATCAACTACGCCTAAAAGGTGTGCTTCGAGAAATAGTAAAGGTGCATTTGAAAATAAGTGCGCTTCGAGGAATACCACAATATTACGAGATATTAATCGAAGCGCTCCTATTTACAAGCGCACCTAAATCATTCCTCGAAGCGCACCTTTTAACCGTAGTTGATTTCGTTAGCGCACCTGAAAGGTGTGCTTCGAGAAACAGTTTGGATGCGCTTCATTGGGTGCGCCTCGAGGTCTCGTAATATGTAATTCCGATTTAATACGCAACTTACCTACATAAACACATCAATATTTAAATAATATTCAATTTCTTGTACTAAGTACACAGTAATGTATGCCGTATCGTTATCATTTTGTTAAAAAAGTAGGTAGGTACTTTAGGTAGGTTTGTTATTTTTTTTAACTTTTGGTAGGTACCTATTAACCTTTAATATATCTACCTTTTGATTATACTATGCATATGCCGACACAAAGTCTACCTATAAATAAATGAATCACAAAGAGGCAACCCTAGCTGCGTCAGAAAGAATACGAGTTACGCGATAGAAAGAGACGCAGAATGTAAGTGAATATAATGCTAGGCATTTAGCGCAGCGCGACGTGAATTGGACTTTATTGCGTCGTGAGCTAGACTAGCAATTTATTTGATTGGAGTTACGAAGTGAACCTTCTGTACTTGTACTATTAAGTATTCTGTGTCTTAAGGTAGAAAAGTAACAATGAAATTGATAAATTACTTGTTCATAAGTTACTTAGGTGCTACTTTAGTAGCATGCGCTATTAGTTGATCGACTAGCGCTTTCAATAATTTAAAAGTAATATATTTAATATAGAAGTAAGTTAATTAAACTATATTGTTTTCGTTGGTAATAAAAAATATGTAACACAGGACCAAGAGCACATAAGCCTTTACAATAAATAATTCAAAACACTTACTGGCCGGCTTGCGAACAAAATTCGGATGAAAGCGATGCATAATCAAAGTCACACACGCTGATGACGTTGATCAATCATTTCTAAAAGCATCTTTATTGCTGCGTGTCACTGGGAAATTGATGGACCCAATTAGGGACACGGGGAAATGTTGGTACCGAAAACATTCGGGTGATTGTTGTCATTATTACGATAAATTCATCTCTCTCCGTAAATTATTTTATTAATAAGGCTTTTTATCATATATAATGTTAACAATGCCTCTGTGGTCTAGCGGTAACAATAAACAACCGTTTCAGACCCAGAGGTCCCGGATTCAATTCCCTGTAGGTGTACTATTGTATTCGGTTTGGTTGGTGATGTTCTAAGTTCATCATCATACCACTATCTTATCTAAGTCTGTCGCCATAGCAACAATGTTTTCAGCATTGTTGTGTTCCTGCTCTAGAGCTAAGATAGCCAGTTCCTCAGCAGTTGAGGATTCCGGGAAAAGTGCCATTTCACCTTTAGCCTTATCATTACTTAACATCAAGTATGATGCTAAGTAATGATAAGAGCTTTACTGTTGTAGGTTAAAAAAAACAAATAATTTACTAGTGACAAAACAAAAGTGTTTTCAATTATAATTTTCCTTTAGGTCTTAGAAGTAGATTTGCTAAGAATCGGGATATTCGTTTCAAACATCATACATAGTTATATATCGTGATTAATCAAATACCACAAAGTATAACATTAAAATCAATAATTCATAGCTACCAACGATATAGAAGCCGCCGGAGGCTGGAGCGACTCAGCCATCATTAATCTAAGCTTTGTAACTAAATGTATGATTAATGTAGGTTCAATATAATAAATCTAAAACACAAATAGTACACTAGTTACATCTTTGGTTTGAAAAATACACGTTTTTCGCTGTTTTGATAGCTGTGTAATAAATTAAAATATTATTTCTTACAAGTCTGTATAGTTTCGCAAAAATTAAAGAAAACATTACCGCAGATAGTTATTTAACACTGCCAAGGACCTAATCAAAAAATCTCCTCAGGTGCCACACTATTATATTTTCGAGTGGAAACTCGGAACCGAGTGGGCGGCAGCAGTGGTAAGTAGCGCATACCATCACTCGAATCCGAGTGTTCGATAGTGAATGTGTTAAATCCAGTCTTTAGAATAAGTGTGAAATAGGATTCCTAGTTTGATTACCTGATTGATTAACATTTCTTTGGATTCTTAGATTTAAAAATCATGTCTGCATCTGCTTTCACTGATTCTCTTGAAACTTTAGTAATATAACACCTCTTTTACCTAACTAGAATTATAACTAACCATCGTCTCGTTTACATAAGAGGAAAAACGAAAACATTCAAAGCAATTTTTTCCACAAGATGTCGAGCAACATGTTTGTGTCTTTTAACAAGTGATAACCTCATACCTCATCTTTCTGGAGATACTTATTCATATTTTTTAGACAGCGTGTTAAGCAAGATTGGGTCTTTTCACACACAATGTATTAGAATGGAGATGGATCATGGTTCTTTTTTCTCTCCATTACACTATTGTGTGGGTTTAGTGACATCCTTTGTATAGGAATGGCCGATTTAGGAACTTTGTTCTGAGTCGCAAGAATGTATAAGCATTCTAATGACGGACCCTAATAATCTGAATAGAGAAGAACTTAGTTTAAGTTGGTTAGCTTGTTACGGATGGATGCGAAACTTAATTTTGTAAGTGGTTTAGTTTTCGGGTTATATTTAGGAATAGTTAAGTAAACGCTACTTAATAATTTGTTATGGTTTTTCTATAAAAATATTATGACTTTTACTGAGACTGAATTGGGAAAGGTAGTTTTAAATTTAAATAAAATCAAAATCACAGATTAAAGTTTATAGTTTGCCAGCTACTTATGTGCAAAACCCAGTATTTTTAATACGTTTATTGAACCCATAACACCTCTTTAATCCGTACTTGAAAAAACTACATTTTCCTGTTTGTATTTTCCACGTTAACGAACTTGAAAAATCTAGGCACCCGCCGACGCGCCTCAATTATAGAACGAAATTAGACTGCAAACTAACATTTCCAATCGTGTGGGTGCAGCAGGTAACATTCGAGGAAAGTTAAGAATTACTTGCACTTCACGAAATTGAGTTTCATTTGTCATTTTTATTACCCCGATTGCCATTAGTGAGAATTCCAAATTACGACACTATCGGTCGATAGGAAGACCGCCGCGCCCAAGAGAATTGCCAATACTGCTTTTTGCAATATGCAAAACAATATTTTTGTGTATTCTGGTATGTCTTGAAGATATGTACTTAGACTAAGATTCTATATTTAATTTTTAACATATTGTTAAATGTTTTTGTTGACTGCCCAATAAACAAATAAACAAATATGACTGTCTTTGCCCACCATAGCTTTTAATTTTATGTGATTGTCCTTTTGTACTGTAATATGTTTGTGAAATAAAGTGTTTATTAAAATATCTATCCAAAACGTCTTTTCCAACTGATTATTGATAAATATTAATAAAAAATAGCATTGTAAATGTAAAACTGAGTTAATTTTAAGGTCTCCCGCCGTAGCGTCTGTGAGCCGATGGCGTAGTTTCTTAGACATTAACAAACAGTGCTTGTAACAGCCTAGACTGAATAAATTATATAGAGTTTGAGTTCGAAAATAAAAATCCTAAGTAATTTTTCTTTTGTTTCAGGTAAGTCAACAATGGTGGATGAAGTGGAAAATATGGTAGGCATAACAGTTTCACAACAGGCTGCCGAATAGTTTTCTTTATTTTTATACAAGAACCTAGAAACGTAACTATTATTATCAGCACATGCTAAACTGGATGCTAAAATGCTAATAATAAAACAATCTAATCCTTTATACGTATGTATACTTTCGCCCTTTTTAACCAAAATTAGTTTACGGGAATTCACTGATACGTAAGTACTTCATATATCATAGCTTCCTTTAAGACATTATTAAGATATTGCCTAGGGAAATCATGGAAAGGATGATTAATGAAAATATTATACCTTGATCAAGAGTCAGATTACAAATGGCGGCATGTCGAGATTTAATATGAATTTTATGTTAAATAGCATTATCATTGTGAGTAGGTATATTTTATTCGTTGGAATAAATAACTGCGCTTTTATTATAGCTTTAGGTAAAGTAATTAAGCTTTAATAATAATTGATGTATAAATTTTTCAACAATCGTTGAAGTACCTATTAAAAAAACAACATGTTGCACTCTGAGAGTATCGGCAGAAGTGAACACCGCTTAAAGAAAATAACTACAACTTCATAAATAGTTGATGAAAACGGAGACCAACTTGATTTGGCAGGTAATCCCACTAAAACTTCTGGAGGTGGGCGCAAGTGCCTGTGACACAGTTTATAACAAATGCGGTCATTACCGATCACAACCTGCTTTTATCTCATAAGTCTTCTGTAGGCAATAAAAAATTTCGTTTCAATTTCGTTTCGTTTCAACTGACCTGGCATCGATATGAAAGTTGGTAATAATGAGAGATCTTTATATAATGGTTGTTATTTATTTATTTATTTATTTATTACAACCAAACTTACAACTACCATTACAGTTTTCACCAATGCGATAGTGTAGTAGAGATAGTGTTATTTACATAGATCTTTCAAGTGTGAGACTTTATGTAATTTGAAATAGGTCAACGGTAAATGATCTTACGCATTTTCGATCAGGGTCACGTGTCCTGACGCGACTTTAATATTTTTTACCCATCCCAAAAATTTAAAACTCTGATATGCACAACGCCGCTAAACAAGTTTTCACTTCAAAAACTTTTCAGGATTTTTACCCGCAGTTGATAGTACCTACACATAAGTTTCGTAATCGCGTGTTTTATACATATGTTTTTGTTTTGGATTTCGCGACGACGTTTAGACACTTTTTTTTTATTGATTATTGAAATCAAAGGTCAAACACTAAGGTACATAAGGTAAGTAAACATAAGGTAAGACCCTAATGCTCGAATACCAGTACAGTAACAGAGTAAAGTAGAGTTTTTAACCGACTTCAAAAAAGGAGGAGGTTCTCAATTCGACGGTATTTTTTATTTTTTTTTATGTATGTTTTACTATAACTTCGCCAGTTGTTAACAGATTTTTATAATTCTTTTTTTATCTGAAAGAAAATGGTTTATGTGTGGTCCCATATAATTTTTACGAAGATCTGGCTAGTAGTTTTTTCATAATCTTGAAAAATATCAATCAACTTTTGGCAAGTAGTCGTGTTTACCTAGATGACATTGTTGTGTATGGGCTGATTTTTAGTATAAGTAACGGCACATGATGTAACTAAAAAATCTGAAATCAGAACATTTTATAAAAAAAAATTCAAACCGATTTAAAAAAAAAAAAAAAAACTTTTGGAGGCGGTGCTAGCTAGCTAAGGCCAAAATAATATATAGTTAATAGAAGTGCAATGTAGAATGCCCTGGCTGGCACCGACTCCAAAAGTTTTATTTTTTTACTTTTTGAAGTCGGTTTGAATTTTTTTTTTATAAAATGTTTTTTTTCTTTCTAAGATAGTATTATTTCACAGATGACCATTGAGAACAAGATTGTTACCACTGTATCCGTCCGACTTAGAACACTAAGAAGAAGAAACTGTGTTTTTATAGATTTCCCATGAAAGACGAATAAACTCTTCTAGACTGTAAGAAAGCACGACTCTCATGGAGCGTCATGCACTTATGGCCGATCGTATTCGATCACGTTCGGTCCGGTCAGGTGTCGGATGGGTGACCGTAAAGTGGCATTACAAGTGAGCGCTTCCGTGCTTCGGAGGGCACGTTAAACCGTCGTTCGCGGCTGTTATCATTTGATAACAGTCGTTAAGCCAAGTCGGAGGCCTTATAAGCGCTTGTTAAACTCTGACACCAGAGGTGGCCTCCTCATACGATAAGAAGAAGATGGAGCGTCATGGTTTTCATGAGCTCACTGTGAAATGCGACCATAACATTCTATTCAATTCAAAAATTTCACATTCCATCGGTTCACAAACCCTACGGCGGGAGACCTTGTAACGAGAAGAACCGGCAACAAACTCGTCAAGGGCTATTTTTTTTCTCCCTGTTTTATTTCATACAGAGTCGTCAAATTGAAAAGTGAGCTTAACATATCAGTAAGGTCAATTTCCATCACAAAAAGAAAAAACTAATTATAACATTACATTTTATGGATATCCTAACCGTAAACAATTTTCAATTCGCAAGGAAGGACTTACATTATAACATTTCTCGCATTACAAGGTTACTGTAGGTACTACAAGTTGTGACGTACATACAGGTCAATAGCAATTCATTTTAGATGAAAATATTTAAGCTCTAAGAACAATGTTAAGACAAGCAGACTGAAGTAGACCCATTTCCGCTGGCGGCACCCGTTCACGAGCATGACGAATGAACCAGCTATCGCTTCGCTCAACCATATTTTAGAGAACGTAACGACCCGCCTGACACGATACCGCCGAAGAAACGTTTGAGTAAGCATGACGTACTTAAGGTACTTATGTTAAAGTGTATAAATATAAAAAATACAATGGCAACAAAAAAAAGAACGAAAAGAAAGATAAAAGTGCATTAATGTAAGACGCAACTTACAATGTTACTGGAAGACGCATCAGCTGGGTCAGAATCATAAAGTGTATTTAAAGTAAATTAAAAATAATAATAATGACTTTCATATAGGTACTTAATTACAATAATTGGAGAACATTACTTATTTTTATTTATTCTGATCAAGCAGCGCCACTTTCACAATTCAAAACATCATAAATAACATAAAATTTATAAAATTGAAACAAAAATATCAATATCGCAATATATATTTTAACACTATCAGACATGAGCAGACCCATCCCACTGGCAGCACCCGTTCACGAGCATGACGCATGAACCAGCCATCGCTTCACTTGTTTTTGATTGAATTGAATCACTAAAATTAGTAATAGTTCTGTCAAGTTATCCTGACGCATCAATGGTCCTTCGAAGCCGGTGCCAAGTTGCAACAGCTAACTGTTGAAGAACTGTTATATCGTTTGACTCGGTGCCAATATCCACCATCTGACAACTTCCGCTATGTCACCTTGCGATCGACTATTCGACGGATTCCTGTTTATTCTATTTCCAGGTAACAGAAATTTAAAATATACGCAATGAAAAATAATGCATTATTAAGTCTATTGTCTGTGCTTGTCTTTATTTCAACATTTATGATTAATATCCATGCAATATAAGACGTTAATCATTTATACAATTTTAGGAACTATTTAAAATAAATAGCTATATTAACAAAATATTAAAGTACAGTCCAATAGAAGTTACAGTGAGGGTAGTACGAAATTAGTAATAGTTAGTTAGTATTTTTTGACGAAATGCTCTAACAGCTTGTACAGAATAGTTCTTCTTCTTCAGCAAAAAGTTTTATTGCGCCTTTAAATAAGTTTTATTATAGCTAAATAACTTATTTTAGTGCCGAGTAGTTGTTACTTGTACCATTGTTCATGATATAACTGCAGTTTTTTTAATGAAGGAACTACCAATTGTGTTAATGAATGAATAAAATTACATCGAGTGATTGTTAATTACCTTCATTTTAAACTATCAATCGTTTTGTTGCTGATAATAAACCGGAAACAACTCTTATCGAGAAGGCCGAACAACGCAATTCAGTCAGTGTTATTATTAATAAACAAATAGTTTTGTTTGTTAGAACGATTATTGTATAATTTTATTTAAAAACGTTATAAAATATATAATTATAAATTATCTTACTCGTATACATGTATAGTTAGGTACTGTTTATAAATAAATCCTATCCTACTAATTACAAATGGGAATGTCAGTTTGTTTGTTTGTTTATTTGTTACTCTTTCACGCTAAAACTACTGAATGGATTTGGATGAAATTTGGCACAGAGATAGAAGATAGCTTGGATTAAAACATATGATACTTATTATCCCGATATTCTCACGGAAACGGAAATCACGCGGGTGAAATCGCGGGAGGCCGCTAGTGTGTTAATATTTGTAAATCGTTGGTGAAAAGATAACAGATATAATCGTCTTAAATACAACTAAAGATGCTTCTGTATCTGTTACTGTGAATGTCTAAACTGCACTGCAGTGTATCCTAAGTGTATCTTAACTACATTCACAGTAACAGATACAAAAGCTATTCAGATGCTCAGCTGTAACAGATAAAAAAAGGTGTTCCTCTTAACATCCACCAAAACATTTTGTGTCTCTTAACATCAACGAAAATATTTGGTGAAGGTCCGAAATTCATGCTTAACATGACAATTTCGGTTATTCCCCGGTGACTGTTACATACACCACGACGACTTGGTGAATGTTCATTATGGGGGAAATTATGCTGCCTGACTAATACAGAAAAATAATGATGTGGACATTATAACTACATAATTAGCAATATAAGAGGACAATGTCGTAATAGCTAATAAAATAGCGCTTCGCCGGCCGCTGCCGCGGCACGCTCGCTACGCTCGCTCGGTTCGCGCGTTTTTTGATCACAGTTTTAACCTAACCTTACCCGAAGATACTTTTCATATTTTCTGTGTCTTCTTCTCGACCAAACACAGGTGTTTTTTTTATTAATTCACAAAACTTGTAAATCCCTGAATCTGAGATTCACTCTATCTCCTCTGTGTATCTTGAGATTCACCGGTGAATGTCCGATTCAAGTATAAATTAATGAGAATTTCGGATACACACCAACGAAATTGGTGAATGTCGTCATACAGTGGTGCATCTTAAGATCTACCAATATCGGACATCTACTTTTATATGAATAAGAAACATGATTTCAGCTAGTAATGAAAATTTACACAAAATAGTATAAGTCAGTTGATTGTGCGAGCCGAAACTGCATCAGCATTCAGTTTTGAAATTTAGTTTAAGTTGTAAACTTCAACTTAGCATCACAGAGTTGTTCATTTTGGAGTTTGGTTTCTAAATTCTATCAAGAAATTGTTGCATTCAGTGGGTGCAATTCTGTTAAGGTGTTAAAGCGAAGCCCGACTATTTTTGCGAGGGATTTTTTTTTACAGTTTTCTTTTGCAATGACAAAGAACTTTGTCACTGACTATTTATATATCTTAGTTTCCCGATAATGGTAGAGGGATTTTGGTCGGTGCAACCTAGTAAGTGTGTAGTGTCTAACGAAAAGTTTTTGTTTGCTTTTGCGTAGTTGTATGTTATGTTAACATATCAGTGCAAGGCTTGGATCCTGATCTCCTAATCCTGAGCAATCTAGCATGTATTAATTTCGAAAATAAAGTTAATGATGTCAGTGATATTCTAAGCTACAATTTGAATGAAAATGTGGTAAAGTGCAGGTTCAAATTTTGGAAGTTCAGTCACCACGTTTAGGTATTCTTTCAACGAATTGTGAGGGTAATGCGATTCAAAGGCAGCGTATCTTAACAGTGTAATGTTGATACTGTGTAAAGAGATAATAGAAAAATGTTATAAATATTGATGCGCATTTACGCTGGTCTTAGTATAACAAGTGTTTCTAAAGACGAATATAATAATAGACGATGTTATCGTCCATCAGACAAGTGTATTGCGATATGACATCATATCTTGTTAATGTTTTTTCGTAATTGTAACATACAATAATATTGTCTATTGCTAAATACTTGATTACAAAATATTCGTTGAAAAAACTTGCTAAAAACTCGAAGTCAACTCTGATTTGCCTTTTTTTAATCTAAATTAGGTATGAGTAACCTTTGAAATGTTGCGGGCTTAACTTTAGGAAGTCAAGTTTAAGTTGGTTATTTTGGTAACAAAACCGGTTTGTATTATTAATCAAGTGTATTACTAAGGTCGCTTGAATAATAATACTAAAGCTTGATTGTTCTTAATTCTTAATTAACATTTTAATTAATTTTAGCACAAAAAATGTTTTCTATGTCTAAACACAGAATGTTGCGTGCCTAAATAATCGGATTATAAGTGACACGGTACCTACTGAACATACTTTTGCACTCGTCCTGAGGCCCGACCGCCTAACGGCATAGCGTGTGGTATTGCTATGGCTATCAAATTTCAAACTCTCATAAAACCCTTCAAAGATAGTATTTTTGGCTAATTCCTACATATTTCTATTCATCTATTGGATTCACTATTGCATTTTTAGTATGAAAGTAATAGCGTCAGCGAGAGCCCTTGTAGGGGGTTTGAAAAATCGAAAGCTATAGCAATAGCACAAGCTATACCGTTAGGCGGTCGGGGTGCTGGTATTAGACAAGTAGGATGATTTGCTGATGTGCACAAGCTTCTTAGTTAAGTGCCGGAGCAAATGGTTTCTAATTTGCTATGGCGGTAAACTAGGTCGCAATTTTATAGTTTCGAGCTAGATATTTTCATTATTTTACAAACAGCTAGTGCTTATAACTTTGAAGTAGACAGTTGATTTGGGGAGGTGCATAGTATTCCAGATTACTGATGTGTTGGGTATAACTTTCGAGTAAGTTTCGAGGAAAAAGAAAGAAACATTTTGAGATATTGAGCAGCGCTCCTACCGGACGTAAACGGAACTTAATTTTCCTATACATTTTTTGACATTGCGTACTCGTTACTTACTCGATACTATTTTGTTAGTTTACAGACGTATTATAAAGAATCAAAAATATCCGATTCCAAACAATACGATTCTTTATGATTTTGGAACATAATTAAATCTACTATCAACACTTTATAGTTTTAGAAAAGTATTGTAAGGAAATTAATACCTGGCCAACAAAAGGTGTTCTCGGTTTCGGTCGGTTAAATACCCCAAATTATAAAGTTTGGAATGAGCGTCATTTCTTATCTGAAGGAGCGCGATAGTTATCTTACGTTCCTTTCTGAGTCCCTCATTTATCAGCAGTTTTGCGTAACACAACTGTTCTTTTGATTTTGAGTTTGCTAAAAAATATTCGGTTATAATAATATAAATTAGCATAATGTGACTGCCTTTGCTAAAAAAAAATCGGAATATTAACATTGAATAGTAAAATAAAGGTACGAAAAAATTTGTTTCTTGAGATAAAAGAAAATTGAAAAAAATATTGCAAAAATATATTCATGATACTACTGATGAATTCATTAGACACATGGTCATGTTCCGAAAACACATGCACCGCTGGCTCCTGCGGCGCGGCACCGCAACGCTGGATTCTGCGTTGCACGGGGTGCCGCGCCGCAGAATCCAGCGTTGCGCGGTGCGACGCTCGTATCGCGCCGTCGTTTTCCATGGCGAGCGGTGACGAGGTGACCATATGTACACAGAAATCCAGACAATACCTACCTACTTACTTATTTGCTTTACTGGCTAACGAACAAAGGCAAGTAAGTAAGGTTTACCTACCAATAATAGGTTCGAGTATTGTAGGATAAACTCTTTATTATTTGTTGCATTAACTAGGTTAGTAAGTACTTATCTGCAGAAGAAACAAATACAATAATACATAACAAGCTGTTTTTTAACCGACTTCAAAAAAAGAAAGAGATTATCAATTCGTCACGTTTTTTTATGTACGTTCACCGATTATTTCTTCATAACTTTTTGTTCGAAATAAATCAGGAAACAAAATATGTTATGTATATATTATGTCATGATTTTTAACCGACTTAAAAAAAGAAGGAGGTTATCAATTTTGTTTGTTTTTTAATTGTCTATACAAATTTACCATATCATAACATAACATAAAAAAACATAAAAACATTTATTATCAAACAAGTATTGCAGCGTGGTGACTTACAAAAAAGTCCCCAAACTATGTTGGTCCTGTATCTCAGGGACTTGAGTGTAAGATTTGCACGTAAATTAGTTCAGTGCCATTGCACAGTTCACAATTTACAATATAGAAATGTTTTTAATCCATAATAATAAAAAACTAAAAAATAAAAAGTAAAATTAATGTTAACCAAATAAAGGCAATTGTATTTGTGTTTCAATATTTTGAAAATTATCACATAAAAATAGAATTGTAAAATGCAAAATTAAAAAGTTATAAATACTTATATTTATACTCGGTTTGTCTAAAAATAGAACGTGTGGACATCAAAGGAACAAGCGTTGCACGGTGCAACGCAGAAACGAGCGTTGCGCGCCGCGGAAATAGGCGGTACAACGCAACGCTGAATTTATGCGTTTTTGCCTTTTTTATGTCATGCATATCTATCTACATTACACACTTTACGTCACAATTCTTTAAAAAAAAATGATGTGTCAACACGAACGATAACTGCAGTGAACGTTCCTTACAGCTTCACTTCTCAACTCAAACCGCAATTAGTTCTTTAAACGAACTCTTTAGCTCCGGCACCGGGATGTATGTTAGTTTTTGTGGCGATGCGCTCCGTCGCCGCTCCGAGCAAATGTGTGAGTACCATAAACAAATGTATGCTCCGCTAGGCAGAGCGTGCCGTATCACCATTTACGAACAAACTCTGACTGCAGCCTCGCTTTTGACTATGAAAAACGAATTAGTAAATTACCTTGACACATGTTATGTAACAGAAAACGTAGGTTGAATGAACTGATCAAAAGGTCTTATGTGCTTTTTTCTATGAGAGCCTTTTACGTACCTATTTACTTGATATTAGTATATTGGTTTTAAATAGAGACCTAAAAGAAAGATGAATAGTATAAATAGCTAAAGTTAAAGATGAAATAAAAAAAATGTTTCATCCTCTTGAACTTGAAGTCAGAACTTCGTTACAAATAAGAATAAAAACTTTTAAATCAATTTACTCCCTTTGTTGTTGCCTCTTTTGTGGTGAGTAATTTTTCAGTAACTTATTTATTTTCAACTTGTAACGCAGAAAGTTATAAAAACAGCAAACATAGATGACATGATAGTTAAGTGTCACGTTGCGAAAGTTTATTCGTTTTTTTAGGACTCCTTAAGACTCTCATAAATTGTTTTTTTTTTAATTGTATGTGCTCTTCTTTCCCTTAGCGACACATTTCAAATAACTCAAAAAAATTACGAGTTTTTATAAACCGGAAACTGAAGATGTCATTGGTTAAGCATTAGCACGGTTCTACTGTTAAGTAAACGAAACGTATGCATCAATATCGTTAACGTAGTATTGAACAGCGCCAGTCAAACCATTAATATCCAAGGGCAAGTGTCACCGAAGAAAAGCGTGCCGTAATCTAACCGGCTTGCGTGCGACCACGGGAGAAGCGGTACGTTATTCACGCGCCGGGGATGATCCAGGTCGGTGCGCCCCACATCTAAGCCAGGGTCACATCGTGGAAAATTACTAAGCATTTGTTCGTGTTAACTCCTGTCGGTGGAGCTGGTCCCATGATTGATTACAGCTAAGCTGGCCGACAAGTACGAAGATTACTGTGGATGCTGGGATGCTGTTCTGTTGGTGAAGACATTTAGTTTCGTTTTTATCGATAGAAAAATATCGGAAAACTTAATGATTGTAACTCGATATTAGTAACTAGAGCGTTTAGTTTTAGTTTTATTATGGTTTCTGACGTGTCGGTCGTCGTTTTTCATGTTTCACTTACGTACGTGACTTATCAATTTCAGAAGTTTATTATCTTACAATTATTATTTTAAGCAACATAATATATTCTTATTTTATGTATATTCTTGTTCCAACAGTATGTCAATATCGGTCACGGTATGCCTTTAATGATTTGTCTTTGTGTGTCTGGCCCATTGCCATTACGGATACAAAACTTCTCTTCCTGATATCGATAATTATAGTACGACGAATATTTCTTCATTATTCTTCAGATATTTTTTTTATTATTAAACCTTATAATGCTTACTTAAAACCATGTACACAGACGAGAGAGTATCAATTAACATTGACCTGCAAGGGTGAGTTTAAGGTCATTGTTGTATGCCAGTGTAAGGTCAATGCGTACGTAATTCAAAAATTTTCAAAATTTAAAAATCATTATATCAGTCTAGGCTGTTACAAGCACTTTTTTATGAACGACGGTGAGACTCTTAGCCTTCATCATACCTGATGTAAAGTATTGATAATGCTGAAGATGGAAGCGAGCCTCTCCTGGAATCTTCAATCATTGAGGAACTGGCTATCTTATCTCGAACTGCCGGAACACAACAATGCTGAAAACATTGTTGTTATGGCGTCAGACTTAGATAAGATGATGGTAGCTAGCCAGGCAGACTTACAATAAGTGCTACCACCAAAAAAACTTGTGAACGTCAAAGAAGCTACGCCATCGGTTAACAAACCCTACAGCGGGAGACCTTGTAACGAGAAGAACCGGCAAGAAACTCGACAAGGGCTGGTCTTTTCTCCATGTTTTATTTCATTCAGAGTTGTCAAACTGAAAAGTGACCTTAACCACATCAGTAAGGTCAATTTACATCACAAAAAAATACTAAAATAAAAGTACATTTTATGGTTATCTTAACCGTAAACAATTTTCAACTCGCAAAGAAGAACTTATCATACATTACATTTTTCGCATTACAAAATTATTGTACTGCAAGTACAGTCACGAACAACAAATGACGTGTATACACTTTACAACCTTATCGCATTGACGCACACGGAAACAAAGTTCTCTCTATCCACAAATGTTATTCAGTATTGTAATGTGACAAAGTTGCCTGTTTCTATGTCATCACACGAGACTGTACATACAGGTCAGTATTAATTTATTTTAGATGAAAATATTTAAGCTTTAAACACAACGTTAAAACAAGCAGACTGAAGTAGACCCATTTCCGCTGGCGGCACCCATTCACGAGCATGACGCATGAATCAGCCATCGCTCGCTCAACCATATATTAGGGAACGTAACGACCAACCTTAGACGACACCGCCGAAGAAACGGAGCGCGTTTATTCGATTTTTCAATAATACGACTCTCTCTGATAGCGCCTCCGCGCCTAGCGGCGGAATCTGCAAACGGTCCGCGCTGCCGCGCCGCGGTCCGGTTTCGGCACAGATTAAATAGTTAGTTTCGGTGTGTTGGACATTGCGCTTTTCTATACTAATTAATGACATTTGCATAAAACTTTAAAATCCGCGCCTCCACCGACGCGCGACGGAGCGCGGAGCACTGGGCTTACCGCCTAGTGCCACTTTACGGTCACCCATCAGACACCTGGCCAGACCGGACGTTGCTTAGCAAACGCGGTCGAAAACGATCAGTCTGTCCCGCTATGAGCGTTTCGAAAGCTAAAGCTGCGGGCCCTACCATCATCTAGTAGGAACCATTATGTCATAAGAACGTTTTGTTTGCGTTTTGTTTTTGTTGAAATTGTCACATTTTGACACACTTAACACTTTGGAGGCGATGATTGAGCAAAGACGTCACAAAACTTCCGTCAAAAAATAAGCTTACTTTAAGAGATTCATAGTACTAAATAACATGGTATGTTTGAAACAATACTGCGCAAAGAGATGGCGGTAGGCTGCTGATGTGCTGTAAACTGTACAATCCAGACAATCCTTTTTTACGTTTCGCATTAAACTGGGTCAACAGACTGATTGAAACCCAAGACTTTAAGCATTAAGAAGGTTTATAGAACAAGTAGTAACATTTAAATATTATCGTAGTAATATAGCTCAATTATTACTCAATGGTAGTAACACACTTTTTGTCGCTTTTTCGCTAAAGCAAGTACTTTCAGGGCTCGGTGAAAACCGCATCAACCTGTACCAAAATGTCAAGAACTCTTAAGTACATCTTAAGTTAAACAAATGAATTTGACGATTGAAAAAATTAAGCACCTTTGAGTAAAATCCCAGGCGTTTTCAAATGATAACTTTTTTGATTTATTGGACAAATATTTTTCAATGTTTTCATTGCCATGTCTAAAACGTCTGGAGACATAATTCAACTATATCGTAAAATTATAAATAAGCTTAAACTATATCATACATTAAATCTGACATACATGAAACCTTGATAAATATATCAGGAAGGCTTATTTACACGTGTTTATTTAAAAAAGTTTTCTAATTTTCTTCAAAGTAATTTCTTGTTTTTTCTGGAGGTGACATAAGATTTACTATGACATGACCTACCAAGTGATACGTGCCTGCGTCAATGCGGTAGCAGAGTTTCGTAACGTTGGTAAAAATATGTATAATGTGGCGACGCTGGATATTAAAACGTGCTTGGATGGCATATTTAGTCTTTGCAAATCTCGCTCGCCTGCCGCGGCGACACAAAATATATTTTATTTCACTATGCTGGAAAATTAAAATTGATGTTAGCTTTTGAGGAAAATTTCGTTTTATGCCTTATTTTATTGAGGTACGTTTATAAATTACCTATATTCGAAAACTTACTTATATTTTGATAGGTTCAGAACTTCAATTATTTTAAATCAATATTATTTTACTATTTATGTGTTAGTGTAAATAAAGATTTTATTCCTGGAGACACTACTGACGAAACCGATATTAAGTTACTCCTAAAATATAACATGTAAAATATGTAGAAATTCTAAACACCTCAAGTCTTGCAAGTGCAAAGGCGTTTAAGTTATCCGATACATCGTTACGCTGACTGACTTCAGCTCCCAGTGTAATGTTACGAACGGACGCAAATCGTTTTCGCTAGGTCTGATTCTTGGCGATCGCTGCGAGCGAGCGACCGCGCGAGCGTCAAGCGGTCCGCACGCACCGCCTCCTACAGTCCTCTCTAAGCCGCCACTGAGCGCGCCTGCTGCGGCCGCTTCCCACCGTAGCAGAGCAATGCCTACGAAATGTCATCTACCTACAACACCCGATAACCAAACCACTTTTACCGCCAAATAGCACTACAGTGCACGGCATCAATTTATAGTGAAGTTTACCAGTAAGTTACTACAAAAAAGTGTCGTTAAAATGCATAACCTTGAAGCAACTTTGTTTAATTTTTTTTTAGTGTGTGTATGTGTATGCGTGTGTGCTCAATTATAACCGCGAGTTAAATTGTCGCAGTTTGTTGCTCTTCGGTGTGTTAAACAGGAAATGGCAAGTAAATGCATCGATGCGTTTGTGTTACATTCGCCACTGGTATGGCGATTATCCACAAATGCTTTCGAATGTGTCTTCAATTCCGGTTTTTGTTTACGAATCCGATGACCTTGGTAAGATACACAGCTATGATAAGATACTTGACTTGCAAAGACTTAGATTTTTTTTAGATCGTGTTATAATAATATCATAAATTATTGACCACTTGTGTTATGATAGCAAAAAAGGCTAACTTTGTTGGCAACTCAAAGAACTAAGCAGATGGCTTGAATGGGATTTGTGCCAGCGACAAAACGACTTGAACGTAATAAATATTCTACTAGACGTAACCAACGGTATTGTTTATATTAACGCAACATTTATGGCTCATTTAAATCATACTTGTAGCGATTCTTGTCCCGTCTGCTAAAAACTTAGTGTTCGTATATCATTTATGTTGATAGGTTACTTAATTATCATAAAACGACAACAACCGTACTCCCATACCTGCTTAGTCATCAATTAGAATATAATACTCGTACTGCGTTATTTTATTTTTATTAGGTAGTTCTTTTCTATACTTACTTAACAAACAGGTATGGTGACATACCTATTTACATGAAACAAGCACAAAAGTAAGTAGGTAAAATACGTAAATAAAATATATACACGCAAAGTTAAAAAATAATTGGAAAACACACAATACAAACACATTGAATTTAGTTATTCGCTTCATTACTAACATTATTATGTCGGACAATAGGAAGTAATATGTATGGATTGAATCGAAAAGTATAATTTAACGACTTAAAAAACGTTATATACCTATAGCAAGTTCAATCAATCCTTCGCCTTCTTCCTGCTCAGTTAATTCATGTTTTAATGTACCTAATTAAATCTTGAAGGTATACGGCAGAACGTTAGTCATTGTTAAATAATTTTGTTATTTTACTATCAAATATATAATTAGTTGGTACTGCCCAACAATAGTTGATTTACTATGATATTGCGTCCATAACATAAATTGGATCAACATGAATGAAAAGTAGTGATGGAATACGCAAGTATTTGAAGGTTAAACAAAGTTTAAAAATAATATAAAATTAAAATCGGCCAAGTGCGAGTCGAACTCGCACATGAAGGGTTCCGTCTCTCACCCAAGGTTGCCAGGAAGAGATTGCTATGTAGCAATAAGGCCGTCTATTGTGTGTTCCTTTTTTTGTTATTCTCTCTGTATGTGTTTGTTTTTGTATCGTGTGCAATAAAGTTTCTATAATTATTATTATCATATTAAATACACCTACCCAAAATGCCACTATAATTTTTTGTCTGCAAAAATAACTTTGTTTTTCATAGTCTCTGTATGAATGACAAAGTTATAGTTGCGGTTTTGGCAGATGTGCTATAGTTCTGAAACTGCTAAATATATTTCGTGCAAACCAATTGTGGTTGAGAGTTTTTATAAAGTTCTACAGCATATATTTTCACATTTTACCACTTTGAAACTGAATATTATTCAAACGGTTGACTTTGAGAAAAATCTGTTTTAGGAACCTAAATGTCATTGTATCCTACCTATACCTATCTATAGATACCCCACACGTATAGGTTTGATGAAAAAAAATAATTTCAGTTTCAGTTCCATGTATGGTGAGCTTAATATATATATATTTTTTTATGTTTGTCTAAAAGCCGTAAAGCGGTTTACAGAATACATCTACCTACCAAGTTTCAATTGTGTAATCCTCATAGTTTTGGAATAAAATGGCTGTGACATACATCGAATCTATAAGCGTTTTTTGCCATTAGGCTACGGAACCCTAAAAAACTAAAAAATAACAGAACTAGATTATTAATCAGTTACTAGCATAGATAGCGTTCTAGGTAAAGATATTTTCAATCATAATAATAGTATGCTGTCTTTATTTATTAGCAAGATAAATACATTAGTTATCTTTAAGTACCTACAGCAAACTAATATAACCACAGATTTCATATTTCTTAATTTATTAATTTATTACGACAACAGTAACTAGAGCAGCTACTACAAATACGAATATAAATCGGTATTTCGGTAACTTCTGATAAATTTTTACACTAAAATATAGTTTTACAACTTTAATCTCTCCTCTAAGTGTATTATTGCTGATTTATTTATCAATCATGATACTCAACAAGTGATATTTTCAATTGCAGGGCGCCAGAAAACGTCACTAATTGCTTCAATAACAATAAGACGTTTAGAGTCGTGAGAACTTTATTCAGTTCTCTCATGTCTCGTATAAAAGTAGATACTATAGCTATATAGATATACAGGGTTACAGGGAAAGTCGTACTGAATATTAAAGGACGTTATTATTTAGGTCATTTCTGATGAATTTGATCCTATAATATAGTGTCCGAAACTTAACCGTTATGGAGATATTGATATCTTTAAGTTTTTTTTTAAATATCCCAATTTTTTTGCTTTTTTGCCAATCTTTTTATGATTAAGACTCCTAGGGTTCGTTTTTTTATGTATTTAGTTAGAAGACATGCCAATGAATAAAAATGATCAACAAAAACTCAACCCTCCATTAACAGCTTAAAATAACTGCACGACAACGGTATAAATTAAATAATTTTTGCTAAGTATTCCTAACTTTGAAGCGATATGATAAAAAAAAATTGTATGGAACTTATTCTGCAGATGATTTTAAAAACTTCTACGTCTTCTTAGCTATTCAAAAAGGTATAACACTAGCTATTAAATAGGCAAAACATTGACCAAATAACAGTTCAGTTAGCAAAGGCTACATTTTTGGTTTGAGGTATAAATAGCTAAATCACGAAAATAAAACAAAAAAATACTACGGTATCCTACTCGCCGAGTACCTGATATTGGCGTATTTGACAGAGTTTACCGAAGACTACGAGAAACTGGTTCTGTTCAAGTACGACGAACTGACGTGGGACGACCTCGTATTTTTGATGACGACGACGAAGAAAATAATGAAATTCGACGCCTTTTTCAAGCCGACCCAACCACGTCAACAACTGTTGTTGCTCGACGGCTCGGTATTTCCCAGTGGAAAGCCTGGTTCGTAATGCACAGTTCTGGCCAATACCCTTACCATTACACGCCAGTGCACGTAAATGAAGAAGGGGACCCGCTGAGGCGACTAGACTTCTGCAGATTTATGCTAAATGCCGATATTGATGATCCGGCTTTTTTAAAGAAAATTTTGTGGACAGATGAGTCTAAGTTTGACAAAGACGGTATCACAAATTACCATAACGCCCATTATTGGGCTCCCAAAGCGCAAGGTAATCCCAATAAAAAAAGATTAAAAGGATCGCAAAGGAGATTCAGTCTCAACGTGTGGATGGGCATAATTTCTAATTATTTGATAGGGCCATACTTTTTGCCCGATAATTTGAATGGCGAGATGTACGAGAACTTTTTAAGGGAGGAGTTATACTCTTTAATGCTCGATTTACCTCTGGCAATAAGACAAAATATGTTCTTTCAACACGATGGCTGCCCAGCGCACTACAGAAGAAGTGTTCGAGCATGGTTGGATGAAAATTACCCAAACCGGTGGATTGGAAGAGGTGGACCCATACCGTGGCCGGCAAGAAGTCCCGATTTAACGCCGATGGATTTTTATGTGTGGGGTCATATGAAAACCCTAGTGTACGACGAAATGACACCAATCGCAAATATCGAGGTTTTACGACAAAAAATTATTGATGCGGCTGAGGAAATGAGGCGGAGCCTGCAAACATCTGTTGTAAAAAGTAATTTAAGAAAACGAATGAGAATTTGTATAAGAAATAGTGGCGGCCATGTTGAACATGAATTATAAAAATATTACTGATTTTTTTGTTTTATTTTCGTGATTTAGCTATTTATACCTCAAACCAAAAATGTAGCCTTTGCTAACTGAACTGTTATTTGGTCAATGTTTTGCCTATTTAATAGCTAGTGTTATACCTTTTTGAATAGCTAAGAAGACGTAGAAGTTTTTAAAATCATCTGCAGAATAAGTTCCATACAATTTTTTTTATCATATCGCTTCAAAGTTAGGAATACTTAACAAAAATTATTTAATTTATACCGTTGTCGTGCAGTTATTTTAAGCTGTTAATGGAGGGTTGAGTTTTTGTTGATCATTTTTATTCATTGGCATGTCTTCTAACTAAATACATAAAAAAACGAACCCTAGGAGTCTTAATCATAAAAAGATTGGCAAAAAAGCAAAAAAATTGGGATATTTAAAAAAAAACTTAAAGATATCAATATCTCCATAACGGTTAAGTTTCGGACACTATATTATAGGATCAAATTCATCAGAAATGACCTAAATAATAACGTCCTTTAATATTCAGTACGACTTTCCCTGTAACCCTGTATAAATAGCTCAAATATTGCAATGAATACTTTAGTATACAAGACAATACATTAATTAGAATTTGAAATTCAGGGTAAATAAAAAAATGTGTTATAGGAGATAGTCAGCATTGCTCAAAATCCAGTAGCTTCTTACTCTGAATTTAATTTGTATAAAAACAGATTATTTCCATAACGTTTTATCCTCAGATCATGTATCAGTATTATATGGTATTATATTCTAGGTACTATACTATATCAACTAACTACTATACTATGTTAACAATTAAGTTACTTTTAAAAGTTATCATGAATTTGACATATAAATAACTTTTAGATGAATTATGTTCAATTAATAATCATATTCAACCTCCTTATTGCGCAGCTTACGATATACCCCTGTTGGGTATGAGAGACGTTTGAGAGACGTTACGACTGTTTTATATTAAAGATGGGTTTTGTTAAGCCTTTGGGGAGATTGGAAACGTAAAGTTCTAAAATCAAATGATTTTACTGTAACTGGTAAAAGTAGAAAAATATAGTATGGGGTTGTAGGATCGTCGATTGTTTGTTTAGTATTCGATACACCTTAGTCAAGAACCTTTACCTATTTTTCTTTCACAATCACAACTATTAAGGTCAGCGTATTTTGGCGTGCATACAGAATCGGAAAACACAATTAAAATTACCTTATGAAAAATTTACGTCACTGTAAATAAATAACTGCTAAATAAACATGACATTTACACATCGTATAAGTTAAAAAAATATTGCGTTACAGCTACAAAGGAGTGTTTTCTTTATAATACATTTATCTTAATATAAATAAAGGAACCTAATAGCCTTTTTAGCTCTGAAACATATTTTTCTAGCAACATTTACTTTCTTGACCTTTGTAAAATATAAAGGCTAGACGTAACTACTAAGTGTTTTTCTTAGGTTTTTGAATGTTTTAATCTTAGATCTGACTTTTAAAGGCTGTTCATTTCACATACAGTTCTCAACGTAGCTTTTATTTTATCAAAGAATGGATACTATTTCTTTATACCCAGATTATCAAAAGTGTTGCTGAATAGTGCTAAATAGAAAATGCTAGTTATAAACACATCGGAAAACAGCCGTGTTTTTAGTAACTTATTTTATCAGCATATTAAGTCGCCGAGAAAGATTTAAAAAAAGTATTCAATCCAGTACTGGTGATTAAACATTATTTTTAATGTTTAAAATACTTTAGTTTTCGTGTTAAGCCTTGTTAAATTTGTGGAAACACGCTACGGAGTTAGTATCACTTCAAATACTTCAATTGATAAGGTAGTCAAGTGCAATGACTTGATTAGAAACTACCAAGTGATATCAGAAGCCAAGTGATACCCAGGAGTGGCTCGGTGACGTGTGGTTCGAGTGATTGGCCTTTGATTGTAGCAGTTAAGCAACTTTCGCAACGGTGGGTCACGGGATGGGTGCTCAAAATGTTTTATCTCGATCTCGATATTCTCGCCTGTATTTGCAAACATTAAAACTTACGAACCGGCATTAGGCCCGTGTGGTGTGTCTTGCTCATGACCCATTCTCCTTATCTACCCATAAGGAAGGCCAGTAGGATAGGGTGGTGTAAGATTGCTCGGGCAATAATATTGCGCTTGTCATAACTGGACAACGAAGAGAAGTTTGTAGATTACGTCAGTTGTGTTTTATTTCTAAACAGTACCGGATATTTCCCCAGAAAAATAATTGGAATCCCTATAAGAACATATCAAGCAATCACGGAAGTTCAAAGTTTAAAATGGCTTTTGATCTTATTTTTCTGTGTTGTTGATAATGTAATTTTAATTAATTTTCTTATTGTTGATAATGTATTTACATTTTTGTTGTTTGTATTTTTATACAAAGTTACTATTAATGTGACGGGCTAAGTACGTAGTAAATCAACAGAATTCTAAGAGATGACGGGAGGGCCTCGATATTTATGCTGGTGTCGAGGTGTTTAAGACTGCGCAGATCGAGTGTGTGTGTGTGTGTGTTGTAAGTTTGCGCACCCAACTTTACAAGTCTGTGAAATTATCAATAAAAAAGATAAAAGTTACTCTTAAAATAATGGTTTCGCCTTATTTATTATAAAAAATATATTATTTTTAATAAAATATATTTTCTTTTAGAATGTGGTCTGGGAAACAAAAGAAAAACTGAGCACGAAGTATGTTCTGATGCTGATAAGACAGAGGCTCGAAAATTAATTTCATAATGACAAAAGTAAGAGAAGAAATAGCTCAGGCGTTAGGGATGGTTGCATTTATGCGCAATACCAAAGGCAAAGTTTGGGTATGTACAGGAAGTAAATAAAAATATAAGGAGTCGATGTTTTGAGTGGTAGCATAAGCAATGTTCCGATCCCATTGGCTCCGGGGTTAATTGCGATTTGCTCAAATAATATTCAAATTCAGCGATTGGTGATGTTGCGCAATCTTAGATCACAGCGCGCAATCTTACACACTAGGTGTGTAAGGTAACGCATTTCTCAATTTCATCGTTATAATTGAATTACAAAGAATGTTTGTTTCTTTTCTTAAAAATAATTATGTTTATTTGTTACCAAATAACCAACGATCATAAATAAATAGTTTCATTATTAGTACTTTTCATTTTATGAGCCTGTAATCTCAAATTGCGCAAACTTACACCACCCTACCCTACACCAGCAGTGGGTACATTAAAATGGCTGATAATGATGATGTCGATGGTCAGGGGCTTTACCATGAGCTGTTAAAGCAATATTGAAGTAATGTTGTAAACAAGATAGCACCTATACGAAAATATAGGTGCCAAACTTTAATCAGCTGATGGTTCGGGAGGCCAAGTATAAGTTAAATCACAAACTTTTCACTAAGCTTTGTCTATGTCTACTTCATTTGAGCATTCTGTTTCAAATTTACTTTGAGCTTCATGAATAAAGGATACTCCGTCTTTACGTTCAAACGTTCTGCTAGCACCTGTATACCTTTGCATTCGAGTTAAACTGTTAGAAGGTTTCGATTTTTTGTTTATATATATTAACCGCCTCTGTCGTCTAGTGGTACAACCACCGGTATCAGACCCAGGGGTCCCAGGTTCGATTCCCAGCGGGGTTACATATTGCATTCGGTTTGATTGGTGGTAGAAATTGTTAAAAGTCCGCCTGGCTAGCTACCACCAGCTTATCTAAGCCTGACGCCATAACAACAATGTTTTCAGCATTGTTTTGTTCCGGCAGTTCGAGATAAGATAGCCAATTCCTCAACTGAGGCTGAGCAGTGGCTGAGTATTCCGGGAGTGGATCGCTTCCATCTTTAGCCTTATCAATACTTAACATCAGGTATGATGAAGGAGAGTCTCCCCGTCGTACATAAAAAAAAAAAAAGTTTTTACTTCTACTATTTTCTAGATTTAATTTTATCAGTCACAAATAAATAAAATCAACAACTATTGCGACAAAAAAAGGAATCAACTATTTTTCTTGAATAAAAATGCTTTTATCAATTAAATTTATATACTCGTAAGTTTAAAGTTATATATTTTAATTATAATTATAGAAGGTGCAATGTATTTGTTTATTTTTCTTTGCTTAAAATTGGTAAAAAAAAGAGTCCATTATTTCGTAGTAAGCGAATATATATTACAATAATGAATTCAAACTGAAACAAATACTGACATTAATAGAGTTTTGTGTCGAAGTTCGTGTAAAATGTAAGTTAATACTTGGAATAGGATCTTGAGACTTGGAGTAATTGGTTTGATTTTTAAGTAGCTACGGAATAGCATGAACTTTTACACTGGCATTATTTCATTTCAGTTTGCTTGATGAGAAAAGTTCCTTTGTTAAAAATTTTTGCTTGACTATACTGGAAATTATGACTTTCATACAATTGTTCAACTGTCAAGTGATCGAAGAACTTAATTTTGGTAATTTTATAAGCTATTAGTACTGCTGTAGTAATTTTTTCATGATACTTGCCACTATCCATTTATTTTATGTAAAGGTGATGAAAACAAATGTTTTGTTGCATGTTTTATCACAAGTCAAAAAAGACACGAAATTCATGCTGATCACTTGTAATAAGTAAAAGAATATGGCTGCGGATGGTAATAGTAATATATATATTGTGTACCTAAGGTTTCATTTCGTAGAACGACATACATATTGGTAAAGGCTTGATATGATTTTCAGAAGTTTCAGTAGATTTTATCGTATTTTACCGGAAAGTGTATAACTATTTGACACATATGCGAAAATATTTAGAGCTAAACGACAAGAGTTATGGGGAATTCAAACGGCCGAGGCGTAAAACTGTTTGCTATCGGTCGCTTTCAATATGTCAAAGGCAGGCCCCAAGCACAGCATAAAGAAACATACAGTATTATGTCTTAGACACTTTATTGATAAAATCATGGGTTATTAGGGTTATTATTATTGCAGCCGCGATAGCACACGCTTACTGCGTTCAAAACTTTCAGGTGCGTTCTATTCGTCACCGCGGCCGCAGCGCATCCGAGACTGAACTCTTGCTGAGACGAGGCGCGTCGGGTATTACTCGCGAACGGACCTTTATAGGAAGATAAAATACTGTATGTATCTTTATACTGTAGCCTAAGCGTTCGCAGCAAGTGTCGGCTATTTATCGAACCCATTTGATACTCCACAGACATCATGGCGCAAAATTGTGAAGAAGGAAACGTCTCTTCACCGCTATACTGACTGTAAAAGTGTTATGCAATCCTTTTTTTCAATTTATTGCTGGCTCCAACGATATTTATGGAACGTATTAAGGACGCATTTACAATTTCGCGCGTTTCAATTTCATGTGCGCAGTTCAACTACTACTTACTACTGCGCAGGACACACAGAATTTATAGAACACATCTTGATACTTTTTTCGTAATATATTTATTTTTACATTAGTTTTTTTCTGTATAACTGCTTTCAGTACTAAAGGTAATATTGATATACATTGGGTTTGAACCTTTTGGCATCGTCTCACCATTTTGAAAAAAAATCTTTTTTTTTTATTATTATTTTTTTATGGTATGTTGATTCCAAGATTTACATTGATTTTGAAGTCCAACGTAGTGGACATGATTTAACCCCTAGAGGGTTGAAATTGCGTTGATTTTGCAGTCCAACGCGATGGACATTATTCAAACTTTAGGTCAGAAGGATTGAATTGATTGATAGGGGTTCATATATGGGGATTGTATTGTAACCTAATTACTTGCCGACGAAGTCGCGGGCGGAAGGCTAGTTCGGATATTTACTTACCTCAAAATGAGTGACGTTACTAGTAGTTACATAGTTACGTCTAATAATCGACGATTACGATTATTTGTGTATAATAAAACAGACTATTATCGAGAAATGGACATAATCGCACCTTTAGAATTACAATGACGTAACTACAAATACTATATACTCGAGAAAAATGCATTTAAAACTGTTTTTTACACTTAATACAATAACCTTTGTTTAACGATAATATTTATTGATAATTAATATTATACAAATATCAGGATATTAAAACGCTAATATTAGTCAAACATTTGTGTTTTGTAGTTTTATTAATATAAAATTTCAAAATACGGGGCGTCTACAGTTAGGTCGGTAAGAAGTAGAATAATTTGAAAAGAAAGCGGAAGACCTGCTAAATATAACATAGAGTCACGAGATTAACATATTTATGGGTGATATGAATACCAAAGTCGGTGATCGAAAGGTACAAGGAGTAGTCGGGAAGTTCGGTCTGGGAGAACGTAATGACAGAGGAGACACTTTGGTACAATTCTGTCAATACAAAAACCTCGTGATCATGAAAATGTTCTTCACCAAGAAGATAATATACTTGAACTTCACCTCGGCATACAGCTGAGCGGATTGTGCGAAACCAGATAGATTTTATAATAATTAATGGTCATTATAGGAATAGCATTAAGGGTGCCAAGACTTATCCGTGGGCTGGTATCAGGTCCGATCATAGCCCAGTCGTGGCAACTTTGGCATGTACTCTTAAGTAGATAAAGAAAAAAGACCACCAAAAGTTGATATCAGGAAGTTACATGATCTCGATCGCACAATAAGTCTGATGATACATGAGCAAATAAGGGAGAAATGTGTCGAACAGCTTAGTGAGAGTCAATTTGGTATTCGGTGTGGCGTTGACACAAGGGAGGCGTTATTTGCAGTACCAATTCTGATCCAAAAATGTTGAGATATGCAGCAAAACGACTTTCTCTGTTTGCGTGAAAATGTAATTTTATTGTTTTCGCGGAAGGAGGCTCGGAAAAACTATTTTTTATAGCATTTACACAAAATATTTTTATCGAATTATTGTTAAAGGTCTTATGTTCCTTAAAATTTTATGAAGTTCAAGGAATTTGTCGAAAAATTAACCGGACTAAAAGCGTCCTTAAGGTGAATTTATTTGCTTGGATAAGTAAAGCGAAGTAGCCAAGTCCCAGATTTTTGCGGGATCGGTTCTGTAGTCATAAATCTGAATCAGCTTATTTGTATTTTGAAGGGTAACAAGTGACCCTTTTCAAAGTCATTCGGATTGTAACTAAAGCGTGTTACTTTATGTGTGGTGAGGATATGTTAGTATTGAATATTTCTTGTGCTCTTTCAACTTGGGTTGGTAACAGTAACAAAGGTCTTCGGAACCCTTAAGGTTACTTCATGAAACCACTAAAATATTGATAAAGAAAATATTATTACTGTTAACGTAATTTTGTTAATTTGACTAATAAAATTTATTATGGCATACATGTTTCGATTAATATTATATTTTAAGCATAACCTTTCAATGAATTTACTAAATGTAAATAAAATTCGAACCTCCTAAAAGTCTTGCTAATTTATTTCATGAAAAATATACTCTCTGGGGTAATAAATTAAGCTACAGGACTGAAGTACCATTTGGTTGATACATCTCTGATTTTAAGACCGTCTGTGATATAAAAAGAAAAATTAATGGCACATAACTGACTACATTGACAGGAAAAGATAAAGTAAAAAGTTATCGATAAATTAAAATAGACTGGTGGTATTGTTAAATGTAACACTATTCAATATAAACGACCGACTATCCTTAAAGATAAATTATATTGGCAACAGTTTATTAACGTATTCTAGCACCTCCGATCGCTCTCGACGAGTTTAGGGTATCTTCAGGAAGATAATAATCTGCCGGAACCAAGTTTCAAGATATACGGCCGTGATAATCTCCACTTGAACCTTATGAAAGCGAAATCTCTGAGCGGAGATATAACTTTTTGCAGACACAGCAGTTTCGTGAGATTAGCCCGAGGTTAAGGTCAAAATATGAATACTTACGTAAAAGTGAAACATGTTGTCCTGAAAAAGCTTTATCAAATTTGAAAACTCGTATGATATTACTTATTTTGCTCATTTTTAATTTATCTAACTATATTTGAAATAAAACAACTTTTACGGATATCAAACGCGCTACATTTCCACGAACTAAGTTGTAATTGTCCGTATTTTTAGGTTTTTTAAGGGTTTTTTGATTTTCCCGACGATTCGGCACCTTTACAGCTGCCGTGGTCACGGGATGACTGTTGGGACAATTACAACTTAGTTCGTGGAAATATAGCGTGTTTGATATTCGTAAAAGTTGTTTTATTTTAATGAACAGTGCGCGCCAAAACATAAGATGTTAACTATATTTGTTTACTTGAAATTGACTGTAAGCAATACAGATGACTTGATAAATACAATGAATGCTTTATTCTACCCTCACGAGTATGCAATTTCAAAACGTATAAGCCCCTACCATTTTAGATTCACTTATTAAAATTTACAACATAAACAAAATCAAATAAATAAAATCGAATCAAATCAAAAATCAAATAAATAAATAAGCGTGAAATTGATATTTTTTTGAGTTACCTCTATTAAAACCTGAGCAAGTGAAGGATTCTAGGATTTGATCCTGAGCGAAGCGATTGCAAAGGTACAAGACGCTAAAAACTTTTCTGCCGAGCGCAACACACATTTTTTCACCTCACAACAGCGAGGAACATTTTATGGTTGTATCCGCGGTCAACTTCCGGTAAAAATAAAAATAAACAAAAAGTTCAAAATGTATCACAAGTTTCTATATCTTAGAAACAAATCAATGAACGTGATTAATAAAAAAATGCTTTATTGTTAGAATTACAACAAGACCGTTATTAAGGATGGGCTTAGATACACCATTAGCCCATAAATCCTATCCATATTTAATTACAGATGGGTCAGGGTAATTTTAGATTGACATTACAGATTGTTCCCGCTTCGTATGTGGCATTTGTACATTACATCGTTTTTACTGATCACTTAGCGTAAATGTATTTCAAGTAAGAAATCTAATTCTCTTTATTATCTAATATATCAAATTCTCGTGTCACAGTTTTCGTTCCCATACTCCTCCGAAACGGCTTGACCGATTCTCATGAAATTTTGTGAGCGTATTGAGTAGGTCTGAGAATCGGCTACTATCTATTTTTTATCCCGAAATTCCACGGGAGCGAAGCCCCAGGGCACAGCTAGTTAATTTATATTATTCTAGTTCTAGTTTTTCAGGGAGAAATCTATTGCGTTATAGATTGTTTGTTCTTCAAATACGTACCCACTCTTTCATTAATCAAAACACAATACGTTTACGTCCAAAACTAGGTACAAGTTTATGGGTTCCGCGTAAATCAACTACACGCAAGCGAACTTTAGGGTTAGTCTCGGGACCCTAAAACAATCAGCGTTACAGAACACCATAATTGTATCCGAGATAATTTCCTTAAAACCAAGTAGTAATAAACATCGGACAAACATCACGTACTTGTCCTGATTCTGACTGAGTATCTGAAGCACTTAGGTTAAATATAAAATCAACGATAGTATCAGATGTACATATAGTGGTACAAACACAAAGTCTCATCACATGAATGCTAGTACTGGCACAGTTTACTAATGGAGGATCAAAGTCATGTCCCCAGTAAGCATTATTACGCACTGTGGAACTGCAAGCGTAGCATGCGCACCTCGATAAAGCTTTCTCGGCACTTTTCTCGAGCAAGCGCATTGTCAGTCCCACTCGCACCGTACTGACATAAGTGGGACAAACATCGCGAGACAGCGAGAGTCGACAACGAGTCGCGGCGCTCATGATACCCTGGCTGGTAGTGCCACGCAGTAGTGTCACGGGAAACAAATGAAAAAATCGACTCGTCTCACACGTTTTTTTTAACGGCAAACTTGAACCTGCAGGCTTTGGATATTCCTTCCGTCCATCTCTCCCAAGCTACGAGCCTTGTGACACAGTCTAAACATAATAAACAATCGTTGCACTCGGGCGATACCGCTCGCTATCGCCACACGGATCACGCTGGTTTTCGCTGTAGTCCGAGCCTAAAACAGTAGCGGGCGCGCGTGCAGCGGCACGTATCTGTGTGTGTGCGTCATTTCAGCGGTTTGTAGGCAGAGCAAAGACTCTTTGGATTGTGCTTGTGAGAACCCGTCGAAATTTTCCAGTTGTTTCTTCTTTTTTCTACGCTGTAGCCATGTAGGGTTACAGGTTTGCTTTGCTTCGTCAATGAGAGGAATACCCTCTAATCGACATAGATATTATCTGCTCAATGGAATATTTTTCAGATCTAAATAATATTTTTTACTTGTTCCAAGTACATAAATGCCCTAGCTATCAATCCGTGACTAGAAGTCATTTGGCTTTGACATATCGCGAATAAATCAGACAAGTTATGGGTTTTAGGGAAATGTCGTGATCACGAACATTATTGATAGTTGAACGGTCGAGCTATAACTCGCCTGTAACAATGGTATTGAACACTTTTTGCTGTAAGGGTGGTCAAGGCTGCTGTTCGAAGGATTGGGATCTTATTTATTGAGGACCTTACTTCAGTAGTGGTATTTTATTTCTGTACCTACCATATTTCACACGCAAACCTTCCTACATTGGTAACGTTTTGCATAGACAGATATATTTTTTGTTATATGACTGTTGCATATCGCATCTTTGTTGTTATTATGACAAAATGAAAATAGCACATTTGTTTTCCATAGGCTTCTATAGGTTCCTCGGTGATATAATTGGTTTTATTGTGAGAGAACATCTTACTCGATATTCTCCCTCTCTATCTCTATAAACAAACGAGTAGAGAAAAACAGCTGTAAGTGATAATACACTGTGGTACAAAAAACGCTCATGTACGACATAGTGTTAAATATACAACGCTTCACCTCATTTGAAAAATAAATTTTTGATGACGGTGAGTCTTTATAAACATATCATTTAAATTCTGAAATATAGTCTAATGCAATTCATGTCATACAGAAAACCTTTGTTGCGAAAAAATTGCATGTGTTCTATTTCTTTTGTCTTCAGTGTGGTCTCTAGTGTATATCATTAGAAAACTTCTTTATGTTCCGATATTTCCAACCAAATGAGGTTTTACCAGGTATAATACGTTCTTCTGGTTGGCACAACTTCTGGTCCCATCTCTTTCGGTGATATAGAAATAAACTTATGTCTAGAGAGAGAAGACCATTCGGTCGCGTCCGCATTTTTGGGCACGGATGATTTTCTCGCTATCTCAAAGAAAGATTATCAAAGGTCCCACTTTGATAATCTTTCTTGGATATAGCGAGTAATATATATTGAGTTAAAATTTTAAAATATTGTGGGATTTACCGAATCTACAACACATATTTAACTTTAAGTTTTCTTGAACTCAATTTTCGAGTGAGCGCTCACATTTTTTCACGGTTGGCTAGCTCATTTTACTAATAAACAAGCATTTTAGTGACTAATTAGACTAAAAATACGTTCACAAGCTTTACACATTTCAATGTACATAATTATCTTTAACAAGTTATCTGTATGCGAAATTGTTCTGAATGATTTCGCAAAATGTTAATTTTCTTTTGTTTATTTGAAGTTTGGTATAACATGAATGTTTGGACTTGTGTTTATTATGAACAGAAGGAAATAAAAACAACGTAAGAAAATACTGCCCCAGGAAGATGTTCCTTAAACATTGAACAAACATTCTCTGTTGCCTCATGGGCCTGTAATTCATATTCCCTTATTTATGTATGTTTTTTATTATTTATGACTATGATAAAGTTATAGCGGACTAGAATACGCTTTTGTGACTTGTTATCTATCTTCTACGTTTTTTTACGTCATCACGTTGACAACTTTATTGATAAAAATAATTAAATATCGTTACTTTGGATAAGATTATTGCGCTCATATTTCTTGTCATTTCGAAAGAGTTTTGAATGCTTATTTAGAAATTTGAATAAAGATAATTTCATTTTATTTTACTTAAATAATGAAAACGTAAATAGAGCAGAAAACGGTTTCAGCGATGTCCTTACGAAATTGTCGTCAATACTTCAATGGCAGATTTGCCGAGTCCGAATACATTTCCATGAGACGTATGGCTCTGACGATATGACTTTATATCGCCATCTGATACCAATCTTTAATTCATAAAGATGTATTTTTTTCTTCACACTTATTTTATATTCAGGGTTGTTTCGTATTTATTCCAAATTGATATAAGATTTATAATATGTAAGTCTTTTTCAAGGATAACCTGATAGTAGGTATAAATCAAATGGTTCTCAACCTCTTTTTTGAGCTTGATCCTTCCCTTGACCCTTTTTATATTCTAGGTAGATAGGTATTCCAATTATTTTTTTTTTCAAATTGACAGTTAGATCAATAGCCAATCTTTTTATGGTTTTTTAAGTTTGTTTTCAATGATATCTTAAATGAAACATTAAAAAAAAAGTTTTTATCAGAATTGCTTGACAAATGTTATATATTTCACTTTAAAAAAATATTATATATCTAAATCGAACATACTTAGGTCACTAAGGATTAGTGATGAAAGATTTTTCAAAACCGGTGTAGTAGTTCCATTGTATTCGTTCCAGTTTATTGTCCTAACAAACAAACTCACTAATTTACAAGCTATATCGTCGTCTCAGCCATATAACACCCACTGCTGGGTATAGGCCTCCCCCAAAACGGGGGGGTTTGCCATAATCGCCACGCTTGGCAGGCGGGTTGGCGATCACAGTATGGCCAAGTATGTAGGAGACGCTGCTGCCCATCTCCTGAACGCTGAGTCCCTTAGTCGCCTTTTACGACACCCACGGGATGTGAGGGGTTAGTGCTATTCTAAGCCGACACTACACAGCTTATAAGTATTAATAAATATATATTATAGATTGGAATAAAGATGGAATGGAGATAAAGAATAATGCAGAAGGTCAGGAAGATCGAGAAAATACTGTTCGGATCTTCGGTCACATATGGAACCACACACAAGTTCCGCAATTAAAGAAGGAAACTAACAGGTAACTGGGAAGAACTAAGAAGAAATAAAGAATTTGGAATGATATGACCTTGACCTTCACACATTTTGATAGTCATCCCCTAAAAAAGGGCATACAGATCTACTATGATTTTCCATTCATTAGAATTATGATTAATGTTCTTCATCTCCGTTTCTTTCATAAATTCACTTAACGCCGTTTCCAGAAGCTGATAAGGGCTTTTTTTTGCTAAATGCCTCTAAATGTTTATTTACTTCCAACTTCCTTAAATTAGGTTTATTTTATTTGTTTTAAGGATAAATTTAATAACTTATTTTATTAACTATAATTTATCTTTGAAATAACAACACTACGATTGCCATACGTTTAAATTGCAATTAAAACATATTCTTAATATATTCTATAAAGTTCAGTAAAATGTTTCATCTGTAGTGTTGCTGTTACAGGACCCAAATATAATACGTCTTTGTATTTTATATTTTTTAACTATATTCAGTTATGATTCTACGTGTAACTTTTATGAAACACTGTCCTCTGAGTATCTATCTACTTAGAATTACAGCTAGAATAAATACGGGACGTAAAAAAACAGAAAGCAGTAAATAATTACTCCTGTATTAAACTTTTCAGACCTGGCAGTGATAGGCGCATCTATCAATATTAATTTAGATAACATCTCGCTTTTTTATTTCTACAAGGCAAGTCGAGGTTTTAAATATCTTTTCCAATTTTTGTTTTTATCTCATGAAGCGAAAAATTAACACAAATTCCCTGTTAAGATAAGAGGGAGTCGAGTGGAAAAGACTCAAGTACGTTGTTATAAAAAATGTTATGCTTGCAAACTGCTTTGTTTTGTCTAACTTGACGTCAATTATTTTACGCTTCGATCCAAAGGGATTAAACAAATTGGTTACGTTAGTAGAAACAACGAATAGAGCAATTACTAAGGCAGATAAACAAATTGTGTATGTATCCCAATTCAATCGTTTTGTTATTCATGAGGATACCGTCACGTTTCCGCGGCCGAATCAAATTGTGTTACTGATGTCTCGTGGAATGGAATACAGTATCGAGACCTAAGAAAAAGGTATCAGTGATATTCCTCGTATGAATAAATAAATGAATTGCTTATAATCAAAGCAAGTTTCATCCTATAGTGTCTCTAGAATTTGGTTTTATTAAGAACTTGTGTCATAAATATTAGAGGAATGAAGAGTCGAAAAATACGTCTGGATAACCTGCGACTTATGGTAACATGTTAAGGTATATAAGCGTATATAACCTATTATCAGATAACATTTATCATACACTGATAATTGGTTTTATGTGGGATTCGATCCCGCGGCCTCTGACATATTGGATGGCAGGTACAACCCTGCGCCATACATTAATCCTACTAAGGGTACGTATTATAATATCTAAAATTAAAATAGCTAAAGTCATAATGTCAAAAATTAAAATGTCTAATGGTTAAAATGTCGAAACATCATAATGTCCAAAATGAAAAATTATCATTCTAAATATCCAAATTCAAATGATCTAAACTTAATATGCCTAATGTTCAAATCGTGTGTTAAATCCAATATTAATCAATATTATCCAATGTTAATTGTGGCTTACTTTCATGCAGGTAAATACTTGTTTGATAAAATAACATTTTTTTTTTATTGACAATAAATTTCATAATGTAACTGTAGTGTAAATGTAAATGTAATGATCTTAGTAAACAATCACACATTATTATAATATCACGGTATACAGGCTGGAAAAAAAGACAGCCTCTGACATTGACTCTTCATTTTCGAAAATAAGTTAAACTGCATTCAAAGATTTTTGAAAAAATTACATACTTAACTACTGAAACATATGCAGCAATACACTGATTTTTATTATTATGTTATTTACTTTGTCGACTAATATTCACTATAATTCCATACTATAGGAGACAAGACGCGAGTTCAATCGATGAAAGGGTTTTCTAAATAGGTTTCTAAGAGTTGTTTTTAATTTAGATACTATTCTACTCACAATAAATTGATCTTTATGATTAACACTGCGATTGGTACCATAAAAGTACACGATGTTAATTTTCTCATTCCACCGCCCCGGTTCGATTCCCGATCCAGGTACATGCTTTTGCAAAGATCTACGAATGAAGTTTAATTCATTTTTTTAAAAAGAAGGAATGTTTTCTTTGAGTAAAATTTGCTCACATCAATATTTAGCGTACTTTCCCTACAATGACCGACTTTTTTTCCACCCTGTATATATTACGGTAAACGTAAATCATTTTCAGTTATTAATAATTACCATGATTAAAGGTAAAATTGTTGAATAATTAATTTATTTTACCGCGCATTATTTAATAATTGCAGCTTATTTTGATGACCCGCTAGTAGATTTCTAAATACATGTGACAGTTCCTTTTTTGGTGTTGATTAGTTCATTCTAAAGAACTGCAGTTCGCCGTTTCGCCGTTCGTTTGTTTGGCGTCCATACCTATGTAAAGACATACAGTTTCTTTTTTTTTTCAAAGGAAAATACACCCAAGTAATTATATTTAACTTTACTGCTGTATTTTTTACTATTTCCGGAATAACAGAATCAAAATATAAGGTACATAATTTACAAAACGTTTTTGTTTACAATACAAATAGCACAATGGTATCTATATTTAGCCATTAACTCGGAAATATTGCGAACATTTACACAATGATTTTTTTATTGTTCTAAATGTGTGGTGTGTTGATCATAAAGGCAACTGAGATGTGATATTAACAGTAAATTTGTTTTTGTCTTGGTTCAGTTGCAGAAAATATTATTTTTCTTTGGAATGTGCGGTGCTGGTCTGGACAATATTCAGAAAATAGTATATTCCACGTGCTTTGAGTGTCAAACATTTGTAAATAAAAGTATTCTTTTTATCTTCTAATATTAATTTGGAAATATCACTGGCTTATGATTACGAGTTCATGGAAAAAGTAAAATGACTCGGATACATACTTTCATTTAATGCCCGCGACACGCCAGACTCACATAGAAACGTAATACCAAAATAATTTTAAATTTGGGCATCATTGTACCTACTTGTGATGTTATTCGATTAAAGACAGTATTTATCTAGGTTTCCATTAGATCCCGTCAGGGCGACATGAGACTAGTTGCTTTTTTCTGGTATATTTTCTTGTTAAAGAATTAATTTATTTATAAAATGAAATACCTATTAAAACTCTATGATTTGTGATATAAACTTTTTCTATAAGTCTATTACTTTTTGAGATAACTTTCTTCAAAAAACTCTACTGATAAACCGGGAAGTTCCGCGATTGTACCACCGGTGCTTCTACCTTACTTATAAAAAGTTCAAAGGTAGGACAATTCGCTCAAATATTCGCACAGATGGGGGTTCCTGCCCCATCGGAGTGCTTAGATATGAGCTTTTTTTATACATGCAGCTTACGCCTGGGATAGGAACAGACTATGAACCTCCTCTTTGCTTTGTTCTGACTCCTGTTTTTTATTTTATATAAATTATTTATGGCTTGAGGTTTCAGTAGTTTGTCAAAATGTAGGCATTTATAAAAAGCTGCAACCAGCTATCTTCGCGTCTGGACAGTATCATCACTTAACATCAGGTGAAGGTATCATTTGTTTCGACCTAATTATAAAAAAACCCAATATTTTTTTAATGCAATTATAATTTCGATATGTAGGAAAATGTTCGGCTACTTCTGAGGTCGATGACACCGAGGCTACATCGAAGAACTGAATAATTCTTAACAAATAATTTTTTTAGTGAGATTAAAATCTAGCTTAAAATAACAACGATTTTAATTAAATCTAGATACCTATCTAAATTATGTTTTGAATACGATAAATGTGTTTTTGGTACTTTTTTTGTATTTTATTCTAAAAGTTCCAAAGCTGAATTAGTGATCTTTGACCTTTGCATAGTTCAACTACCTTTAAAGTTATAACTTTGCAAGCACATTTCTAACATGACTCTTCTTTGTATTTAAATACGGTTCTAGTTAACTACTTATGATGTTTTGTTCAAAACTAACGAGTCGTGTATGTTACATTTTTTGTAGAGTTTTTTACATATCCTTGCGCGTCATTATTTTAATGGCAAATGTAATGTACCTAATAGTGTGTTTCTAAAGCACATTGAAGATTGTTTCTAGCTAAGTAAGGTAGTATTTTAATAAAAAAAATATTGTATAAAAAATGGATAATCAGATTGTGCCGTTCAGGATGCTTGGTTTACTGGAAGAATAACGCTAATAAGGGCCTCAGCTTGATGTTTGATAACCATACACTAATAATTAGGGTATCAAATGCATTATTTTAGATGGCCGAGATCTACAAACGATATGTTGAAGATCCCTCTGCCAATATCAAATCATAATTTCTTTATTATGCCGAGAAGCTGTAAACGCCACCTTGAGATTCGTTTATATGCGGGAGGTACGAGAAACCGCTCTATACAATTTGTCACTTTTCCTAGCCTTCAACAAAAGAATCACGACCTTTTATTAAATTTCGCCGCCTTCTCATTCAATAAGCTCACACAAAAATTTGGTGTCAATATCGGCACATATTTAGAATTTCCTCGTCTCATTCCGTATTGAATCAAATATTAAATTAGATTTCATGGCATCTTTCTGTCGAAACCTAATTTATAAGCAAATTTCAGAAGACCTCTTTCAATAATACAAATGAAAATTTATGGGTTTGAGAATTTAATTTCAGGTCTTTGTTATTTATTCTGTTTTATTTCAATAGAACAGGTAGCATTTCGAATTTTGTCATGAAAAAAAATAATGAAAGCTCCTTTCATTGGGCCGGATTCCTAAGGATGCGGGTTCGAATCCCGTCAGGGCGACATGAGACTAGTTGCTTTTTTCTAGTATATTTTCTTGTTTAATATTTATCACATAAAAATAGCATTGTAAAATGCAAAATTAAAAAGTTATAATCTTAAGCGTTATTAAATATTTACAAATGCATGTACGGCGTGTCCCTCCACCAATACTGGCCCTGTTTAAAGCCCAATAAGTAAACTTAATAAACAACATTTTATTTTATTAAAAAAACATAATAACACAAATGTGACATTTAAAAGAATTGCAATTTTGTTCCTTATATGTGCCGCTAGTTGAGAAATTGCGTTACAATTGGTGGATGAGGTTAAACAGGGGGTGGTTCTATCTAATCGTTAAAAAAATGTTTACTGTTGTTTTAATACAAAAGCATAATTACGGAATGTTATTGTTTTGTAAACTTTATCTTATATTTTTGTGCTGTTACAATAAAAATAAAAAAGGTTAAATTGTTTTGGGTACTTATTTTTGTTACCTTTCAAATAATATCCAACATTTTCCTCATAAATTGATCGCAAATAAGGTTTAACATAGTATAAAAGTGGATTTTGTAAAAGGTGATTTTGCTGATACTTACTACGCTGACTCAGCGACCCAAAGTGTGTCTTGGCCTCCGATACGTTTCTGATGATGAGTGTATTGTATTGAGTTCTTGAACAACATAATAATATCGTGGTAGTCATAAATAACCTTGGGATAACGCAAACAAACACATTCTCCAGCTATATCACATAAATAAACAAACGGATTGCATGAAACCGTTTTCTTGTCAACTGTGACCGCACCTTTCTAGGTATTTCAAACGACTATTAGTCGATCGTTTACTGTGCCAAACGCCGGTGACGTCACTTGTTGATAGCCACAATGTTAGTAAACAAAGCGAAAACTGCTTCGCTTGTACCCTCAAAGTCGGGTTCGACACTGTGAAAACAACGTGTCGAGAAACCTTGACACATACTAACTGTATGGTGATTAGTTGATCGTTCTCAAAATAGATACGAATACTATAACAATTTTATTTTTAGATAAACAACGATGATACTAATCATACCTGATATTAATTATTGATAAGTCCGAAGATGGAAGCGAGCCTCTCCCGGAATCTTCATTACTGAGGAACTGGCTATCATATCTCTAACTGCCGGAACACAAAAAAGCTGAAAACATTATTGTTATGGCGTCAGGCTTACATAAGATGTTGGTAGCTAGCCAGACGGGCTTACAACAAGTCCTACCACCAACCAAACCGAATACAATATGTACCGCCGCTGGGAATCAAACCCGGGACCCCTGGGTCTGATACCGGTGGTTGTTACCACTAAACCACAGAGGCGGTTAAAAGAGGCGGTTCGGATCAATGTTTACATTAGATCCATTGATGCTAGGACGACGGCGATGATGATTACCCCCGGTTCCTATATTCAGCAAGGATTCGTTTTGGCTACGGACAGTTATATTTTGACATATTTTCTATAGAATAATTTCAAAATTTACCTGTTCGTAGCAAAACGATCTGATCGTAATTTATAGAAACCGGGTGTTAACCAAAAAAGATAGTGATTCATTATAATTGGTTTTTGTTATCATTTCCAAAAAAAAGTAATTATCAAGAACCACTTTCATTTAGAAAAAAGCCATTAGAACTATAACTCTTACAATGTTGTGTCTTATTATCTTTGTGCTATTCAGAATATAAAACAAACCTAACATAATGTGTGTGTCAGATTTACAGTTTTATTATTTACTTTGAAAGAGAAGGAATTTATATGATGTAAAAGAGTCTAAGACGAGTGGTAGGGCAAAACTGACAATTCAAAAATGCGTGTAATATGCTCAATTGAATAAAAAATATCTAAATTTTCCTTATCCATCCATAAGAAAAATGGCTAATGATGATGATTTTAATTTTAAAATTTCATTTTCATTTGTCATTATCATTAATAAAGATATTTCGTGTAAGCAAATTTTGCTCATTTAGCAGAAAATTGTTTGGCATACACTCATTTGTCATACATTCAAGACTCACAATTTTGTAAGGCAAAATTATCAATAGGCAGAATTTTCATATCCATAATAATAAAAAGCAGAATCATCATTAGGCAAAATGTTCACAGAAAGAATCGTCTTTTGGCAGAAATGTCATATATTTGTAATTATTATGCGCGAACATCCTGCCAAATGATGATTCTGCTTTTTGATTATTATGGATACGCTGCCAGCTGCCAAGCATGCTTGCTAGCTACTAGCATCAACTTCAAAACTACTGTCTCTGGTTGGCAAGCTTGCAGCAAGTATGCAAGCATTCAGCAAGCATGCAAGCATTCAGCAAGCACGCAAACATGCAGCAAGCATGTAAGCAAGAAACTATGCAAACAGGCATGCAGCAAGCATGAATGCTTGCAAGTAAGCATGCATGCAAGCAATCACGCAGCAGACAATTCTTCTGTCACTGCTCCGGCGCTGCGAGGCTTCGGCGGTCACACGCTAGCTGTTCGTCGCAGCTTCGGCTTGCTGGCCGGCTTAGCCGGCTAGCCTCAGCCGCGGCGGCGAGCGAAAACCACCAGCTTCTCAGCTCGCGGGCCGCCTCGGCCCTCCACGCCTTCGTTGGCTTAAATTACACTTTAAGGGTAGGTCATATATATATATATATGTATATATATATATATAATATAATTATTATAACAATACCAATATCTACCTAAAGTTCTTACAAATAAATTTCATTAGAAACCTAACTAAGTTATTCCAAATGAAATACTGACATATTCGTAGTACTTATGCCAAGTAAATTTATACCAAATAATCGTCGTACTAAATGAACGGTATGCGAAAAAAATTATGCGAAATAATTTTTTGCAAAATGCTAAATGAAATTCTGCCATCTTAACCTTATGCCATATTAAATTCGGATGTATAAACATTCTGCCAATCAACAATTATGCTAAATAATTTCCATGCCTAAAACAAATTCGTTTAAAATAGATTCTGCCAAGTGTGTTATGCCAAATAAGTTTCGGAGCATTGAGATTCTGCCAGACAGAAGGCAATTTGTGATTAGGCATTCGTGTAATCTCCTCATTGTAAATTTAATGTGTAATTGGAAACAAATAAATAAATAATATAAATCATCAGCATAAGTAATCAAATTGTGCAAAGTTTGTGTGTCATATTAACATATATTAACTTTATTCATCATTGGTGTAACATTTCAATTACCAGACAGATATTTAGCAAACGTATTATCTGACGATTTATTCTGACACCTGTCTACTATGCGTTTGCGATGCATTTCCAGTTAACAAACATTCTGCGATACAGAACCGTTCGCGTTATCGTGTTTGTACACATATGTGAAATATTTGTAGTTGTACCTTTATTTGTACTAGGATTCCCCCACGATAAATAAATTATACAGTTAACTTTGTTAAAGAATGTAAATAAATAATTTTATAGAGCTGTACTTTTTATAGATGACCAATTTCTTTCAATCGATTTTTTATGGCAGTATACTCAGATATTATTTTCACACTTGCTTGTCTCTTATAACGCTATAATAATAAACTTATATAAGATTATATAAGTTTATATATATACTTTAAATTGATAATAAATGTTTCTTGCTCCACCAATTGCTCAACCATTTGTATTATACCAATAAGCCTTATTATTTTTCCCGAACTGAAAAGTATAGTTTATTACTTTAGCTGCTACTGGCCCTGTAGCGTAACGATTGCTATCGTTCGTAGTTAGTGACTGGAGGATCTACTACGAAAGATAGACCGCAATAGCGGACAAAGACAAACTAAGAGAAAGAATTAACGACCTGTTTGGCGCAGGGGTACTAACGCCGCCTTCTGCGCCAGAGGTCCCGGGTTCGATCCCCGGGCAAGACAAATATTTGTGTGCATGAACATGTCTATTTGTCTTGGTCTGGGTGTTTATTATGTATATTATGTATGTATTTTGAAAAAAAATGTATATAAGTATGTTTATCCGTTATTTAGTATCCATAACACAAGTTCTTCATGATACTTAACGTGGGCTAGATAATTGGTGTGATTGTATGGAAATATTTATTTATTTATTTATTTATTATTAACTAAAGTTTACTACTAAAATATATCAAAATTATTATAACCTAATTTTAATAAATGCTTGGTTGGTGGTCGGACTAGTTACATTGTTGTGTTCCGCCAGTTAGAGGTAAGATAGCCAGATCCTCAGTGATTAAGGATTCCGGAAGAAGCTCGCTTCCATCTTCAGCCTTATCAACACTTAACATCAGGTATGATGAATGAGAGACTCCCCGTTGTTCATAAAAAAATACTGATAAAGTCTAGGAACTAAACTAATGTTCGTCCACTCATCGTGTTAAGTTTTAGAAGTAAACCCCCGGGTTCAGCGGCTTATCGTTTTTGCCGATGCGTGACCAAACCGGCTCTTGAACATACCTACAACTAACCTTTTAATTCCATTGTGAGAATGTTTTGTAAAAAAAGGCGAAGACGTCATGTGGTTCTAGACTTGATACGTTTTATGTCAGAGACACGTTTGAATTGGAGAACTAAACGCAGCTTCTAACAGTAAAATTAAATTTTAACCGAAAATTTTAGGAACGCACTTTTAGGAATTGAGTTACTAAATGTTAAAATAAAGTTACTTTATTTAATATACTTTGACGACCTGTTTGGCGCAGTGGTACTATACCTGCCTTCTGCGCAAGAGGTCCCAGGTTCGATCCCCGAACAAGACAAATATTTGTCTGCATGAACATGTCTATTTGTCATGGTCTGGGTGTTTAGTATGTATATTATGTATGTATTTACAAAAGAATAGTATATAAGCATGTTTATCCGTTATCTAGTATCCATAACACAAGTTCTTCATGTAACTTAACGTGCGATTGTATGCAATTGTTATTTATTTATTTAATATTATTTACATATTTTTTACCATTCAAAACCCTTAAAAGTGTATTTTTATAGCTTTTCACTACATCGATAATAATGTTTTAATACCGACATCAAATGATAGGACATAATAATACCTACAATGTAATTAAATTTGAATAGATACCTTTAATTAGGTAAGAACCTCATAACTATTACGTACATAAGTTTTGGCGCACACTGTTTATTGAAATAAAACAACTTTTTCTGATGTTAAACGCGCTATATTTCAGAACTTAAATCTAATTGTCCGTATTTTTAGGGTTTTTTTCCCAACGTTTTGGCACCTTTTCAGCTACCATGGTCACGGGATGACTGGAATCTATATATCATAACTATTTTTCGCTTGTATTGTAAAGCAACCTTTCAGAACAGCGTTTCTAAAGTTGCATAACGAAGAAATAATTTGCTGATATAGCTGATAGTATGTAACGTTAACGCTGAATCCCATTTCTCCGGGAATACGCACCTACTGAGAAAGAAAATACAATTGTAGATGAAATTAATATTTTTTATCGCAACCATAGCTTTGAGTCATTAATATGCCCAACGTATTCGAATGAACCCCAAAAACGTAAATCGGGCATATTTCCTACTTTACGAGCCGTGACGCGAATTTCATTAAACTAGAGGCATATTTGTTTTCGTTCACGCTGCGCCTCTTGCTGTCGTAAAGAAGGGGCAACTCCAAAGTTTCCGACACATAAAAACAGACTAATACCCTCCACAGCCGTAGCTTCTAATTTTGCGGCGGAGTACAATACAATTTTACAACTTTTGACATGAGAAAATTACCTTTTTTGCTGTACTGCTCTTGAATGTGAAGCAAGATGTGTTATGTAATATTATATATGAAATAGTCGTTAACAGTCGTTGCAAAAACCTTCCCATAGTCAGATAGGGCTACTATAATTTTGTCAACTGTTCATGTTTAGCTAATAGGTCAATTTTGGTGTCATTATTGTATAAATCGATGATGAAGAATTCGTTTCTGGTATTATAAATGCTATTTCGTAAGTAGTTTCTTAAAACGTTGACAATATTCTATTTTTTTATTTTTATTTTAGTAACTGTAATTAATAAACTGGTGTCTTTATTAGCAAACAAGAAATAGAGAAGTAAAGCCTAAAAAATTAACTTAAAAAACATATAACATTTAAATACCTTCGCCAACAATAAGCAGCGAAAAAAATATTTGTTAACGTCGTGAACCATCAATTTATTTTTAAAGGTAACAACCGAAGAGCATATTCTGGGAGTCTGTTCGAAACGATTTGCTTGACGGATATAACATATGAGGTGTTATAAGATTCGTTTTCGCAAATTTCTTTTCGCTACTTATTGTTAGTTAAAGTTATATATTTTTTTAATTTATATTATATAGGCTTAACTAATATAATATATTTTTTGTTTGCTAAGTTTATAATTTATAGTGACAAAGTGAAAAACATTTTTTTCGTAGGTTCTGACTATAGTGTAATTTTTAAGAAACTATTTTAGAAATTTATTAATTTTTTTATACCAGAAATGAATTAATCGTCGATTTATACGAAAATGATACCAAACTTTCCCTATTATCTAAAAATGGACAGTTCTAATATTTGGAATGAAGGCGGGCAGAGCGGTACTTTAACCTCCTTCCTCCGGCGCCAGAGGGGGGGCTGCCAGGGGCTACCAATCTTAATCGGCTTATTTTAACCCAGGGAACACTGTACCAAGTTTCATACTTGTGTCAAAAAATGTAAGGGTAATTGCACTAAACTCCTCTACTACAGATACTGTTGTGATATTTGTAACAGGATACCTTATCTACATCTTTTTGCAAATGGGTATCATAATCGTACCCGGCAGTTTTGAGAAAAACGGTACTTTAGAAATACTAGAATGTTCCGCTTTTTTTGTTTGTCCCAATAACAATTCTGTTGTAGTATTCGTGTGAGATACTTTAACTACACGCTTGTGCTATGGGACATCAAATTCTGACCCGATAGTTTTGAGAAAACCATTACTTTAGAAATGCTTAGATTTTGCATTCAAACATCTCAAAACAGCCAGATCCGATTTTGATGCCTCTTTGTATAAGGGTGTAGTTGAGATCTCTTCACATAATAACCACAACAGCATTTCTATCGATTCATACGTCAATAAAAATGGAACAAAATCCTAGTTTTTTAAGTACTGTTTTGCTCAAAAAGACCTGGTCATATTTTGATGCCCCTTTGCACAATGATGTAGCTAAAAGTGTTCCAACACAGATACTAAAGCAATATCAATATTGGTTCATAAACAAATAAAAATGTAGCAAAACAAATGTAGTATTTATAAAATACCGTTTTTCTCAAGATTGGCAATTTTTCAGATTTGGATGTAATTTTGCACAAGTGTGTATTTCACAACAGTATCGTTATTGGTTCGTAGACCACTTCCAATACAAAATCACCCAGTCTCCTTTGTTCGAAAATTATAATTTTAGCATGGATTTACAGAATAGGTAAACCAATTTGAACTTAGGAAAGCTGAAAACGATGAATAGCTTTCCGTAATTACAGCATTACTTTTTATAATCCATAACCCTTTAGTACTTACTACGCCATCTAAATTCCCTTGGGTCTTTTAAAATCGAGCCTCCCAATATCTATTTACATGGCACGTGTTATACTGGGGTCTACGGAATATGGGTTGGCCTCAATAATTAACTTTGGAGAGGTAAAAAGCTTACGTGACTTTTATCAGAAACTATGTTTGGTCAGTACTGACCCTAAAGCTATTTGTTGTTGTCGGAAGACGATCTTTCGACGCCATATTGGACCTTAGAATCAAATTAATAACACTATCTTTTCTTTAAAGGGAATTTATGGACTTACTGAACATCCAAATCCTAGACCAACCATTAAATAGCAAAAACACGTTCCTACTATAATTTACTACATTAACCCAAATCTATTGTTCGATCTATACAGGTTAACCCTATCTTCTATTCTATACTATTCGTAGGTCCCAATGATACATCGTTCTCATCTCAGACATAGAGTTAAGTTATGTAAGACACATGAAAATCAAAGATCACAGGACAATTTTCTTTTAGATAAAAATAGTTACAAAAATGGTTGATCTGATATATTTCTTATAACCTTATACTTAACCCTGGAGTGGTCGCGCAGTAAAAAGTTACGTGATTGGTCGCGTGGAGTACAGATGTAAGCCAATGAAAAATTAAAATACACAAAATCTGAGCTTATTTTAATTTTATTCGTGTTTAAATCTTATAATCAAAGTATTATTTAATTAATATAATAAACAAAAAAATAACAACCTCTGTGTTTATGAATATCAACTAAACGCAAAAAATACTTCTAAATGACACTAAAAAAATCTTGGCTTAGTGTGATAGATATCAACCATGCGTTAATAAAAGCGGTCCACCGATCTTATGATTTTATTCCAAAACCAAAATGTATACAAGAGCTTGGTTATTTTATTCGTATACTACAAGCCTATGGCTATTTATTATAAGTAAGTCAGATTAGAATTGACTCCAAAAAGACATGATAAAAATAAGTTACCAAATATCACGTAATTGGTCGCGTATCGTACACTCGTAGTCCACGAATTTCGCGGAGCTCCTGTGACATTACCATAGATGACCGGCGGTTTTGCATTATTGGAGCTTATTCTTAAACTATTTAATTTAGAGTATTTCGAAGCGCTCGTAATTTACATTTGTAGTTTTTGAGAATTAGCCAATTTAGTCGGTGTGGATGACATATGTAATCCACGCGACCACTGTAGGGTTAAGTACCAAGTATCTATATGTGTACATCATGGATGCATAATAAAAACCTAAAACTTAAAAATCAATCTAATGAAATATGATACATACAAGGAAAAAATATATAACAGAGAGATGAGTAAATAAATACTGAACGTAGAGTTTTTTTTAGGGAGCTTTATTTAAAAAAGTAATTTATATATAGAGAGCGTTTATATTACAAATAATAGAACATTAACAGGTATTTAATTTAAATTATAAATTATTTCTTTAAGCTTAGTACTATCCGAAAAAACATTTCCCAAAAAAATCCACCGACTGATTAGAAATCGCGTGCTCGACTATAATTTTCATAAACGTTTATTTTTTTCTGTAATAACAAAACAATCAATTTAAATACATATTATTATTTTCCTCCTTTTATCAATTATTTCTGCATTGTTCTTTTAATATATTACAATACGCGATTCTATCGCAAATGGGAAAATACGCAACGCAAGCTTTGAGTAAAAATAGGCGGATAATTTTCCCAATTGCTATTTTCCGCTACGTAAGTCTATGGCCGTTTCAGACAAAGACCCGGACACATGTTGGGCTGCCGAGCCATATATCGCACGCCACCACGAAGCTTATTGCTGTAATGTCCGCATTTTTTGCCCCAAGCCTTTTTTGGAGCGACAATGTGAAAATTCGGCTACTAAGAAGTGTCGCTCTGTGCGTTGTGACTTCACATAAATCATGCTCTTTTCATCTCTGAGGCTGAAACGATTAATATAAAATGTATGGGGTTTTCGGTACGCTCGAATCGTTATTTTTACGAAAATCCGATGTAAAAAATCAAGATTCATTTGATTCAAATACGTTTACTTTTAATTTGCGTTATTTTACATTTTTATTCACCACGGGGAGACTCTAAGCCTTCATCATACCTGATGTTAAGTATTGATAAGGCTGAAGATGGAAGCGAGCCTCTCCCGGAACCCTCAACCACTGAGGGACTGGCTATCTTATCTCTAACTGCTGGAACACAACAATGCTGAAAACATTGTTGTTATGGCGTCAGATTTAGATAAGATGGCGGTAGCTAGCAAGGCGGACTTACAACAAGTCCTACCACCAACCAAGCCGAATACAATATGTACCCCCGCTGGGAATCGAACCCGGGACCCCTGGGTCTGATACCAGTGGTTGTTACCATTAGACCACAGAGGCCGTTATTATAACACATCAATTGTTGTTATTTTTATTTTCGTCCCAATAGGTAGTTTCAATAAAATCTATTTTTGCCAACATAATGCGATAAATCCCCATGGAGGCTAGAATGTACTGCACAATTATATTAGAAATAATTTTAACAAATAAAATAAACGATGATTTTGTAAACAATATGTCGGTACTCCTACAAATTATGGTTATATTGCAATTTAGTAGAAAATATGCAGAATTGCATAAATTAAATACTAATAACTGACCGTACATAGAATGTATAATAGGCTTAAATGAGGCTATTTGGAATATGACTGATTGGGTATAATACCAAATGAAACATTTCACTTATGTACCTACTTATCTAATTTTGTAACGGCTTATACATATTTTATAAATATATTTTTTATTATGTATGATACACATTGTCATTTTGTAACGGCTTATTATACATATTTTATAAATATATTTTTTATTATGTATGATACACATTGTCAATATAAGTCGAACGAATTTAAAAAAAATCTATTAACTTGATATACCTAATATCTGCTAACTATAATGATGAAGTATCGTGTTTTTTATTTAAGTGGGCAATAAAAAAATAAAAATAATGTGACCTAAAACTGTGGAGTTATTATATGTTTTTATAAGAAGAGAAGTTGGATTCCTCTGACTATCATTGAAGTTATAGTAATTCGAATAATAACTTCTTTACCTTACAAAGGTATCAAGGAAAAAATATTTGTAAGAAAATATTTCGTGTTATTTTATTCTGGGGAAGGCCTTTCTACGAGGTTGAATCAAAGAGTTTCACTGCGTGAGCTAGGAGAGGCTATATCCAGCAGTGGACGTCCACAGGCTGATGATGATGATGATGTGATCAAAGTCATTGAGTATTATTTATAATGTCTATTTAATAAGAATTCATAACAAATCGCAGTGATAACCGCTCCGCAACAGTGCTCTGACAAAAAATATGTAAATAAACCAGTTAGTATAAGTAAATTCTTATAGTAAATATTATAAATGGATAAGTTTTTATAATTATTATTATAAGACGCTTTGGTATTTTCGGGTCAAAAGTGGTCTATCCTTTAGGACTTGCGTGGGGATATGGGTCCAACACGTAGAGCCCAACTTCAGCGTCTTTAATCTAAAATGTGAGTGGTACCTACACGTAATATTATTATTAAATACAGAAATAACTTAATGATTAATATTATTATAAATAATGGAACACTTAGGTGGGTGGTTTTTATCGACAAGGAATTGCTTCTTTACTGACCGCCCTATATACAAGTATTTTTCTTTTCATTTATTTAACGACAACCAACACAACATAGATGATCAGAGATAGAGTTGCAACTTAATCTAGGTACAGTGTCACCTTCATTAAAGGTTGCCACTGCATGCAGTACAGGAAGAATAGTCTGATTTAATATTAAAATTAAAATTTATGATTTTGTAATTTTTGCATTTTTCAATGCTATTTTTATACTTATGGTAAATTTTAAATAGAAAAATATTGGAAAAAATTAACTCTGCCACAAGTGATTTCTCAGACGGGAATCGAACCCGCGACCTTTGGAAAGCATTGGAGAGCATTGGACCGGATTTCCAAAGGTTGCGGGTTCGATTCCCGTCTGAGAATTCACTTGTGGCCGAGTTAATTTTTTCCAATATTTTTCTATTTAAAATTTACCATAAGAATTAAAATTAAAACTTATCCAAAATAATAAAGTAACTAAGATTAATTAAAAATGTACATTATGTAAACATCTCTTTTTACTAATTTGTTATATTTTTCAATATTTCAGTTTTGAATTTGTGTAACTTATGATGACAAATATCTATACGGTCTTTTTATGTACACTATTTTGAAACGAACGGACTCTATTTAATGTCGGTATGTTCTCTAAGTATATTATGAAATTTGATTGTTTTTAAATGTATGTTTTAGGTACGTTTTTTGTCTGATTTGCATAAAATGTAGCGTTAGAGAAGCCATTGCTGCACATCTTAACTTATGGTTCAAAAACTGATTTTTAAATTCAACTACTGGACCGATTTTGACGAAATTTGGTATAGAGAATCCTTAGACCCCAAGTAGTAACATACGCTATAAATGATCCCAAAATTCCCACGGCTAGTAAGTGTTTTTGCACCCGTTTTTTCTTGAAAGCTAAAAGAGTCTGAAACGGGCGGTAGGGCAAAACTGACAATTCAAAAATGCGTGTAATATGCTCAATCGAATAAATAATATTTTTATTAATTCATTCAGAGCGAGTTATCAATGTTACGATTGCTATTGAAAATCATTCAAAAAGGGCGACAGTTAAATACAAGTTATCAAATATTTCAAAAGAAAAAGCAGAAAATGTTCCTTTACGCTCGCATTTTCAAAAGTAGTTTTGGTTAAAAGTATGTACTATAATTGATTCCAGTGGATTATCTTCAAAGCAATAAAACACTATATTCTCCGCTCAGTTGATGTTAAACAGACATTTCCTCCTTTATCGGTCCGATTTTTTCTACTTGTAACAAGTGTGACGTAGCTTCATTACTTAGAATCGCGTGATACAAATAATTAAATGCTATATTATACTACGTGTTTCATCTTGCAGCCTTTAGAATCTTTTCGTAAGGTTGTTAGCGATCAAAGTCAACGTATTTCTGCCAAATATAAAATTTTATTCTACTTTTTGCAATAAATAAGTTATAAAAACAAAAATTAGCCATTTTTACACAGCACCAACTAAACTAAACAGTACTAATTTTGTTATTACATCCTAATTATGAATATTATATCATTCATACTCAACATCATCATCAAATTAATGTTTCAAATGTAAATGCAAACCAAACTCATTCTCCGAAAATATTTTGTACTAGCGGCCGCTCGCGGTTTTACCCGCGTGGTTCCCGTTCCCGTGGGAATATCGGGATAAAAAAGTACTATGTTCATAACCAGTCTGTCTTCTATCTGTGTACCAAATTTCATCCCAATTTGTTCAGTAGTTTCGGAGCCTATTCAATTCAAACAAAAAAACAAACAATCAAATCTTTTGATAACTTTTTAATTTTGCATTTTACAATGCTATTTTTATGTGATAAATATTGAGACTAGTTGCTTTTTTCTTGTATATTTTCTTGTTTAATATTTATCAATCAAATCGTTCTCGTAAGAAGAACTTTATTTATGGATATATTTGATATCTGGACAAACACGAAATTGATGAAGTAAAAATATGTTATTAGGTATAAATTCAATCTTAATAATTTTCACTTACTCAGCTCAGAACGGAATTGAAATATATGTGCCATTACCAATTTATTCAGGCAAAAACAAACTGAAAATATAAACCAATATATTTTGATCAGCGCTGACGGCCCGGAGTCCGGATTCCGTATCTACAAAACCCGTGGGATCAATTTCCGCAAAAAAACTGTACGTATAAAGTGTTGTGATGGAAAACAAATGTCAGATACCGTTAACCCCAATTGACGTAAAATACATGTAGTCATTTTTGTGAAAGAAAAAACATTTATGTTATAAGAAATGTCCTCAATGGAGGACATGGCCTCGTATAGCGATACGAGTACCTAGTCCTCTTCATCTGTCAGTAAAACCTGTCTGTGCCCTATAAAATGGAAAGGACTTTAAAAATGGTTGATGGATGCGATCGTCAGTATTTAAACTGTTCTTAAAATTATTCTTGCTGTACTGGTTGAGTGTCTATTTTAATATCGAAATATTAGCTTCCGACTGATCAGAATTTAGGTTACGAAAAAGTTTGAAGAATACATTTTAGTTTAAAATATTAATTCCAGGAACACTTCAGTGTTGTTTTTATATAGATAGAAGTAAAATCATGTTAGCTGTTACTCCATCAACATCCTATTTTTATGCTCTAAATACCAACTACGACTGTAAACATATCAGTTATACTCTAAATTTATTTCTGAAAAGTGTTTGAGCTATTTTAATTTAGAAATATAACATAAAAGATGTTCCTTTCAAGATACAGACGAAAAAAAATAGGTATCTGTGCCTATGAGTGCGAGACAATAATGAACAATACAATAATAAATATAAATAATAAATAAATATTTGCATATAACCACACCAATTATGTAGCCCCCGTTAAGTTTCATGAAGAACTTGTATTATGGATACTAGATAACGGATAAACACACTTATACACTTTTTTTGTAAATACGTACTTATTATACATATTAAACACCCAGACCAAGACAAATAGGCATTAATATTAAACAAAAAAATATACTAGAAAAAAGCAACTTGTCTCATGTCGCCCTGACGGGATTCGAACCCGCATCCTTGGGATTCCGGCCCAATGCACTAACCAATTATGCTATAGAGACCTATGAGGACACGTCGAATCTTTCTAGAATATTCACCTTTCTACGGTGTTGGCCACCGTCGTTTCATCAATGAGAGAAATATCCTCGCATTCGAAAGAAACATCTTTACAGATGTTTGACTATCGATAAAGATGAAACAGCTATCTAATTATAACTTTTTAATTTTGCATTTTACATTGCTATTTTTATGTGATTAATATTAAACAAGAAAATATACTAGAAAAAAGCAACTTGTCTCATGTCGCCCTGACGGGATTCGAACCCGCATCCTTGGGATTCCGGCCCAATGCACTAACCAATTATGCTACAGAGACCTATGAGGACACGTCGAAAAAATGAAACCTAACGTGGGCTAGATAATCGGAGTAATTTTATGTATTATAACTTTTTAGTTTTGCATTTTACAATGCTATTTTTATGTGATAAATATTTTCTTGTTTAATATTTATCACAAAATTGTATGTATGTTTATTTATTTATTAATATGTGGATGATGATAAGCCCGCTGGTCCTTATTTATTCGTCTTACATTTCACAAGCTTGCCTGAAGGATAGTGCAACGATATTATCTTTTTTAAGTAATTTTATTATCATGAAACTGACGTATTAGTAAGTAATTTAGTTGTACCTCTTGCAGGCACAAACTAAGCGGGTCCAAATGGATGCTTCATCTTGAGCAGGATATCCGCTGCGTCCTCTCTTCTACTCAACCTACTTTGACTATATCAAATTACAACTCTGATAAGCTAAAACGGTTAATTGTGGCAAAGTGTTTACTTACATTCAGCCTGACACTGGATTGAGAGCTTTGAGAGATGTAAGAGAATTAAAACACATTATGATTCTACCCTCAAGACTTTTTCTTAGAATTGTCCTAAATTATGGGATTTACTGTTCCAGATGTATGTTTGATATTGATTTAACATTTATTTCAGGGCTCTTAAACATTATAACCAAGTTAACGAATTTGTATAGAATTCATGTCATTGTAAATGACGTGACTGTGGGCAGTCTTTCAGCTTCAAAGGCATTCGTAATAATTCTACCCAAAGTGTACAAGCTCTGTTCAACATCAATATGATTATGAGTCCCGCCTTTTTATTAGGGTTCCTTACCCAAAGGGTAGAACGGGACCCTATTACTAAGACTGCTGTCTGTCCGTCCGTCTGTTACCAGGCTGTATCTCATAAACCGTGATAGTAAGACAGTTGAAATTTTAACAGATGATGTATTATGTTGGCGCTATACAACAAAAACTAAAAAAACAGAATAAAATAAATATTTAAGGAGGCTCCCATACAATGAACGTGATTTTTTGCTCGGTTTTGCTCGATATAGATAACGGTTTGACGCTTGAAATATTCACATAATATTTGGTTATATATTTACTTTAAAAATAAATAATTAAATTAAAATAAAACTAATATCCAAGGGGCGCACCCATACAACATACATGTTTTTTTGCCGTTTTTATAGATAATGGTACGGAACCCTTCGTGCGCGAGTCCGACTCGCACTTGGCCGGTTTTTTTTATATAATATGGTACGTACATATTATTTACCCTAAATCTGTAAAGGAAGACTAAAAGAAATAACAAGTAGGTAACTGTAACTACAATTGTTTCGATACATTTCTGTAATCGAGTCACAAGTTTTATAGTCCAATAAAACATTTGTCTTACTGTAATTTTGGGTGTGCTAATGTTAGTCTTAGTAACTATGTGGTAGTAAAAAACGTGATGACGTCACACGCCGAGCCCAACACAATGGAGTCATTACACATTTAACCCACTTGCTCCTACTGTGTCTTTAACGACACACCAACTTACAAAAAATATTCTGTTGTACGAGGGTACTTTATTTTTTTATTTTATATTGCTACTAGCTGTTGATGCCTTAGTCAGTCATAGTAAAGTGGTAACCGTGATATGCAATTTATTGTTTTTGTACAAAATGAGGTTAAATTACGTGCTTAATAAAATGATAAATACAGGGTAATTTGAAATATTGTTTTATGCTGTTTTTAATTTATTTGTTATCTAATTATCAATAGTCGGTTCCTAATAATCTCGAAAATAAAAAAAATATGGTATACTTATAAGATATTCATCAAGTATTTTCGTTTTACTTTGTCTGTTCCGTGAAAGACACAGTAGGAGAATGTACTACTATCAGTAGTACTTATATTTGTTACAGGGCTTTACGACAACTTTTCACTCTGAACGAGATTACTGAGAAATAAGAGCAAGATGATGAAAAATAGTTCCTGACTCTATAACTATTATCATCACATTCACATCAGCGGCATGAGAACGACTGCTGGTATGGGTAGCCATCGAATAATCGTTGAAGATCCTCTAGGGCCTAAGGATCTTCACGTTGATCGGTCGCTGGCGGGCTGCCCTCATCCAGAAGCTTTCCGCGATCTTCACCAGATCATTGGTCCACCTTGTTAGGGGCCTACTCACAGAGTCGAACCACCCCGCCCCATCCGCTACCAGTTCTTCTCGCTATGTGTCCCGCTTACTTCCACTTCACCTGAACAATTCTTCGAGGGATGAAGGTTTACTTTTGTTTTCCTGCGGAACACCTCATTTCTGATTCGATCAAGCAGGGAAACGGCAAGCATGACTTTCTACATTGCACGCTGGGCGATGTTCCCTTACATCATGCCTCCGCAAAATTGTAAGTAACGGATGAAGATTCTGGAGACAACATTTTGTTTTTCTGAAAAATGTCCCTGGGCCTTTACTCGGAGCACTTGCTGAATTTTTAACATGAATGACTTCTTTGATGAATGTAAGTTGAGTCATTTTATTATTTCCCATGCTGGACCGAGCGTGAAAGAAAGTATAAAATGCGTCTAATGCGGGTACATAGAGTAAAAGTCTTCCAACTGTCAGGGCTGATAAATGAAGGATATTCGGAAACTTTTGTAAACGATGAGCTGGTAACCTGTCGCTATTGCCTAACGTCTAACCGCCTCCGTGATCTAGTGGTACAACCACCAGTATCAGACCCAGGGGTCCTGGGTTCGATTCCCAGCGGTAATACATATTGTATTCGGTTTGGTTGGTGATAGGTCTTGTTCTAAGTCCGTCTGGCTAGCTACCACCATCTTATCTAAGTCTGACGCCATAACAACAATGTTTTCAGCAATGTTGTGTTCCTCAGTGATTGAGGTTTCCGAGAGGGGTTCGCTTCCATCTTCAGCCTTATCACTACATAAACTTAGGTATGATGAAGGCTAAGAGTCTTTCCGTCGTTCATAAAAAAAAAACGCCTTAATACCTGCGACCCAACCAATGCCAAATATGGCGTCGTCAAGGTGTGGATATGAGAGTGATTCTTTGGGGGTTTTACTATATTTCTCCTATTTATGTCGAAGCCTACTGAAATCGACGTAATGAAATATCATAGTAGTAGATTCTTCTACTGTGTCGTTTACGACACGGCATTTTCCAGCTTTTCCTGAACTTAAATATTTTTTTAATTATTTTTTATCAGTTTTATGTTTCCGTTCTGTGAAGTATAGGAAATTTCAAATCAATTGTGCAAAAAAAGTTAATTCAGGAACAAGTGGGTTAAAAGATGAATCTTCATTAAGTGTGGAGTGGTTTTATATTTTTGCCCATCATCAAATTTATTATGATAGGCAATAAAATTAAATGTTTATTTCTTTCTTAACAGTTTTAAGGAACTAAAAAATAACTTTAGATTTCAATAATAAAATAAACAAACGCTATATTTTTAAATAATGATACATGACATATATATGTCACCGCCTTTTTGCAAGCACCGATTGTTTGTAAATAATCGAGTGTATTTATAAACTGCCGAATTATTGTAAACGTGAAACGAACGCTTTGTAACATACCAGATATTTCTTCGTTTATTTATAAATAATAATTGTCCAGCGGTCAGTTCACAAACAAACGTTTTCAGTGAACAAACCCTTATCAAATGCACAATCGCGGCACGATATACAATTACCCGTAGTTACCGTATACGCGTTATTGTACGCGGTCATCTGATTGGCCGATGGATTGGTAGCACGGGTGTTAAATAGTATTTCATTAACAAATTCAGAGTTATTTAGCACTGGTTGGTCATTTATTTCTCCGCCCGCAGGCTCCGTTACACTCATTTTCAATGAATTTTCACTTTGTATGTTATACAAACCGATTGAAACTGGTATTTAGCACTAAAAACACTCGAGCACCCGTTGTTTACGTTGTTACGTAAGTATTTCAACCAATCGGACGCATGCACATACATACATACATTATAACGAAGAGATACAGATTTTTTATAAATCATGGAAAAATCATCCATTTTATTGCAAATCCAATTGTTCGATTAAAATAATTCGACGGTTTATAAATACCCTCAATTATTTACAAACAATTATTGGTTAAAGAAGGTAACATATACAGTATATAATAAATTTATAGAAAACGTTTATATTACAAATAACAGACGATTAATAGCTATTTAATTTAGGTAAATAATAAATTATTTCTTTGACCTAACAAGTTTACGAAAAAACGTTTCGCAAAAATCTCTACTGGTCAACCGGGAAGTTCCCCGATTATACCTACAGTAAGTAGGTAGTATACTAAAAAAAATAGTTCTTCATTTATCTAAAATGTTTGAATGCAGTTTAACTCTTTTTTGAAAATTAAGGAATGTTTCATTTCATTAAAATGAGCTACCTAAAGGATTTAAGGTAGTTTCTCTCCAGGGCCCATAGATATTTTCCATCCTGTTTATATATCCCAGTGAGTTGAAACTTTATTTCATAGACCGATCCATAGATTAAAAAAATATAAAACGAGACTATTTAAAAAAAATGTGGTAGCGAATAAATATCAGTCATAAAATTGTTAACGAACTTGCTTAAAATTAGCTGAATGAGTTCTCAAAGCGTAAAATAGCAATTTGACATGTTAAAGTACCTAGTTGGTATGCAATATGCAGAGGCAAACACAATCGCCACGAATGCAGTAATGACGAAATTATGGAAACATGGCTTATTGAGTGGCAGTTATGTTGTGATGGCGTCGTTAAAAGGTATTCTGTTTTTTTTATGAATACGTGTGTAAGTCTTCTTTCTTTCTTAATCGACTTAGGTATCTGTATAATGTGTATATCTGTAAACTTGGGTGATAAAACTAAATAAATAAAAAGGTGAATCACTGTATCTCTAAGGTCATGTAAGAGATCAAATAAAAGAGATGGCTAAAATAATACCCAGATTCGCCAGCATTTTCTCATATGTATATTGATAGGTTTAGTTATGTACGTAAATATATATTTATTTACTCCAAAAAGTATCAGGTTTAGTTTTTATTCCTATCTTATCATCAGACATTTTTTCTGTATTTTCCAAACTTCTGAGATTCGTAATACAGTGGTATCAATACACGTTATAAGTACCATGTTCGATTATAGAGATCGTCAAGTCAAAATAGGGTTATTTTTGAGCTTTAAGTTTGCCCTTGCTTCAAACCCAAGACACGCCACTGCGAGGAAAATAAAAAATATACCAATAAAAAACTTTTAACAACATTTTAACTTGTATAGGCCAGATATAAAGTGGACTTGATCCAACCTGCGGGGTTTTTAGATTTAAGGTGCTAGACATAAATGCTAAAAAAGCAATACAGTATTATTTTATACATCTATACTAATATTATAAAGCTGAAGAGTTTGTTTGTTTGAACGCGCTAATCTCAGGAACTACTGGACCGATTTAGAAAATTCTTAGATCATTAGAAAGCTACATTCCTCCCGAGTGACATAGGCTATATTTAATCCCGATATTTCCACGGGAACGGGCACCACGCGGGTAAAACCGCGAGGATCCGCTAGTAATATTATAAAAGAAGAGACAGAAAACAGAACAACATACTAAAAACAATTAAAAGCAATGACATCTTAAAGTAAAACCACCAATCATGGACGGTGTAAGGCCAGTTTCCCTACTCATATCCAAATATAAGATAACTCATAATAACAACAGGTGTAGAGTACTAAAAATACTACAAGTGATCTTTAAAAAAATACATACCCTAAAAACTAAAAGCCTTTTCGTGACCTAATCGTGGACCGGCGAGATCCAGTCATGGACCCCCAGTCATGAGTACTAAAAAGATTTATCGTTTATCTCTTATTAATTCAGTACAATATTATTATTATAAAAGTATATCAAGATTTTGGTACCTACTAATGTTCCGATATTCATAGCACAAGAATTAAGCTACTTATTGCGTAATTGGATCAAATTTGCTATGTTTTTTATTTTTTATTTACATAAATGAAAAAAATATTTATCATTATTAATCGGATAACATTTTGCAGTCCAAATTGATAAAAACATGAGATGTCTCACATTCACCAATTACTATACGACATTAAAATTAATTTTGCATCAGCACTATTCATGATAAAATGTTCACGATACCCAATCGTGTTATCCATCATGAACATCGTCTGTGTCAGCTTACGTAACGACAATAGAAGAATAGTAAGGGTATAATAATTAGCATCCTTAACTATTGTATAAAAAATATACCTATACCTAGTTAAAAAATCATAACTTCATGAGGTTTTTGGAAAAATACTATTAGTTACTACTCAGGCGCGTCCGATACTAAGAAGAAAATACAATTCTTTTTTCTAACCTCGCCGGAAAATTTAAAAAAAGTTTCATTTTATAAGCACAACATGGCCAACTTCTGGCAAATGTTGAAAGTATGTCAGAGGAAGTGTGACTTGTTCGAATAAGTGTTACCAGTTGCATTAAATCACTCAAGTTTGTTTACTTTTATATGTAATTTGTTTCCAATGTACAAAATTGGAGCGTGGTCCTCGATTGGGGATTTTACCTTATATTCAAAGTATCTACTTTATTTTTTCTTTGATACGATGCAGCTGCTATACCCTGTGGATTCCAAGGTTGTGCTTTTGGTATGTAAAAATGTATGTCCCATTGGTAAACATTTCATTGCTGGCGATTCTGGGTATTTAATGTATGAAATTTTAGCCATCTCCTTTGATTGCCACAGGACCTGAGCATCAGTTTATCTAGTACTAGCAGCCGCCCGCGTTTTCATCCGCATGGTTCCTTTTCCCTTGGCAATATCGAGATTATAAGTATCCTATGTTACTGCCAAATTTCAACCAAATCCGTTGAGTAGTTTTTGCGTGAAAGAGTAACAAACAACATCCTTCCATCCAAATATCCTTACAAACTTTCGCATTTACAATATTAGTAGGATGTAGGATGTCTCTTAATAAGACGATACACTACCCGAGGGCACGTACTGTAATGTCCGTTTATGACAATATAAATAGTTTACTACCCATAACGCTACCATCGCTATCACTTTAAAATTTAATGTGAAGTAATAAAATGCCAGCTAGGGATCTCGCGCACTTGTATTACAATTGTCGTCCATCTGGATAAAGTGCGCAATATGATTAATAGTTGCATACGACTATTATTATTTTGCGCTAGATTTAATACGGTGTTCATACTAATTCTACCAATGGATGTACTGAATCAACAAACAGCTTATGTCTGGTGTTCGTAGGGTTTTCCAAATGAATCTTTTTTTGGATTTGCAATTTTTATTCTGTTCTTTTTCGTGTAGATGATTCACATTTGTTTGACCCAGTGGGCGGCAACTTGAATGGCGTTGTCTGCTACCTCCATACGAGGGCTGATTATCTAACTAAAAATCGTATCAGTCTCCAGTTTCGTCGCTGTCATGGCTGTCATTCAGTATGAAAATATGACAGCGACGACAGCGGTTGCTAAGTGATAATGGTGACGTTAGATGCTGATAGTCAGCTTGCCGGTCACTTATACTGCAGGTGTACTGCTAGTACTAACACAGGGGGCAATCCAGAAGGTGCGCCAATGTCTCTGCACTGCGTGCCATTTCTGGAGGTTGTGCTTCCAGTGGCCAAACTGGGTGAGCCTGCAATAGTTCATATTTTTTTTTATTGACAATTTACAAACCTAACAAATGCGAATTTATTAGTCACAACCAAGTCACAACGCTTTAATTACGAAGTTTATTTCTGTTGTAGCAAAGGTAATGTAAATCCAACGCGTACCAGAAGTCTCGCTAGGAACACTAAAATGGCCATAATAAATGTATCTCCAGCGTAACCTACGTGATACGTGATATACCTACGTGACGAGCACAGATTTGTTCCCAGACGTCATAAAATTAAACGAGGAGGTGTCGCCTGGAACGCTTACGTCACCCATGGGTTCGCCACTTCGATGGCTGGATTATCACGAGGCCACTGTAATAAAACAGGCCACGCTAAATTGCTCCTTATTACTTCTTTATAGAGCTGCAAAACAGCATGAATGTTTAATTTGTATATGTCCTTTTTGATTAAGTTCTCTTGTAAAATTATACTTTACTGATATACGGGACAAAGTCAACCTTCAAGGATTTTTAACATTGAAATGAAAACCCATTGTAAAATAATCAGATTGAATAATCTTTGTAAGTTATACCAAATATCTAGATTAAAAAAAAAACTATAAAAGGGTTAACATTATATAGGTAGGTACCAGTGGCGAAGGGTCCATATGATGGTCCATAGGATGACTGATGAGTCATCTCGTGACCACGGCAGCGCAAATATGGCGCGTTTGATATCCGTAAAAGTTGTTTTATTTAAAAAAAACTCGCATCGGGTAACAATGTTACTCTATGCAAATTTTTATTCTCATCATTTTTACACTGGTTCGTGAATAGTGTTACTTATTCGGAATAAAAAGACGCAGTGACTCAATTCAAATTATTGTTCCCATCGAGAACCTACCCCTTCAATGGTACCTACATATTTATTATTAATTCATATTTCCCTTCGCTGTTCTCTCGTGGTCATGCTAGTTTGTCATACCAGTATGGCTACGAGGATAAACATGTCCTCGTAGTCATACTTTAACCACGTGGTCTATTAATATGACATACCAGTATGACCACGAGAATATACAGGTCCTTGAAATCATACTCACAGACAAAGTTAAGCTAAAAGAACATAGTTCAAGGTCTATCAACAAAACATACGTCATTAACGATAACCTCCAAATTCTAAGGAGTTGTCATACAACATCACAGCCCATTCAAGCGCTCGTTGCCGCGCTTGACAGACTAATCGTAATCGATCACGTTTGTTGAGCAACGTTCGGGCCGGTCAGGTGTCGGATGGGTGACTGTAAAGTGGCTTTACAACTGAGTGCTTCCGTGCTTCGGAGGGCAAGTTAAACCGTCGATCCCGGCTGTTGTCATCTGATAACAGTCGTTAAGCCAAGCCGAAGGACTTTTAAGCGGCTTGATAAACTCTGACACCAGAGGTAGCCACTAATCCCCATAAGATAAGAAGAAGAAGACAGCTCATTCAAATACGGGTCGTGATACGCTCTGTCTCTCACGCACCAATATGTGTTAGTAATAGTTTGTATTCTTTGATAGAAGTCTAAAGTGAGATGAGATAAAGTTGAGCTAGAAGGACATATTATTATATCAAGGTCTTCCAACAAAACATACGTCATTAAGTTAACCTTCATTACTATATTAAGGAGGTGTCATACGACATCACAGCTCGTTGATATACGTGCGGTGATACGCTTAACACCGCTATCTCTCACGCACCAGTATTCAACTAAATGTTGTAAATGCTAGTAATATCTAGTATTCTTTGATAGAAAGTCTAAAGCGAAATGAGACAAAGTTGAGCTTAAGGTCTACCAACAAGGTGGCATACGACATCACAGTTCATTGATATATGAACTGTGATATGCTAAACACCGCTATCTCTCATGCACCAGTATTCAACTGAATGTGCTAGTAATATCTAGTATTATTTGATAGAAAGTCTAAAGTGAGATGAGACAAAGTTGAGCTTAAGGCCCACCAACAAACATAAAACTATTAACCTTAAGCTTAAGAGGTGTCATACGACATCACAGTTCATTGATATATGAACCGTGATACGCTAAACACCGCTATCTCTCACGCACCAGCTGTCAACTAAATGTTGTTATAAATTTGCTCGCTGACCCAATTTCGCTAGCACCACTACCTGATATTCCTAGATCTATTTAAATTAACTAATTAACTTCACGTGCCCGCAATTTATTGAGCCCAAACGAGATTTTACGCTTTTAGGTACCTAAAGATAATATTCATACTCAGAACCACTTTTTCAAAATTGCAATAACTTCTAAGGTACAAGTACACTTTTAAGAGAAAAAAAAAGATTATATGTACCTAACTAAAGTTACGTCTACTAAAGTTTTTATTTCAAAACTCTTAACTTTATAGATTAGGAGACATTGTAACTATAAAAGTGTGTTAGTAAGTTTTGAAGAAGGTCAGCGTATATTAAAAGTATTTTGTAGGGAACTGACTTTTTTATAGGAATTATCTAAGAAGAACCGCTATAACAAGAATCATTTTATTGCTCATAATGCAAAATACAGTAGAAGCAACCACACGAGTGGGCCTTTAGTAGCATAATAGCAATCTCTTCTCGGCCAATAACCTATGAAAAGTGCTGCCCTTTTCCCCCCTGAAACTAATATTTTTTGATGATCCAACTCTTCTTTACACTTAATATATTCTTAAAAAATTACAATAACAGTTCTGAAATTAACATGCATACACATCAGTGGCGACGGGTCGAAATTTGGCAAAGTTAAGCCGGACCTAAATTTTCTCCAAAAACTATCTTATTTTTGTATGGTTGATCGGTGGAGTGGGATTTTCAAAAGGGAAGCCTATGAGAAACGGATGATGCCTATGAGAAATGTGTGGACTTTGGATAACCTTCGCACTGATAAACATGCATGTTGAAAAACCATCTACGCCGTTATTTTAGTATAGAAAATTAATTTGCGTCGGCGTTCTCACTTATCGCATTATAAATGGTAAAACATTCACTGATTATCGCCGATAAAAATTTAATCAGATATCTATTTTATGTTACACTCACTCCCGATAAGATTATTTTCTATTAAACATATAACAGTTAGCAGATAGTATATGGAACTATCTATATGAAAATATACTAAATCTATCAACGTAACTATCAGTAGCTGCTTATAAAATAATCTTTGGGGAGTTACGAAAATGTTTCGAAGATTATCTGGCCAGAAATTGCTTGTTGATTGATAATGAGCAGCAATACTAAAGATTTATGATATTTATGATTTAGCCGTGCTTTGGTACCTTCGTTTTTATGTTACGTTAATATTAGTTTGGGTATTAGGAATTTAGGCAATGAGTTAATTTAATTTTATCGAACGAAATATAATTTTAGTGGTTAATCAAATGAGTAAGAATACAAACACACAAAAACAAGCAGCGCCTCGTAAGTCAGATTTAATATCACGCTAGAATTGTCACTAAAAACAAATGTTTTTTTGGTCTAAAGGTCTTACATTTTAATAACCTGATTATGATTTTTCAATTCTTCGTCTTACTGAATTCATCCGTTGTTAGTCTTTGTAGTGCGTGGGGTACACCGTACGCTAAAAGTTTTGCGTATTAGGTGAAATTTTGTTTTTGTTATCTTTCAAAATATTCTCCTTTGCATTTTAGACCTTTTTTTCTGGTCGAACCATGACGACCACTGATACGGCGGCATATTATTTACGTACGATTGAAAGTCATCACTGCCTCTGCTACGTTTGTAAAAGTGACACCATTTATGAAATCTTGAATTTTGGAAAAATAATAAAAAAGCAAGGTGCCAGGCCTAGACTATATGCAGAAAGATTCATGAGTTCTACTTTTTTGGTGTCCAAAAACGACTTCTTAACTGAGCGCGCAGAAGCATTGCGTTGGTGAAAGACGGTTCTGTCTTCTGGTCGCTTCTCTTGAATTTTATCAAGCACAGTGCGCAAAAAATGGTAGTGTTTCACTCAGCATTGACACTCCTTTGATCTTCAATTAGAATCGTATAAACTGGACCTGTACAAAAAAATGCAGACATGTTTTTACCTGTTCCTCGCATGCCTCAATTTTGTTGATTTGTTCTCGCTTTCGAGCTGCTTCTTTTCTGTGGTTCATAACAAATTCCCGTTACGTATCTCCTGACGATGTTATAAATAGAATTTCAATGTTCTTGGTCATATTTAAGCAGCATTTTTGTGCATGAATCACCACAAGCCCAATTTTGGTCTAAAGTCAGTCATGTGGTACATGGACAAAAAAGTTAAATTTTAATTCATGTTAAAGTTTTTATAAAATAAAAGTATAAAAAACATTGCAAATGATTTTACCCCCAATCTTTTTTATTTACCAATCGTCTTATTTTATCTTAAAAAAATACATGATTTGAAATTCGAACAGTTACTGAATGCCCAAACTTTCAGTGTGCTCCTAGTACTTGGGAACCGGAAAATGATTAAATATTTAAATAACTTATATATCAGGGTATCATAAATATTCTTCAGAATAATGAAGCATGGAATATTCACGTTTGCGGAAATTCCATTTCATTTAAGTTTGGTTTTAACACTTTATGTATAAATCTAGTGGTTAAAATAACCTCATCAAATGCATTTTTTGCAAAATCCACGCTCAACGTCTATGGATCCACATTTGAACACATTTTACGGTGTCAGCTGTACATTTTGCAGATAACTGGAACAAATGACAGCGGCCAAGCTACTGACATTAATGTTATTACACGGTTCGTTCAGATGTCAAAATTTCATCCAGTGCAACGTCAAGCTAAGCAATATTTTGGAAGTTGATTTTTTGAGTATTTTTATACATAAATTCATTTCAAATAAATTTGAAAAAACTATATCTTTAAACAGTTTTTATTTATACTGACCTAAGACAAGGTTTTCGAAAACAAAAAGAATTCCTTGGCTGGCATCGACTCCAAAAAGCTTATTTTTTACTTTTGGAAGTCAGTTATTATTTTTTAATACAGTTTATTCAGTTCAGAAAATTAAACCAAATGGCTGCCGGCTGTACTGTGTAGTTCCTTTGCATTATAATAAAATAAAACCTTCAAACTCACTCGAATTGACATTATTTGACACAAGTCATATTATTATGTCACAGTCAGTGCCGGCCAATGAAATACTAGTGAAACTCAGCGTTCTGACAGTTCACGTCACTCAATGTGAGCAATGAGAATCGAAGTTGCCAAAGTAGAAAAAGTTTTGGGTTGCTGTTTTGTTAATTTTAATTATCTAACCTTTTTATTAAAAAATAAAATGTTTGTTCTCCTTTTAACATATATAAATACATAGAAAAGGTTCCATATTTTGTGCTCTTTGCATTTCCAAAATATAATTCCACCACTGTAGGAATTAGGGGGCCCAGCTTCCATACAAATGGAACATTTCCTTTTGTTATTAAATAACATCTTGTACCTATAAATACCACAAAATATTTTGATTATCATATCAAAACAATTCATTTTAACTACCTTTGTCAAGAATAAAAACGCTATTAATATTTAACATATGCACAAAAGGAAAGGTCCATGGTTTTCCTACTCATAAATCTAACCTTTACTAATTACATGCCTAATACTCCAAAGTCGAATAAATAAACGGTCAAATTGTGATTGAGGTAGGCACATTTATGCAAAATTTGCGGACAAAATCCATTGTTTGTTTTCATTTCATACAACTTGTAGGTATTCATAGCAGCAGTATCTATTAAGCGTACTTATCATACATAATATTCTGTAACTCTTGCGGCATTTGAAATTAAATTTTAGGACCTTTCCTTATCCTTTAAAATATTTTGTAAACGTACTCGTGCACTCATAAATTTTAATGATTGGAATTAAGGTATGAAAACTCTATAATAGTTAGTTGCGTATTCGCATAGTGTGGCGGTACAGTGTTATTGCTTATTGTTATCTGTGGAAGCCCACTTAATGGGAAGCGATGTAACCAATATAGCTTCTATATGCCACTAGTGACCTCCTAATTAATCTGGTTTCCACTGCTGACCTTGTCTTTGCTTTCATTACCATGCGAATACAAGAGGCAATACAAATGTATTCATTTGATGCTAAAGCCATAAAATACAGATTTCTATGAATAGTTTGGCAAATGATGAATACTTAATTTCATTATGTTTTTTCAGTGAATCAACACTTTTTATACAATAGAAGAATATGAACAATAACACCATTTATTTAATTATAGATTCACAAAAATAAGTTATTTTTGTTTAAACAACAAACTAATTTCTCTTCAAATGAGTCGGTATTGCCGGACCGCCTCTGTGGTCTAGTGGTACAACCACCGGTATCAGACCCAGGGGTCCCGGGTTCGATTCCCAGCGGGGGTACATATTGTATTCGGTTTGGTTGGTGGTAGGACTTGTTGTAAGTCCGCCTGGCTAGCTACCACCATCTTATCTATGTCTGACGCCATAAAAACAATGTTTTCAGCATTGTTGTGTTCCGGCAGTTCGAGATATGATAGCCAGTTCCTCAGTGGCTGAGGATTCCGGGAGAGGCTTGCTTCCATCTTTAGCCTTATCAATACTTATCATCAGGTATGATGAAAGCTAAGAGTTTCCCCGTCGTTCATAAAAAAAAAAACCACCGATGTTTATACCTGCCTATTTAGAAATTATATGTTTTGTGTGAATTCTACGAACAATTAGAAGGTATTCCTTATGTAGGACAAAATAATTTCCTTTTTTTAACTTGTAAATTGTAATTGTAATTGTAAATTGTAACTAGCAAATATTTGGATCTATGCCGGTCAAGTTTATAATAAATATAAAAAAGTGGATGTGCCATTACATACTAAACGCCTACTCAAAAGTAATAGCAAACAGTATCAGTGTCGTGCATGTCACGTACCAGTCAGGCGCTGCGCTCACGCTAGGTCGCGATCGGCGATTAATCGCTCGCCTTACCTGTATAGCCCTCCTAGCAACTACTTCTAAATAAGTGGGAATGTTAAGGTCAATGCTTCACCCTCTTAAAGGTTACGTCAGGGACCACTAATAAAATTACAACGTTATGAATAAACTATAATTACTTAGGTATCTACGTTCCACTACGACGTGCTACGACTTACTAACAGGGTAAAGGTTATCGCTTATTTTAATTAGCATTTACTTAAAAACAGCTCTTTTAAACACAATTTGGAAAAACATCAGCTCAGCTAACTTACTAATTCCAACAAAGTACTTGTAAATTTCAACTCACTCAATCACTACCTTTTAGGAGAAACCCCATTATCATAATTAATTACAATACGAAAAAGCTTCAGCTCGCTTACACTATTGTATAATAACCTATAATATGGCTACGAACGGTTATATTTTGACATATTTTCCATAGAAGAAATGTCAAATCTAACTGTCCGTAGCCAAAACGAATCGTTTTATAATAAAGGAACCGGACATTTAAGTATACGCTAAGTTGCATTTATAAAATTACAAGGTTATGAATAAACTACAACGAACTATCTACGTTTCACTACGACTTTCTAACTGGCTAAATGTTAACGCTTATTTTAACATTTGCATAATAGAAAGAGCGTTTTTAAAAACAAAATCGAAAATATCAGCTCAGTTACTTGTAAATTTCAACTCATAAAAATTTATTTGTAAAACAAACCATTATCCAATTGTAAACAACCCGCGGCGTTCCGATTTCATTTAAGTACTTTTATTTTGATCATTTAACTTTAGAACGCTGAATCCGACGATAAAAATTTCATTAACAGTAAAAAGCATTTGAGCAAAAAATAATTGCTGGCCCTTTGGGGTTTGCTTTGAAAAGGGCATTTTGTTTTTTATTTAGTCATTCAATCAGTCTTTTCTTGGCATTTAATTTCATTATCTTGGTTTTAATTTAATAAATTGTATACACCATTACCTAAATAACAAGTATTCTCAATTTGAAAGTAAGCTATTAATGCCCGGAGGGAGCTAATGTTGTATGGAACTTCCCTTGGGTAATTAAGATAACATAAAAAATGTGGAACGCCAAAATGTCATCAAAAACTTATATCAAAAATAGTTTCGAAAAAAATACAAGGCTGTTCAAAGCATAACTTCCTGGTCCAAGGAGTTTTTAACTATAAAATTGATACTTCAAAGAGTCTTTACTCCTATGAAAAATATAAACATGGCTGTATGTATCGGGGTCCATAGCACCAAGAAAAAAATTAAAATTGGAATTAAGTGATATTGTGCACTCATTCAAATATAATGTTATAGCTATCTCTTCCATTTCCGTGCTTTTTCGTGTATTTGTCTTATTTATCAGTAAAACATGGTAAATCATCAAATTGTGAATGTGTGTAGTCTTGACTCTTGGTCACAGATACAATGAAAATTCTCCTTTCGATATTTTTTTCCGCGAATGATTAAATCTCTTGAGCAGACTTGAATCCTGAATGAACAGGATTCAATATGCTGCCGTGGCATGAGACACTGCTTTATCCCTTAGTGCATAATCTACTATTAATGAGGAAAAGCTCTTGTTCACTGACACAAGTATCAAAGACTGAACCTGACTTTTATTAAGTAGGTATTTAAAACTTTGGAAATAATTTTGAGATGTTACTACGTTTAACGTAGAACTCAAAATAATTTCCAAAGTTACCATTATTGTCGAGCATCTCAAACTTTTTGATGTAAAATATTCAAGTGGCGTCCATTCATCATTACGTGATTTTTTGCAAAAAGGTATCCAAACTTATCTACTTACATATCGATCAAAGTAAATCGAGCAGAGAGGCTCTGACTGAACGCCTCATAAAATTGATGTGAGTTGCTACGAAGTGTAGTGAAGGTCTGCGTAGCTTTGGTGGAAATGCTGTAATTTTATTAAGTGGATATCGAATTCTATTAAGTCTACCTTTATTATAGTCTATGGTCCTCTTTAAATAGTTTTTATTCCATACGATTGAAAAAGTGTTAATTTTCAATGAATGTGTATGTTTTTTTTTACTTACTTGAAGAAGTAAATTTATAGAAGTGTAACTGATGTTACACTTCTATGCCCTGCCTTCAGGGCTCTGTAAAAATAATCGTAACGTTTACAAAATCGATGAATTTGCTTACATACAACGTTGATTTTGTGCAAAATTTTTAAAACTTTTCGATTTATCATGTATAAAGTTTAATGACTAAAAGTTACGTTTCAATTTAAAATTAGAACGAGGCAGAAAACTTTCAATTTGTCCATCAACAAACTTGAAAGTGGCGAAGTATTACTGAAACAGTATTACTTTGTTGTAAAGTTAATTAAAAAAATACAAACCTTTTTAAGAGTATGGTGTCTTTATTCTATTGGATCCAGTTTCAGATAAGGTTCGTCATATACCTTAACTGGTGTAAAAACATAAGCAGTTAGATACAATGTGCCATAAAGTTGGCTTTTGCTCTTAATGCCCCTGCTATTTGGCACTCAAGAAACCAATTTCAACGTGAAATATTACCCGAAGATGGCAGGTGGAATTTTATTACACATACCCCTATAAATCTCAATATTCTATTCAATTTCAGGCGGTTCTTTGATAAATATATTTTTTCATTGTTGTAAAATTTTTGTGTAATTAAGGTTTTCAGCTGTGGTATTTAGTTCCTTAATTAAACTCAGTGTAACCTATAATAGCGAGGCGGCTTCGATTCGAATTCTCTGTAACTTTTCGCGTTTGCAAAATTTAGTAGGAGCCCGGTCTAAATTTACGGCCGCCAACCAAATGAGGGTTTCTTTTAGGGGATACGGTTTTTTCCGTAATTCTGTCTCGTGATAGAAATACCGAAGAGTTTATTTCGAGATTTGGTAAAAGTTAATAAGGTTAAGTGCTTTATATGGTATTAGTATAAGACACTCAGAGTAATATATAAAAAAGTAAATTAGGGAATAATGTATATTAGGGTGTAGTTGCCATGGATAAACAAACAGCCTTAAATACTCTCTTGACTTCAAACAATTACGACCAACATTTGTGTGCAAAATCGCGAAGTACTGTTTGCTTGCACCCCAAATCACTCTTGCTTAATTTATAGTGTAATTCACTTTTATGGGACACTAAAACAGACGCTTAGCCTTGAACACAGGGCTAAAAATATTAGGCACTCGGCCAACAGATGTCCCAATAATTCAGTCACGCGGAGACCATTATGACATTTTTCATTCGCGGTTACTGTATATAGGGTGGGTACACAATAATCTGCTAAAAGAAATAATGAGTAAGGATAATAACCTCAGTTTTGCAGTTTTTCGACGTTTTTCGTTGTTATTTTCATCATTATCATTATCACAATTATCTTTTTTGAATCAAGTAATTGAAGCAACTTCACGGTACTTTAACCTTTCAGACCCCGAATTATGAGACCCAATAGATTTTCCATTGTTCTCTGGACACCGGTTTCGGTTCGGATTTGATGAATTAAAGTGTATTTTGATATAGAATTCAATACGATTCTGCAATTATTTACGCAAAAAAGATGAACTTACAACAATTTGTTTTTTTACAATCATCTGTAAGGTTTATACGCAATTTAATATTTGTAGCAACAAGAGAAACACTTTAACTAGTCATGTATTTTTTTATGGCTACAATTTTACGTTTTCTATATAAAAAAGGATTTCCCTCTCACACCATGTTTTCCTATTACTTACCCTTAAACTATGTTAACACCGATCTAAGGCGTTCTTACTGATTTTCAACTATTCCCTAAAAGAAGGTTGTTGCTAAATAAGTCCTACCTTTAAGTTGACATAAAGTTGGCGTGAAAATAGAAGCGGATTTCGATAATGTCAAGGTTGAGAGCTGACACGATTGGCTTGTTATGGCTCTACGTAAAGGTTCTAGTGCGAGGGGGCGATTAGATTTAAGAGGCAAGATATAACCAATATTCTACAAAATGGTTTTAAACAATACCTATTTAAGGAAAGTGAGTGTGGAAAGTTTTAGTGGAATTATTTTTTTTTACTTAAGCTGACTGGCTATGGATAAACTATTAAGCGTGTGTTGTTAGAGTATAAACGGATGTCACGATAGGGCTTCGTAATCACGCCTTTCCTTTTAGGTGCTGATGCAAAGTCAATAAAGGTCAAATACATTAAGTGTACTTTTATAACACCATGTTAAAACGGAAGAGGGAGAATATAACGATATATAACGGTATATAAATATTTTATAAACAGTTCTAAAGTTTTACAGAATTGAGGACAAATATCATTTACTTGCTTCAGAGCACACGCACACATTAAAGTTCTTACCAAATGCATTTTAACGACACTTCAAATTGCGATATTCGATAAAAATAATAACATAATTAACAACAAAATTAATTATTTCAGATATAATCCGAATGTTACAAGCTTTAAAGTCTCATCGACATTTCGATACGAAGTTTATTTGCGTTTTCGCGATTGAATCTTTTCGAAATTTCGAACGATGAGGATGGAATACTGAGTTAAGGGGTACTACTATGAGAGTGTTGTGAAGGATGAGTCGGCACCAACTGCGTGTTCCCGAGTTGCGATTCAGTGGTGCTCCGGCGCAGGATGACCAAGAGGACTCGCCGGCTGCGCTGCCGCCGTTCGCGCTCACTCTAGCGTCGATACCAAGACGGAGGCACTCTTGGATATGTGGGTGAGTAACAACTTATAATACCTACTTAAAGTTTTTAGATGTGCTTGCTGATGTTAAACCAAATTGGTGATCTCCAAAAATAGGGAAACTAGAAGACCTTGTGTAACTTCAGGAGCTATTGCATTCATTTTCAGTTTGGCAAGAACTGTACAATCGAGAAAATTCCTGTAGAGTTTTGTTCGGGATACGTGTTTTCTAATGAAAGTATTACTTTATGATTTTGTCATTTTTGCATTTTTCAATGCTATTTTTATACTTAAGGTAAATTTTAAATAGAAAAATATTTGAAAAAATTAACTCGGCCACAAGTGAATTGTCAGACGGGAATCGAACCCGCGACCTTTGGAAATCCGGTCCAATGCTCTAACCGCTGAGCTACCGAGACTTGCGAACCACCGTCGAAATAGGTATTACTTCTCGTGAAAAGTAATACTTAAGGTTAACGCAATAATTTATTATTCAAATGAAATATCTATTTCTACTATATGTTATATTTACTATAAATATATGACCATCTTTAGGTCAAAAAACGCTAGGAAACGTAAAAAACCCTGCATAACTGGCTACGGCAACTTAAACCACTAATGGATATAAAACAGTTTATTATATTGAAAGTAAGTGTGATACATAGTTAACTTAACTAAAAGCAAAAAAAGAACCGATCTATTGAGTTAACATTAACAGAATGAAAGGATAGAGAGAACTTAAAAGAATAAATTATCTATGAATCGAACTTTGATATTGTCAAACTCGGCGACGTGACTATTAGTTGCCATTAAATCCAGTATTTTTTTAACTATCATACGATCATCCCTCTACTGTTTAGGTTACTTAACATTATAAATCAAAAATCAAATTATAATATCCAGGAACTTTTTATAAAAAAATTAAAACCGACTTTAAAAGTCGGTCGGAGTTGGTGCCAGCGAAGGCAAGATAAATAAAAGAGTAGGACCACAAAGTAGAATGTTTTGGCTGGCAACGACTCCAAAAGGCTTATTTTTATGCTTTTAGTTTTTTGAAGTCGGTTTTAATTATTTTTTTCATAAAAAGTTTTTATTTTACAATTTTTAAAGGTAGAAGAGGTCCCGTGCCTACCCTAATAACTTTATGTCAACTGCTCATCACCTTTTACAAAATGCTTCTTTTCCCGGTGCAGGGACGTTACTTAACGTCTTTTTATTGAGGAGTTCTCTTGGTTCATCATCAGCTCTACTTCATCACATGCATTGAGTCGAGCATAAATTGCTTATGAACGACATTATAGTAATCGTTTCGCTTTTGTGAAATGCTAAGTATTTAATAGTTCCGATGACCATTAGTGGTCTTCATCATCAGTTCCACTTCACCAAATAGTGTTTTCCGGAGCATATGCATGAGTTACAATAGAAAACACCGAAATCGCTATAGGAGTGTCTATAAAATTTGAAGAGTTCCCTGGATGAATTATGTATACACTTTCGAACAAAAAAAGAAATACTCAAATCGGTCCAGCCGTCTTCGAGAAATCGAGTAATATACGAGTATACATTAAAAAAATCCGACGAATTGAGAAACTCCTCCTTTTATGAAGTCGCTAAAGCGCTGTTAGTTAACGTCTTTTTTTGTTTAAAACTATACAAAAAAATTAACATTTTGAAACATGATGGCTTGTAACATTTGTCTTTTTTCCGGTTAAAAAGTTGCTTTTAGAATAAAATTTATAAAACTTGTTTATTGAGAAATGAAATACTTACAAAAAAAAGGGACAAAAAAGGCGTAAAGTTAAATGTGATTCAAACTTTGAATGAAATCCTGTTGAGCCGAAACGATGTGATTAAGTATTCAACATTCGAAGTTACGAATAAAAAGTTGTTGTAAATCGGTCCCTTTGCAAAAAGAAAGTTCTCAGAATTCAGTAAATAAAAGTATTCACTTTGATATTCATTTATCCAGTAAATGGATGCCGAAAGAGAAATGATACAAACAATAAAATTTGTATTAAATTTTCTGTATTTCAGTTCGACCGAGTGCATTTTTTACTTATCTGATAGTCTAAGTTGCATAAATAAATCACTAACAAAATACATAAACTGTAAGCAAAGTGTTTAGAAATAGTTATTTGTAATTCAAGGCTGGAAAGTTGGATTTTGCGGCGAGTTACCTCTATGGAAACCTAAGCGAAGCGAGGGTTCAAAGATACAAGATGCTCAAAGCTTTTCTGCAGAACGCAACACTCAATTTTTCATCTCACAACATCGAGGAAAATTTTTAGGTTGTTTCCGCGGTCAACTTGCGGTAAAAAAATATTTTAACAAAAAGTTAAATCTAAATAAACGTTATTCTGGTTGTTTTAATGATAAAAAACTAAAATAATAAAAAAGGGAGTATTATAGTTAATTCAAAGTTATTTAAAATAGGAACAAATTGTTACTTATAATAACAATAAAAACGATTCGATAAATGTTGACATTGACATGAGTTACGAGAAAAAATAAAGGTTTATGTCACGTTCCGAAAACGTTTGGTTTTCGGAACGTGACATAAACCTTTATTTTCAAGTTGTAAAATCTCACCCAGTCTAAATATTTTTTTTTTATTGTAAATTACTTATATAATTAATCTTATTGTTATTGTTTTTTATGACTTAAGGAACTAAAATAATATGATAAAATCAAAACGGAGTATTATAATTAATTCAAAATTATTTAAAATAAGCCATAAAAAGTCAATAGTGCGATTCCGATCGCATTAGAACATATTTTTGGGTTTTAAATATAAAAAAGTACTTTACCACGCTAGGCCGCAAAATGGGACTTTCCACGCAGAAATTGAATGATAAAACCTCCTTTTACGAGCGTGTGAGGTGAAAATATATTTTTCTTATTTCCCGAATGGAGACGTGACTCCGTAACCGATGCAAATAAAATTTGAGCGTTGAAAATGTTATTTTTTACTTATTTTCCAAACATGCAATTTGAATAGCTTTTTCAGAGTTTCACGGATAAAACAAGTGAATATTGTACAAAGATGTATTGTATCAAAAAGATAAACGTGATATGCTGATACGTAGTATGACTAAATAGTTGGTCGTGGTCATAATTGTGGTATTTTCAGCAGTGAGTTCCAAGACAGTTAGTTAATATTCATGAGCTGAATAAAAGTGGGCTGCCCCGATCATTATCATAACAATAGCCGCCGAGTGAGCGTTCATCCTAACTAACCTCCACTATTGTGTTGAGATCACTGTCTTCTACCTCTTTTACTTTTCATAATAATCTTTCTAAACAATACAGTTTCTACCATTTTAACACTTGAAAAACCTATTCACTCTGGTGATCTCTTTATAGTAGACAATTTGTATCGAATTCCTACCTTATAATGCTTAATTAGATAATTTTCCGACAAGAAATTTCGTTTTGTAGCTAAATATAATACCAGTACATATATTGTTTAATTTGTGTTCCATGTCTACACCAAAAGAGACTGATATTTTACATTGATTCGAAGATATCTGAAAGGGTTGATTAGAGAAGAAATTTCAGTACAATAGATGCCTTAGTCAATGTAGGTAGATGAAAATTTAAAGTATAGCCTTAACTTCATAGGTTACGGGCGAGATAGGCATAAAACAGACCAATTTAACTCAACATGATTAAAAGGAAATGGATCAATCTGGAAAATGGGAAATAGCTGTTTGATGCCAATTACAGGCGATGTTCCATTAACGCGTCATAGCGTTTTATCCCCGACAAATCAGGGACAAAGAAATTTTTTAGTGAAATGCCGACAACTTGGACGACGTCCTTTTTGTACCGACTACGGCGTAAGCATCAAATAATGTAGTGGAAAACTCGAACTAAATTACAAATTTGATTGGTCAATTACTTGTCAAAATGACAGATATGTCAGGTTTTGACTTGACTTAGACCAATCAAGAGATTTTAGGTACCAACGGTGGTGGCGCTATAAGCTTTGCCTTTTCTACCCCATTAAAATAAATTTATAACAGCGAGCCTACCTATATCTATTAGAAACCATCATGTCATAAATACATTTTATTTGCGTTTTGTTTTTATTGAAGTTGTCACATTTTGACACACTTTGGAGGCGATGATTGAGCGAAGACGTCACAAAAATTCCGTAAAAAAACAATCTCACTTTAAGAGATTCGTAGTACGAATTAGCATGGTAAGATTGAAACATGCTGCGCTTGGAGATGGCGGTAGATCCCCAGATCGCATTAATCTAATAACATAACCTATATACTTATGGTAAAATGTAAATAGAAAAATATTGGAAAAAATAACTCGGCCACCAGTCAATTCTCAGACGGGAATCGAACCCGCGACCTTTGGAAATCCGGTCCAATGCTCTAACCGCTGAGCTACCGAGACTTGCGAACCACCGTCGAAATTCTCCAATACTTTTATATTTTTAATACGCTGTAGGCCAGCGTTGTCACATCAATGCTAGGAATATCCTTGCATTCGAAAGAAACATTTTTCAGGTGTTTAACGATCGATTAAGATGTAACTGCCAATAATTTATGATTTAATTAGGCCGAGTTATTTTTGCCAATATTTTTCTATTTAAAATTTACCATAAGTATAAAGGTAGCATTAAAAATGCAAAAATTACAAAATTATAAAAAAAAAAAAAAAAACCAACCGATATTTTAATACTAGGGTATACGGCGCAGTGGGCGAACCACCGCCTAAATATATTGCGTTCGGTACTTTTTATCATGGTTATTATGACACAATTACAAGAAGAAATCCCTAAAGGAAAGTTGTAAGGCGGGTCGATTTTTTCTAGTGTTTTAGTAGTAAAAGTTTATTAACGTAAAAATATAATTTTTTGTTGGCTAGTAGTAGCTTACGATGTCATAAATCTTTCAATTCTAATATCGCAAAGTATTATATTTACTTTTATGGAAAAAACGATTTGTTAAACATCAGGATAACAATTTTCTGTAATAACTTACAACTTACTTTTGACCGCAACCAATATAAAAAAAACCAATATCTGATTTTAATGAAGTTCGAAGGTATTTAATAAGAGCTTTAATTCAATCTGTACTGTACACTTTTTGCTAGCGACGAATTTAATTTTGCTCGCCAACTCGCTTTTATGAATAGTTTCAGTATAAATAAACTTAAAATTGTATCAATTTACGGGTAAAAGGTACCAATGCTTCAGGCAATGTTGATAATTTTATTTTGTGATACGGTTCACAATTTAATTAAATATTTAAGTAGTAACCGATCAAAGTGTTTTGACTCCGTCAATGTAACTTTTGAGAAAAAAAATCATAACAAAATGGATTTAATATTGTATGAAACGATGTCTACGTTTGGTTCCTGGATTTAGTATTGCTGAAACTGTGTCTTCGTTTGTTTTTTTTTTATAAAAGTAATACAGTGGGGTAGCCCGAATAATGATCGAAATAGTATCGAGTAAGTATCGAGCACGTTATGTCAAAAAATGTATAGCAAAATGTAGTTCCATTTACGTCCGGTAGGAACGCTGCTCAATTATTATTTTTTTACTTTACTTCCTCGATACCTCCTCGAAGGTAATTCATGTTAGGCCCACAGTTCGATGCGTCATAATTTGACATGAGTTACAAGATTTAAAATAGATAAAAATCCGTTCTCTACTATTTTATTTCAGTGGCTGGAGTTTATACATTTTTATCTGTTACTCCTCATTTACAACCTTTTTATTTTGCGAAACTTTTACTGTATTTTTTTGTGAAATCGCATTAGTTTTCATGCGATGTCAGTGAAGGATTATTGAAAAGATTATTATTCTTTACACGTCTTACCAAAACGTAGACGATTCTACGTTCGTTTTAGTATTTTTCTGACATATATTTTTTTATTATTTTACATTGCAGATAACAGTAGAATTGTAAAGTTGAATAAAATGGTCATAATGGTTTTTTATTATACTTAATATTATTCTTGTGCTTCAAAGAATTCTGACAAACAAGTTTGTAACTACCAAATGTACTGTCTAATACACATTCAACATTATAACAAAAAACAAAGACATTACATTATTTAACCATTTTGAGCATGTAACAAAACGTATCACAAAATAGCTATTACGAAAGTAACTCTTGGCCGTCTGTCTAACCTTTTCACGCGTAACCGCCAAACCGATTTTAATGAAATTTGGCAGTGAGATAACATTAACCCTGGAGATGGACATTGAATATTTTTTTATTCCGATATACAGGGTGTTAAAAGACCCATACCGAAACCGTAATAATTATATGCGTAGTGTACATCAAATTAAATAAGAATATGTGAAAATAATTGCTGGGAAACGACTTTTATTTTTCGTTTAAATAAAATTAGGATGTTATTTTTACACGCAAAAACGTACATCAACGTGTCTGGAGGGTACAAGTAGGCGGCCGGGATCCAGATTCATTGATTAGTTTTGATATTCATTGCGGTTTTGTAACTTTAAACTGAAATCTTTAAAAGTAAATATTGACTTTGATCCTCTATAACTCCTTAACTATCAGGTTCCCAGATTTGGCCCCATACAAGGAAATGATAGTAACGATGGGGAGAATATGCGGTTTTTGATTTCGTTATAGGTCTTTAAACACCCTGTATTATGATGCCTCGCGACGGAATAGTCTTTCCGTGCGGCCGAATTTGCGAATTAGCTACAGCTAGAATACAAAGTGTCAAGTGTACCAAACTCCAAGATTGTTTAATTTCCCTACCGCATGGTTCGAGATTAATGCCGGGACCTAGCTCAGCAATATTTGCGGTACTTACCTTTGGAATCCTGATCTATGCAGAGCTTGCGTGAATTAATAGACTTGGGTATTTACCACAAAAGCCAAAACATACAGTAATAACGAAGTAAATATTAACACTAGGTGAAATTATTTTTATGGACATTTTAACCCTTGTATTTTCAAGACATTGTGAAGTGAAAATATATTTCTAAGTACAAATATTTAAGTATAATATTCTTTTTATGATTTTTATCTTTGACCACAAGCTTAAATTTACTGAAACATAATAATTTATTCTTTATAGTTCCAATTTTAATTTAAAATTCAATAACTTTTAGATGTTTATCACGTTCGCCGCCGACGAAAAAGTGAGAATTTCCATTTGGGCCATGGGGGACAGTGTTGGGCGACAATGGAACTTTTCGTTCAAGCCGTGTCCGACAATGTTGACCGCGCGTTTGGCCTATTTTGAAAACTGTGTTTTTTGCTGCCGGACAGCGGTATCAAGATCATTTGCTTTTAAGCTGACCCGCGCGGCCCTGTAGTTTATCCAACATTGCTTGGTTTTTAATAAGAACTTTAACCGAGAAAAACGATGAAAATTGGTACTTTCATGGATTTTACTAGGTTTGGTAGGATAACTAAGCGTCGCCCAACATTTACGTTAGCGGCTAACGTCTTATACTTCAGTGTGTAATGTTTGTGTAAAACAAGGTAAAACAGTATTAATTTTCGTAAACAATATTCATAAACGCAATATTACTAGAAAATTCTTACAGTGGTAATTAAAAGACTTAGGTACGGGATGACGGCATATGCAAATTTGACTTGAGCCATTCCAACAATACAATTCAAAAGCAGTTATTAAGGCCAGCCCTCACGTTAGCGTCCCGCAGATCGGTCGTAATGATTCCGAAGGGTCTGGAAGTGTTGAAACCGCCCTTAAAAGTAATGTTATACGTGACTATCTTAATAATACAATGAAACAAACTGAAAATGCTACAGTAGGTATTACAAAAACTGAAAGTAACTTTCAATTGTGCTCATCTATCATTTATATTTTTAAATAATAATCGAATCCAACTTTACTTACCCAACAACCAACTAACTTTTAAACATCGTCGTCTCAGCCACATAACACCCACTGCTGGGTATAGGCTCCCCCAAGGATCTCCGCAACGATCGGTCCTGTGTAGTCCGCATCCAGTGGCTTCCCGCGACCTTCACCAGATCGTCGGTCCACCTTGTCGGGAGCCTACCCACGGAGCGTCGTCCTGTGCGCGGTCGCCATTCCAGTACCTTTCCGCCCCAACGGCCATCGGTTCTTCTCGCTATGTGCATCCCGCCCACTGCCACTTCAGCTGAGCAATCCTTCGAGCGATGGCAGTTACTTTAGTTCTCCTACGAATCTCCTCATTTCTTATTCGATCACGGAGGGAAACGCCGAGCATAGCCCTCTCCATTGCACGCTGGGTGACCTTGAGCTTTCTTATCAGACCCATAGATAGCGACCACGTTTCACTACCGTAAGTTATCACTGGCAACACACACTGGTCATAGACTTTCGTCTTGAGACACTGCGGTTAGTTGGACGCGAAAATTTAAACATCACTAGCATTTATTTGCTTTCCCAATAAACACAACTAAGAAATGATAATTTAGATGTTTTAATATGATTTCTATTATCAAATTTTAAAGTGGTAAAATCGATTCTATGTAAGAAAAGTTTATTGAATGAACTAGCTCCGCGCAAGAAGTCGTCCTTCAGTGTTGAATTTCAAGAATTGTCGTGCTTTCATGCGCGGAATAAAAGCATTTCTATTAAGAACTTTCCTAACCTGTCTGTTCCATTTTATTAAGATCCCCGGGGCCTAAAATTAGTGGGGGCGGATAAAGTAAGACGAGTCGTGTTATTCGTCTTTCCTTCCTTTAAATCTTCTACAAAAACGGCGTTGTAATGAGAAGGCCGTGGGCATCTCTAAAAAGTTGGGTCGAGTAGATTAATTGTAACAAGTAAAAAGAATCTCAAAGGTTAAGATTGTAACAACCGTGTAGTTTTATTAGTGTACCATTTTATGTTATAGTTAAGATCAAAACTATAATGATGGCGTGGTGTATTTTTATGTTACAAGTTTGGTGACAAAATAAATGTAATCTATACTAATATTATAAAGAGGAAAGTTCTAATTGTTGGTATTATTTGCATTGAATAGGATCCGAAACTACTGCATGGATTTGGATAAAATTTAGTACACAAATAGTTGATAGCCTGGTTATGGACATAGGATACCGATATTTTCACGGGAACGGGAACCACGCGGGTAATACCGCGAGCGGCCGCTAGTGTATATTACTTATATTTTGTCACGAAACTTGTAGTCTTAAATTATTTTATTGATTCTATGTCCTGTTTAAAATATTAATTCATGAAATCTTTTGTTTTAGCTCATACTTCAGGTACGGCGAAAGTTAATACTTCCAGTATGTAGGCTGTGTTTAATTTACTTAACCCGACTCACGCAAGGCTGTTTTACTATCAATTTGTTTGCCGTGTTTAATCTAAGTGATATCTTAAGCATTTGCTCTACAATTTGTGTGTGTGTGTGTATCGATCGCTGTTTGTTTTACGAATTTACTTTTTACTCTACTAATACTTAACGTAGATTGCACCGTATTTTTACGGTTATTCTTACATTTACGGCTTTAAAATGTATGGGATTTGACTAAACGTAACAATAGCCATATAAGTAAGGGTGGATTGAAAAGTAGTCGGCCTAACCAAGAAAATAAACACATACTATATCAAATATATTTTTATTTTTTTACATAATCACCATCAAGTTCAATGCACTTTTGCCACCTTACCTTCAAAGCATTTAGACCATTGAAAAAAAATATTCTTCCTTAGAGTCAAAATATGCGTCTACTGCTGCTTTGACCTCGTCGTTTGTCGAAAATCTTTGACCTCCCAAGTGCTTTTTTAGGTTAGGGAACAGAAAAAAGTCTGATGGTGCCAGATCAGGTGAATAAGGCGGATGCGGTAACAGTTCAAAGCCACAGTTGTGGATTTCAGCCATTGATTGCACAGACGTGTGAACCCGAGCGTAATCTTGATGAAACAGGTCTTTTCTCCTGGACGTTTTTCTTTTATTTCCTTTCGTAAATGACGTAGTAAGGTGCAGTAGTAATCAGAGTTTATGGTCTGACCCCATTCAAGATAATCAACCATAATTACACTCTTCGAGTGCCAGAATAGTGAAGCCATCACCTTATTTGCCGACAAAATCGCCTTACCCTTTTTAGGGGTGGTGAACCAGGTCTTCTCCACTGTTTTGATTGTTGTTTTGTTTCTGGTGTACAGTAATGAACCCATGTTTCGTCCATAGTAACAAAACGATTCAAAAAATCATCGTCATCGGCTTCAAATAACTCCAAACAGTCGCGTGCAATAGTCAATCGCATGCTTTTTTGTTCAACTGAAAGCAGTCGCGGAACCCACCTCGCAGACACCTTGTGGAAACCCAACACGTTGACTATGATGTTTTGAGTTCGTTCATAAAAGATGCCTATAGTCTTGGCTATCTCTCTAATTTTTTATCTGCGGTCTCCCATAATTAAATCAAGTATTTTTTAATATTTTCGTCAGGAGTGGACGTCGAAGGCCTCCCAAAGCGGGGTTCGTCTTTCACACTCTCTCTACCACGCTTGTATTTTGATATCCATTTTTTGACGGATGAATATGACAGAGCGGAATCCCATAATGTACTGACTATATCATCATGGATGGCTTTTGATGACAGCCTCTTCTTATGGAGGTACTTAATGACGGCACGCTGCTCGATTTGCTCCATTTGCTGAGATTATGTCCGATTGTTTTGTTAATAAATTTATAAAATCACAACTAAGTATAGCACACCTTTCAAACTTCACACAATTAACTAGTCTGAACTGAACTAAATAATGTGGGTAGAGTTGATTTTTAGAATTGAATGGATCTGTGTTAGGCCGACTACTTTTCAATCCACCCTCGTAACATGGTGACACCCACAAAGATGAACTATTGCGATTTGAATAATAGGCATGATGACAACCGCCTCTGTGGTCTAGCGGTAACAACCACCGGTATCAGACCCAGGGGTCCCGGGTTCGATTCCCAGCGGGGGTACAATTTGTATTCGGTTTGGTTGGTGGTAGGACTTGTTGAGGTCCGTCTGGCTAGCTACCACCGTAGCTAGCCAGACGGTGACCTCAAGATGGTGATCTTATCTAAGTCTGACGCCATAATAACAATGTTTTCAGCATTGTTGTGTTTCGGCAGTAAGAGATAAGATAGCCAGTTCCTCAGTGGTTGAGGATTCCGGGAGAGGCTCGCTTCCATCTTCAGCCTTATCAATACTTAACATCAGGTATGATGAAGGCTTAGAGTCTCCCCGTCGTTAATAAATAAATAAAATAAAAATAAATCTCTCTGAGGCTCTTTTTGACGAAAATGATAAAACATCCGTAAAAAATACAACTACAAAGATTGCATACAAAAACTATTTTGAATCTGTAAAAGTATGAATTTCAGAATTAATGTAAGAGGCACGATATTTAGGCTTTGGTGTAATTTAATTTTTTTATGTTTCTATTTCTTTTAACGAATTATATTATCAAATTTTCAATTCGAATGCATTTTTACATATTTATGAGCTACTGTTAAATATGCTATTATCTTATACTAATTTTGCATGACTAATTTTGATTTTTCTGGTGACAGTTTCTCTCACTGGCCAACAAATCTGACTTTGTTGAAATATCGAAAGAAGAAGAATTTGAGAAACTCAATATGATTTGGCAGCTTACAAACCGACTTTTGCCAAAATGTAACGTAAACAGTGGAAGCAGAGTAACTTTCGGAAAGGGTTTATGTAAAAAACTCAAATGACTTATAATGTCATTATCCGTGTAATCTGATAATGAAGCATGAATTATACATTCTAATAATTAAAAACAACAAAAAATTGTATGAGGTAAAGCTTTAAGAGATGGCGACATATTTGAAACTTTGCCATGATTATTTTAGTCATCGCTTGGTACGTAAGCACTCTGTTGGAGACACGGCGGCTTATTATATCTGTGGCAATAATAACTTATAGCGCTCGCGATGCACGTGAGATAAAATGTATGATATTGCTTGCGTCACGGGTTTATGGATGTTTTTATCTTAGATCGATAATTTAGTAAAAACCTATCTTCTTGTCGAGATTTTTTGTTACTAATATATTTTGGTAATGTAATCTTAAAAGATAATGCATTCTATTTCACGTTAGTTTAACCCTGTTTTATACATGTTTTATTTCGCAGGATAATTAGATAAATCGTTTTTTTGCGCAAAGCTAGGGATAGTGCGAAAACACGGATAATTAGACAATGGTGTTGTCATTTCTCAATCGTACTGAAAAAAGAAATAAAAACCGTATATAAACCGAGGGTTCCGTTTAAAATTGTCAAAAATATTTTTTATTAAATGATGTAGTTAAAAATTTACAGTTTTGGCAATTTTTTCCTTTATGTGTACTATAAGACGTTACTTCGTACCAAATTTCAAGATTCTTAGTTCACGGGAAGTACCATGTAGGTTTTGATTCCCGTGCGTAACTGAAATTTGCGGCATAATGGCTGTATCTTTTGATTGCTTTGGCTTAGAAGTTTGATTTTTCACAGAGCTCCAAGGGACAGTAGACCTGAGTATTAGATATAAATTTCAGTTTGATACCTCCACGCGTTCCTGACAAAAACTGTCTTGACAGACGGACGGACGGACGGACAACGAAGTGATCCTATAAGGGTTTCGATTTTTCCTTTTGAGGTACGGAACCCTAAAAATGGTTTGCTTTAGTAAGATTGCAAAATAAGAACACTTAAAGGCTGAAGATTGAAGATTGGCTGGTCGGACCATCCAAATCAACATCTTCTCTGATTGGTTGGACTCGACTTTTCATATGTCAATACATTCTTTCACGTGTAGTAAAGTTTCTGTGGCAAGCAAGCCATTAATTAAGAAAGAAGAAGAAGAAAAAGTTTCTGTGAACCCATCAGAATAAGAGTAAGCAAGCAAGCAAAAATTAAGCCAATCAGAGCTAAGATTATCCAAAGTTACTAAAGGAACCCGTATTTTTGCAAAAATACTATCTTTTTTCAATAGTATTGAGAAATGTCAACACCTTTGTCCAATTATTCGTGTTTTCGCAATATCCCTAGGATTTTCGCGAAAATTCTATTTATATTGATATTCAAGCATTCAAGCCAGATAGGTAAGTATTCCTTGCAGGGTTGGCAGTATCTAAGGTGTAGCTTGAGTTTAAAAACACTCATAGCTATACCTCAACGACCGATTGGCATTGGTTGGGTCCGAAATATTGTTTAATTTTTTATTTTTTATTATTTATTGAATCTTGAAGCATTACCACCGCGTAAAATATCAGTTCACGTAAGAATTCTAAGCGCTCATGATTATAAATACTTGTTGAATAAAGGTGTTTTGAAAAGTTATTTGAAGTAACTAGCGGCCGCCCGTTTCACCCGCGTGGTTCCCGTTCCCGTGGGAATATCGGCATAAAAAAAGCCTATATTTTAATCCAGGCTATCTGTGTGCTAAATTTCATTCAAGTTAAGAATTAAAAAGAATAACAAACAACCAAACATCCTCACAAACTTTCACATTTATTATATTAGTAGGATGGGATTGGCAGTATTAGGTATTTTTTTGTAAGGCCAGGGTCTCACCGCAAATGGGTCGATTGGCTGAAGAGGTTACAAACACATCGACATCGTTGCTTTAATCATGACTGAATGTCACATTAGCTGTCAAATCGTATTGAATATGGAACGATCTCCGATGTTTCAGCCGGCGAGATATCACGGATGTTAGCTTACAGAATAACCTAGATCGGATCGCTTGGATGACTCGTCCTAGTGAACCAACACATTGAATGTTATTCCTGCGCTCCCGCCGCTCGCTCGGTGGGATGCAGGACACTACCAAGGGATGAGACATTTATCTAAGCCGAAGCACTGCGCTCAACCAAACCTCTTGCTGCTGAGCGTGCCACCTGCGATGTGACCCCGGCCTAAGATCCTGGTATGTAGGTACTTACGTATCTTTTGTGGAAATGAAAACAAACAAATATAATTTTAGCTTATTACTGATTACATATTTGTGTTAATAATCAGTAAAAATAATACGTGTGGCATGGCCCATTTCGGGTTTAGTGTGTGTATAAATAAGTTGCAATAAAGGTGCATTCAGACTCAGATAAATAAAATCAGGATAACTTTAATTTACTTTTCACTTGTCTTTGTAACAAGTATTTTTGAATTTCATAATTTTCTAGCATCAAAAACATCAGTGTAAATGCGCCTTAACGGTCACTGTCTTTAATTTATATAGAAACTTCTTCATTATTATTGGGACAGTTAAAAATAGATTTTATCTTTTTTTAATTCAATTCACGACATCAGACTTAAGATCAGTGCACATGAGATAAGTGTTGCATTTTATTATTGATATTATTATGTTGATTTTGGAAATAAAATCTATATGAAACTGGTATTTTTATATGGTTGTAAATAGTTTATTTTAAAAGTAGTAAAGTAATCTTTATAAGTAAACCGTTTAAAAACTTTATTTCACAAATAGGAGTCCGAGTCAATTTCGAACGATACGGTCTAGCAAGATTTTCTAGAATCCCTACGGGTGTAGGAAAATACGATTTGAAACGTACAATGTTTCGAGCGACTGCAAACAAGTGCAATTTTCACTGCAGAAATGCAATATTTATCTATAATATTTATTTCTCCATTTAACTTTTGACTGTGACAATCTTTTGGAAACTATAAATATGAATTGTATTCAAACTATTTTTGCACAATACACTGTACAAGTTAAGCATCCTAATACTTTTTTTACTTATATCGGCTTCATATGTTTTAATTTAAAGTATGGTTATAAAAAATCAACAAATAGGTACCCAATTTATGAAATGTTACGTACGAACATTACGAAAATAACAATAGATTGCTTCACCACTTCTTTACAGTATTAACCAATAAGTATCACTCAACGAATCCGTATGTAAACCAGCAAGAATAACAGAGGAAATTTTTCGTCGACTAAAATATTAAAAAGGAAATTTATGTGGTACCTATTTAAAATAGGTGAGACCGGGATTTCTGGGCGTCGAGTCATAAGTCTCTGTAGACAGTGAGTTATCAACTGCTATATTTCATGAAATACATTGTTAGAGAGCCGTGTCGGAGTGACGCCGTGTGTCCTTAGCTTTATGTTGAGTTGACGTTTCAAGCCGCCAGAATCACGCGCAGTGTTCGCTATGCTTCAGCCGATATACGCGCCAATAGACTGAAAAACATGCCCGGGAAGTAAAGGTGTTCATTTTCGAAATAACTGATCGATCGAATACTTTAAACTGTAGCCATAGACGTGTTTACTGTCTATTTTAAAAGTGGAATGACTGAAATAATGTCATTGCTATAAATTCTCATTAAAATATTTGTGACTGTGATTACATGTGCCAGTAGTGTTGTGACCGCATATAGGATTGAATGCTGCAAGCTTGAAGGTTTGATTCGTGTATTAACAGCTATGCTATTAATACTAGGTACCTATACCTACTTAAACAGTTCGAACAAAAACAGCATTTTGAAAATGTAAAGCTACTTATACTTTACAGAACTAAAAATCCATCGGCAAAAAAGCAAAGGGTCTAAAAAGGGAGTTAAAGCAAAATTTAATACTTGAAAAGCAGTATTAAATAGTGAATACCTTGACAATTCATTTATTTGTTAATTTCCTATGGAATTTGCTTTTACTAAGTTTTCTTGCATTTAAAAAAAACAAAAACAAATTCTGCTATACTGTCACTGACACAGTTCTGAACTCCATAGAGAATAAACAATTAAATGAATAGTTAGAGAATTTACTTAGCAATAATGCTTTAACTCCCTTTTAGCCCCTTTGTTCTAAAGAAAGTGGAAGTAAAAGATAGGATATTCGGATTCCTAAAATGTTTATTTCTATATGGATTGAAATCTTCCACCTTGCAACAAAATCTTACTGAGAAGTAGCGAAATAAAGAGACTATAAAAGTAACGTACTTAATAATTAAATTAATGAATTGTTGGTCAACTTTAACAAGTATTAAAGGAGGTTATTAATATTAAACTTCGGACGAAACGAAATGAAATAAAAATATTTTCAGTAAGTTTGTAGTCACTTGCAGAAACTATCAAGGACCAACGAGTATTTTACCTAACTTTTATGTAGTGACGAAGTAAAGTTTTTGCAGAATAGCTGTTGCGGACCGGACCATTACACTGATTACTAGATGTACTTATATTACTTTACTGTTCTTCAGAACGACTTGACAGAATGAGTTCAGCGTCTGATGTTATAATTCTTTAATTTTTTCACTAATGACGGAATTCGACTTTAACTACTCTACAGAAAAAGAAAATTGTTTGGTTTTCTCAACAATATTTTTGAATTTGAAGTGTGGCCTTACTATCGGTTTTCATTCAATAACTAAGTAATATTGATAATCAGGCGTAGGATATACTTATTAGATACAATAATTTTTGTGTTTATCTGGGGTCTTATTTACAAAAAGTATACGTTAGGTATCCATATCACAAGTTTTTAATTAAACTTACCTCTGGCTACGTGAATTGTTGTGATTGAATGCATTTATGTATTATAAGATGGAGCAACAGCATATCGTGCCATTTCGCATACAAAATTAGTTTAATATTTGTACCTATGCAATTATTTATTAATATTGCTCGAGATGTAAAGACCCTGTTTTCATCAATATATAGCTTGTTTCTTGTCTAACCACTAATTAGAGACTTTTATATTGTCGTTGAGCAATTTTTGATGAGTAATTCTATTACATCGTGAACCTTGTATCGATTATGTAAATAAGTAACTTAAAACATTTAAAAACAGCAATGTTTATATACATACGAGTAAAGACAGTTTTAATTTGTTTCTATAAAGTTGTGATATTAATTAATTTGAATAGATTAATTTACCAACTTTTTTACATTTTAGTTTAACCGCCTCTGTGGTCTAGTGGTACAACCACCGGTATCAGACCCAGGGGTCCCGAGTTCGATTTCCAGCGGGGGTACATATTGTTTTCGGTTTGATTGGTGGTAGGACTCGTTGTTAGTCCGCCTGGCTAGCTACCACCATCTTATCTAAGCCTGACGCCATAACAACAATGTTTTCAGCATTGTTGTGTTCCGGCAGTTCGAGATAAGATAAACAGTTCCTCAGTGACTGAGGATTCCGGGAGAGGCTCGCTTCCATCTTCAGCCTTATCAGTACTTAACATCAGGTATGATGAAGGCTAAGAGTCTCCCCGTAGTTCATAAAAAAAGCTTCCCAGCAATGAAAAGAAACATTCATCATTTTAATTTTGTTAAATTTTTTATGAAACTCTCAATCGGTCTCCATAGTTTGTTCGAAACTTCAAGCGGTTGCTTAATGCTACCAACATTTTGAGCAAAAGTTTCCCTCCCTAACGAGATAAACATTTCTGTGAACTGAAAGTTACTCACAGTACAAAAAAACATGGTCAACGAAATTTTGAACCTAAAATAATAATATCGTTAGCTAGATGAGTTTGTTTTAGATTTATTGTAATTAGATTATTTATTAAAAGTTTATAAATTGTTTAAGTTTTATGGCATATTTCTAAAGGGTAATGTTTGATTGACGAACAGAACTAATTGAATTTTAATCTGTAAGCTAACCCATCACACGGAAATGACGCGATTTTTTGTTTGTGACACAAAAATAAAGTTTAATGTTAATCATTATACTAAAATATAAATACACTTACATCATTGGCAGATTTTCAATGCGTTGTTCGAAGGGCAATTAGACAATGATACGAAATGAAAGCATGGTACCAGTTCATCTTGTGCTTGCCAAGATATAGTTCATTGAAACTACAAATATAACTGAAGTTATTTATGTTTTATTTATATTTAGCGCAATTGTAGACCGATCGCGTTAACCACTGCGCCACCGAGCTCCTAATTTTTATTATATAATTGTTTTAATTAACAACGGGGCGACTCTTAGCCTTCATCATACCTGGTGTTTACTATTGATAAGGCTGAAGATGGAAGCGAGCCTCTCCAGGAATCCTCAACCACTGAGGATCTGGATATCTTATATTAAACTGCCGGAACACAACAATGCTGAAAACTTTGTTGTTATGGCGTCAGACTTAGATTAGATGGTGGTAGCTAGCCAGGCGGACTTACAACCAACCACCTACCAAAGTCCTACCACCAACCAAACCGAATGCAATATGTACCCCTGCTGGGAATCGAACTCGGCACCTCTGGGTCTGATAACGGTAGTTGTTACTAGAACACAGAGGCGGTAAACTCTTAATCACAATCAACATCTTTTGGTGATCGTCAATTAATAAAATTATGAATAATACGTAAATAGAACAGTTACTCTGTGATCATAGCGTATTATATAATATAAACATAGTAAAAATCACTAGTTTCGTTTTTTTTTTATAACTAGGCAGGCATTTGACTACCATTTATAATAGTGATAGAGACCAATAAGTTTAAGTGTTATTTCGTAAATAGAACTTGGTTTGGAAACAACCAAAGTTCCATTATGCCCAGACTATGGGATCTTGTAACTTACACAAATAACAATAAATAACTTTTTATTTTAATATGTATGATCTTAGTCACTAATAATGGTTAAACTTGCTATTTTACCAAATAGTTTCATCCATAACCCGTCTCGTACTAAAAGGATATCTTTTTTGCAAATAAAGATTTTATTTTTAGATTTCAAGCTCACCCTTGATTGCTAAATAATAAGGTTAAAAGGGTGAGTGTTATTAATGACAATCAGCGTCGTTTCACAGACATTAGACACGCAATAAATCATTAATATCTATTAATATTCGCTAATGATGACAATGGCAAATGACGCTCCTGCCTAACAATTAAATGTAAGTAACACCTATCAAAGTATACGATTCGTTTATGAATAAACGCATTATACTAACGCTATACATATTAATTTAGAAATCGTTTAAAAAAAACAAAAATCGTTTAGACGCTAGGCGCATCAAAAAGTTTCATAATTATAGTATGCATAATAACTTGCATTAAAAAATACTTTAAGTAATGAGAACGTATTTTTCAATAAACGAAATCTAGAAACTCGATTCGACATTGTTTTAAATTTTTGGAACAGTAGGTAGGTTCGTAGTTTTCAAAACAGTTGGTCCTCAAATTGAAAAATAATAAGAACAATGTAATAATAATCATGTAGGGCTAGCACGAATAACTATCGAAATAGTATAGAGTAAGTATCGAGCACGTTATGTCAAATAAAAACATTTTATAAAAAAAATTCAAACCGACTTCAAAAAGTAAAAAATAAAACTTTTGGAGTCGGTGCCAGCCAGGGCATTCTACATTGCACTTCTATTAACTATATATTTTTTTGGCCTTAGCTAGCTAGCCGAAAGTTATTCGTGCTAGAAAACAGAGTATATAATTTTTACGTGCGTTTTTATTTGAATATCGCATCACTAGGCTACCCAATAAATATCGAGTGTCATTATGAAAACTGTATCTATAAAAAAATATGTTGAACCATCGGATAAACTTTGTATCCCTGATTCAAATTACCGGTCACTATGTTAAATTTACAGCATTATTTTTCATCTAGTTGATTGTTTAGCAAATACCCTTTCATCCAATCAGCGTAGTAATGTGTTTAACTGCAGCTCTCAATATAAACGGTACGAAAATACAAAAGCGTTGAAATTGTTCCTGGTTAGAAAGAATTAGTTTATTAAGGACATATATTTTTAGCAGATCTGTGGGGCTGGGACGAAAAACTTTGGAAATAGTATCGAGGACGTATTGAGAACGTTTAGTTGGGGTATATGTAGTTTAATATAAAACCTTATTACAAGTAAGCTTGGGGCTTACCGCCATTTCTTAGTGGAGTATTGTTTCAATCTTACCATGCTTTTTCGTACTACGAATCTTTTTTTATGAACAACGGGGAGGCTCTTTGCCTTCATCATACCTGGTGCTATCAATTGACAGATGGATGCCACACATTGCTGCTTTTTTTGACACAAATGAAAACTTACCAAAGACTAAGAGCAATATGTCACATCCATCTGTCAAATGAAGTCGATTTCGATACCGACGACACTTGGGCGGTACGGCCCCTGAAGTATTGATAAGGCCAAAGATGGAAGCGAGCCTCTCCCGGAATCCTCAGTCACTGATAAACTGGCTATCTTGTCTCTAACTGCAGAAAGACAAAAATGGTGAAAACATTGTTGTTATGGCGTCAGACTTACATAAGATGTTGGTAGCTAGCCAGGCGGATTTACAACAAGTACCAAACAAACCGAATACAATATGTACCCCCGCTGGGAATCGAACCCGGGACCCCTGGGTCTGATACCGGTGGTTGTTACCACTAGACCACAGAGGCGGTTAAAAAAAGTTTCTCTTAAAGTAAGCTTGTTTTTTTGATGGAAGTTTTGTGACGTCTTCACTCAATCATCGCCTCCAAAGTGTGAAGTGTGTCAAAATGTGACAACTTCAAAAAAACAAAACGCAAACAAAACGTTCTTTTGACATCATGGATTCTAATCCAATTTTCTAATAGACGATGAAAAGAAAGCCATTTCAAGGAAAAATTCAAAATTACAGAACTAAATCCTTTGTTAAAATTTCGTAGCTCGTGTGTTTCAAACAAAGACGAAGAAAGTTTTGTTCATTTAGCTTGCCTTAAGTCTGGCTCTCAAAGACTTCTTTGTTTTAAAAAAGCATATCAGTTTGAAGAAGAATAATGTTCTTAAAACTAAAACATCATTCTAGACAATGATTCCTTTTAAGAATTTTACTTTTGGTAATGAGTACCCATCTTTAAATGTTTTAATATAAATAGTCAACCGATCATAATACTTAATTACCCATTAATTTATTTTACTGTACATATTTTATTATGTTTTCAGTGTAATTATTTGACATTTTAACTTAATGTTTAACATAAAGATAATTATGACGTCATACTTTTATAATTTAATTTAATTTTATATTTAATTTGGAATTTTTAATTGTTTATATGGATCTCGTGTCTGCAATAAAGAATTTTATTATTATTATTATTAATCATAATCATACCGGTTAATCAATCACCTAAATTGTTAGCACATTTTATCTAAATTATGCAATTCAACGATAATTACTTTTTTTTCTTTTTGTAAAAAAAATACTTTTTGGCACGGACTCAACATATTTATCACAAAAAAAGTTAATATATTCAAACATTTTGCTGATTATTACACTTTTTATGTTTTATGCCTCGAAGGAATAGCAAACCGGCGCCGGTACTGGCGTTTCAAAAAATAGAATTTCTTAGAAAGAATCAACTTCTCAACAATTTTTAAATGTTCAGCGTAAACATCGGAAACAATCTGTCATCGGCAAAAAGTTTGGCCGTGTTAGTGATTTCTGTTCAAATAAATACATACTTGCTAGTTTAAAGAATATTTCTGAGAGTTGTACGTTTGAAAGTGAATTTCCAAAGTATAAAAAATCTTAGAAAAACGTAGACTCGTAGTATTGTTTAAAATGCTGGCGTTTGACGTGAATATCTTATCGTATTTCCTGGCGTATGATTGGACAAAAGAATTTTCTAAGCCCACTTCATAAAAGACCATCTTCTTATTCAAAAATTATTTCAATAATCGAAAAAACAGAACAGCTCGCCAAATTGTGTGAATAAAAACCTATTGCAGTCGCTAACAATATTAAATACATTGCGTTGGCAATATTAATTACTTCCATGACTGTCTTGATGAACCAGAGTCATATTAAAACACTGATCATGATGGACATGATTAAATTAAAATAGACATAATGAAATCATTAATTATAAGCGTGGAGTTTATTTTAGTCATAATGATGATTTAACAATGTTCCTGCAACTGGAACCGCTTCAAACTTTTCATCCATTAACTGGGCCCTCTTTATCTTCCTGTAATAATCAAGTAAATACTTATAGACATCGGGTGCTCAACCGATTAAATCAATAACAACGTATTGCAAATCTGATTCGAAACAAATAAATAATATCAAAAATATATGTATGTAAGTATTTGACGACCTGTTTGGCGCAGGGGTGCTAACCCCGCCTTCTGCGCCAGAGGTCCCGGGTTCGATCCCCGGACAAGACAAATATTTGTGTGCATAAACATGTCTATTTGTCTTGGTCTGGATGTTTTATATGTATATTATGTATGTATTTACAAAAAATATATATAAGTATGTTTATCCGTTATCTAGTATCCATAACACAAGTTCTTCATGATACTTAACGTGAGCTAGATAATTGGTGTGATTGTATGGAAATATATTAGAACGATGTTTTTTTGTTTTTACCCCAGGAATGTCTGCAAAATAAGATTAGTAAATAATACATAATATTAAAACAAGTTTTACAGATTTAAGAGCACTGTAACACCATATTTCAGCTGCCGTAATCACGGGTTTGACCCTCAACAGTGAACCCGTGAGCCACGGCAGCTGAAAAGGTGTCGAAACGTCGGGATACCAAAAAATCCAAAAAAAACGTGAAGTATACTACTAAATACATCGTCGTCTCAGCCATATAACACCCACTGCTGGGTATAGGCCTCCCCCAAAAGGGGGGTTTGCCATTATCGCCACGCTTGGCAGGCGGGTTGGCGATCGCAGTATGACCAAGTTTGTAGGAGACGCTGCTGCCCGTCTCCTGAAGGCTGAGTCCCTTAGTCGCCTTTTACGTCACCCACGGGATGAGAGGGGGTTGTGCTTATCAAAGCCGACACTACACAGTTATTACATACATAGTTACTAAATACATACGGTGTAATAAACAGTCAGTGCACTTAAATTCGTAAAAGTTGTTTTATTTTAATTAACTACTTATTTTAACCGCCTCTGTGGTCCAGTGGTACAACCACCGGTATCAGACCCAGGGATCCCGGGTTCGATTCCCAGCGGGGGTACATATTGTATTTGGTTTGGTTGGTGGTAGGTCTTGTTGTTAGCCCGCCTGGCTAGCTACCAACATCTTATCTAAGCCTGACTCCATAACAACAATGTTTTCAGCATTGTTGTGTTCCGGCAGTTCGAGATAAGATAAAATTTCAATCATTTTATTGCTTTCCATAAGTAGGTACAGGTGTTATAAAATGTGTTAGGATCTTATGGGCCCTGAGGGGCATAACTATTTTTGGTAAGAGGGAGACTTATATAATCATACAATTCACTTTCTCAATTCAATTTCAATTTTTCAATTCACTTTTCTTTTATGAAGATAGCCAGTTCCTCAGTGATTGAGGATTCCGGGAGAGGCTCGCTTCCATTTTCAGTCTTATCAATATTTAACATAAGGCATGATGAAGGCTAGAGTCTCCCCGCCATTCATTAAACAAAAAAAAATATGAGTGCGCGAAGAAACTTAAGATGTGCTTATAAACAATGTTATTTTGATCATTGTTATCAACATAATAATAGGTCTTTGAACTACGTATGAAATTGCCGATTTTTTTCATACACTTCTGGAGAACCTCACTATACTTCCATAATTAAAAAATACATAAAAATGCTTGATTTTAATAGAATTAAGATCATAACACTCAAGAATAAGTTATCATAAGTTTATTATTTTCGTTTCTTGTACGATAAAAAATACCTCGAAAGATACTCAACTTTTTGTTAGCAAAAATTGCCACTTTATTTCATGTAATTTCTAAAATACTCATTATTTATAAAATAAAAATAAAGCATTAGATTGCTCAGTCTTTATACAATACTGGTACCTACATAAAAAAATTGTTGCATTAGCATTTTTGATAGTAACTATTGCAAAAAAATGTTAGTTTGGATAACAAACTTTCTTTGAAACTCTTCATACAAAAAAAAAATGCATACAACACATCAATTACCTAGCCCACGTTAAGTTTCATGAAGAACTTGTGTTATGGATACTAGATAACGGAAAAACATACTTGTATACTTTTATTTTGTAAATACATACATAATATACATAATAAACAAATCGGCAATTTCATTGGTAAAAACCTATAATTTGCTGCTTCAAACCTTAAAAAAGCAACGTAGCTTGGCCGTGACTATAAAGGTACTAAAACATTGTTTTACCTTGATATGAAGCAGGATTCGATTCAACACAACGTAATATAGTATTATATAATCTGTGGTAATACGATTTGGGAATAGGTACCAACCCTTATTTGTTATTCCTATCTCCTGATGTATAAAACAAAGATTAGAATCAGGGCCCCTACCACGCAAGTGTCGTGAGCATCAACATCGACTTCATTTGACAGATGGATGTTACATATTGCTCTTCGTCTGTGGTAAGTTTTCTTTTGTGCCAAAAAGAAGCAGCAATGTGTCACATCCATCTGTTAAATGAAACCGATTTCGATGCCGACGCCACTTGCGCGGTACGGCCCCAGTTGGTAGGTACAATCGGAGAACTTCCCGGTTGACCAGTAGGGTTTTTTAAGGAGCTTTATTGTCACAGTACTAGATATAAAGAAAACGTTTAAATATCACAAATAAAAGAGCATTAACGGGTATTTGAATAATAAATAAAAATTCAATATCATTTATTCAGGCTAGGCTCTTACAAGCACTTATAAAAGTCAAAGAAGCTACGCCATCGGTTCACAAACCCTACGGCGGGAGACCTTGTAACGAGAAGAACCGGCAAAAAACTCGTCAAGGGCTATTTTTTTCTCATACAGATGTAGACTGTTTTATTTCATACAGAGTCATCAAATTGAAAAGTGACCTTAACACATCAGTAAGGTCAATTTCCATCACAAAAGAAAATACTAATTATAATATTACATTTTATGGTTATCGTAACCGTAAACAATTTTCAACTCGCAAGGAAGGACTTACATTTAACATTTCTCGCATTACAAGGTTACTGTACTGCAAGTTGTGACGTAAGTACATACAGATCGATAGCAATTTATTTTAGATGATAAATAATTTTAAATAATTTCTTTAACCTTAGAAAACGTTTCCCAGAAAAACTGTACTGGTCAACCGGGAAGGTCCCCGAATGTACATGAATGGCTGGTAGGAAAAAAAAAATTGGACGATTCGAAAGCACTTATCTATAAGTCTATTTGAATAAAAATCTTTGACTTTGACTTTGACTTTACCTACCTACACGTTCTACTTCCTTAAGTTTCGAGGTCCATTACATTGATGTTAAATCGCCATACATTATTATGCATCTAATTTTCATTTATAAAAAAAACAGTTAGTACTCGTAAGTATACCTATAATTTGTTTTTTTTTTATTATTGGTCAATGTCTTTGTCGTTTCCTACATGGTTTATTGTAACCAGTAATAAACTAATGTATAATAGTTGAAGTTAAAGATAATAAAGTTATTCCCTGTCTCTAACTCACGTTTTCTTTAATTAAAACCTTAATTAGGCATCAGACCCTAATTCAAATTAATTACTAAGCTTACCAAGATAAAGCCTTTATTTTGTTACTTCTCAGCTTGAATAATTACCTGATACCTTTCGTTAAAACAATAGATAATTAAAATATCTCAAGCAGTAGTGTTGTAAAAACTGAAAAAAATATGCGTATAAAAAAAATGTGACTTTTCCATGGAAAAGCGACATCTGTATGCGGCGAAAAGCATTATTTAAAAGCAAGAGGAAAAACAAGTGCCTGCGATGTTGCCAATAGCTGAAGGCGAAGAGGGCGCCACCGGGCAGGTATCGATATCGAGGCACCGGCGCACTAGAGACCGCGTCGTGACGGCTGAAATGAGAGCGGTGCGACGCCGGCGAGGTTGGACGGTCGTCGGCTCTGAAACAAGGTAAGGCAGTGTCGCTAACACAGATGGCGCTTTTATTTTCCGTAATGAATGAAGTTTCGCCGAACAAAGCAGTTAAAAACATATCAAAGTTTAAAAAAATTCATCTCTTATGAAACATTTGAAAATGGTTATATAGAATTTTTAAAACAAGCTTATGTGAGATTAGTGATTTCTGGGTAATGTTAATAAATAAACGGTGTTTTCCTTTACGTCTCGCTTATTGAAACAATAATGTAGGTAATTTGGTAATAATAATTCCTAATGTTTCGAAGCAAAATGATGTACTTACAAACAAGAAAATTTTAGGAATGTTTTACAGAAAACTAAATAAAGAGTTAAAAGCAAACGTTTTAAAACATAACATAAACTCAGTTATGATTTTAACAAGATCCGTAATAAATATTATGAATAACACGGAGAACGAGCGTGACTAAGCTTTCAAAATCAAAGGAAAAGTAAGCAGGGAGAAATATTAAAAATATTCTACCTCATAAATTGACATCTGAATTATTTATAAGGAGATTTATTCAGGCTATTGGGATAAAACGATGTCATCGTCAATACTTGTGAATTTGCGGATTTGATTAGTTCGTTGTCTTAAGTAAAAAAATAGTAGACTGTTTTTCTCCAAACAGTTTTTATATCTATTGACGGGAACAAAAAGTTATTAGCTTATGAACACCTAGTATAGACAGAATGTTTATCTTGTATAATAAAATAAAATTAATATGATGTCCTTGTACGGGATCAAACCCACTACCCCGACTCAGCAAGAAATTCCGCTACCCACTGCGTTTTCGGGCATAACAATATTAGTTTTTCAGTCCATCAAATGGAAAATTAATGTTTTATGATTTATGATTTTTTGCATTTTCAATGCTCTTTTTTACACTTATGATAAATTTTAAATAGAAAAATATTGGAAAAAATCAACTCGGCCACAAGTAAACCGAAGTAAGTAAGTACCGAAGAAGCAAGTGTAAGTCTAGGTAGCTCACTGGATAGAGCATTGGACCGGATTTCCAAAGGTCGTGGGTTCGAGTCCCATCTGAGAATTCACTTGTGGCCAAGTTGATCTTTTCCCATATTTTTCTATTTAAAATTTATTATAAATTAATGTTTGTCAAAACGATGTTACATACCACTTTGTTTGATAGATAGTTTAATAATTGCATGTTTGTATTATTCTGCACTGTTCTAACTGTATTGTTATAATTATAGAAGTGTTCATAAAGGTCAATGTCTACTAAATTTTAATATAGTTTCCTTATTAGTATGGATCCGGGTTGAAACCCTACTTGTAAAATATTCATTCCCACTAACCGGCAGCTCGGATAGATTCGAAATGTATTCGAATCGCAAAAACATTTCGATATTTCAAAAGGGCGCACCTGAATATTATCTGGAGGCTACTTTCTGGGTCGAGGTAATTGCCAATTAGCAGAAGCCTGAAGCCCGAGTTAATACACGATATCAATATATTTCAGGAGTTGGATGAAATCTTCCTATATATTTTGTACTAGCGGCCGCTCGCAGTTTCACCCGCGTAGTTTCCGTTACCGTGGGAATATCGGGATAAAAAGCATCCCATGTTTATAACCAGGCTATCTACTATCCTTGTACCAAATTTCATCCAAATCCGTTCAGTAGTTTTGGCACCTATTCAATGCAAACAAACAATCAAATCTTTCCTCTTTATAATATTAGTATTTATTACATGCTGTATGTATTCTTCAAACTTCTTATAAAATCGTACCTTTGAACTTCAATCCATCACATAATATTATACTCATTGGGTCAAATTGCGTTTCTTTCTGAACCTAAATAATGACGAACAAAAATTTTAATAAGTCCATGTTTACACTACTTAAAATCATCTTGAACTTAATTTTGTTGTATACTTAGTGCATGTTTATTTGCTATTCCGTTTCTGACAGTAAATTTAAATTTAATGACTCGTAATGACAGAAACGTAATAGCTTTTAAAAAACTGTCAATTTAGTAATGTTCGTACGAATATGACTTATTGAAGTCCAATAATCGTCATTAAATAAGTTCACCAAAGAAACGCAATCGGACCCATTATTGCTCTTAATATAGATAGAAAATGCGACTGCGGGGTTGGCAGAGAAGTAAAATGCTAAATACTTGAACTTGGCGAAATCTAAAAGGGCACCTCCATTACATAAAAAGAAGGAAAAGAAGAAGTAAAAACCTTTTATAAAAAAATGAAAACCGACTTCAAAAACTAAAAAGCAAAAAATAAACCTTTGGAGTCGGTGCCAGCCAAGGCATTCTACTTTGCGGTGCTACTATTTTAGTTTTCTTGCTTTGGCTGGCACCGACTCCAAAAGGTTTACTTTTTGCTTTTTAGTTTTTGAAGTCGGTTTTAATTTTTTATAAAAAGTTTTTATTTCACAATATTTAAAGGTAGAAGAGGTGCCGTGCCTACGCTGATAAACTTATGACAACCCCTCATCACCTTTTACAAAATGCTGCTTTTCCCGGTGCAGGGGCGTTACTTATTGAGGAGTTCTCCCGATACTTCATACTCTTTAAATATTTAAAGAGTTCCCTGGATTTCTCTAGGATCCCATCATCAGATCCTGACATGATGACAATGGGACCACATGTGAAGTATACCCTTTCGAACAAAAAAAGAATTACTCAAATCGGTCCAGCCGTCTTCGAGTAATCGAGTAACAAACATAAAAAAAAAAGGTTCTGTCGAATTGAGAACCTTCTCCTTTTTTTGAAGTCGGTTAAAAATGTATAAACGTCTCTCGCGTAGGCACATCTCGAGAATGCCACATTTGGCATTGGTTTGCCGAATTGGTTTAAATTTTTGAAACAAAATGTGAGCAATGTAAAAGTTTATTGAGTACTAGCTACCGCGGTTTCATCCGCCTTGTTCCCGTTCCCGTGGGCATATCAAAAAATCCTTTCTTAGTGCTCGCCTACATTAAAGGATCCTTTCTTTCAGCTTTCAATTTTCAGCTTAATTGGTTCAGCCGTTTGGACTGTGCGCTGACTGTCAGTCAGTCACTAGATACCATAGAATAAACACAAAACTATTTATTAATTAGTTTACTCAAAAATCCGTAAAAGATTTTTCCATTGAATTTTTCCAACTCAACAACACACAGTTTTTCAGTTGGTGAAATTTAAGAAAAAAACGAAACTGGAGTCTTGTTCCGTTACTTACATTTCAAAAGTAGGCATGAAGTATTACAAAACGTAATTCGATAAACTGTTGCCCGCGGGAGCCCCGAGCAGACTCAAAGGGAGACTAGGTACCTTAATTTAACGGTTTTAATGGCAGCTTCTAACAAATTCCAGTTACCCACTTACTGTAATTATGTTTAAGCAAAACTGAAAACTTTGAAAAGGGACATAATAACAAGATACTTTTACATATTTTAACTGCGCCTAGTTTTGTATTACTATATACAACTATATTTCAATTGGAAAAAATTAACTCGGCCACAAATGAGTTCTCAGACGGGAATCGAACCCGCGACCTTTGGAAATCCGGTCCAATGCCGATGATCCGGCTACCGGGAATGTCGATTCCCGTCTGAGAATTCACTTGTGGCCGAGTTAATTTTTTCCAATATTTTTCTATTTAAAATTTACCATAAGTATAAAAATAGCATTGAAAAATGCAAAAATTACAAAATCATATACTATATTTCAATTACACCAGCTTTAACGTCATTTTGTTTTTTTTTTCTATACTTTATTATTATTATTATTGAATAATAAACTTACTTACAGTACTTTTTGAGAATAAACTTAAAAAGCACTGAACAGATTTGGATAAAGTTTGGTACACAGATGCTTGATAGTCTGGTTATGAACATAGGATACTTTTTATCCCGATATTCCAACGGGAACGGGAAACACGCGGGTGAAACTGCGAGCGGCCGCTAGTTATTTTATAAAGTGACAAAGCTCATTTACTGCTATTCTATAGAAGCGAAGAGTTGATCGTTCTTACCAAAACACGATGTGAAAAATAATTCAGATATCAGGCTAATTGCCATTGGTTAGATCTTTGATCGTCGATGACGAAATTTACCTTTTGTCTTCTTTGAAGTATCTTATTTTCCACTGATCCTAACTTTTATAAGAAAAACCCCTTATAACCCGTATTTATCCTTGCGAACGTCCACCACAAGACATCTTCAATAAATTAAGAACTAAAATTAATATCTTCAATTTAGGGTAACATCCGAAAAAGTTTACAAAGAAACAAATGTGTTTGAAATAAATTTAGGATTATCTTAAAATCTAGCCATACCTATTTACCAATTTTTATATACCCACGACAGTATGTACGCTGACGGTATATGCGTTTGAGGTGAGAGTATGTTTGTTTGTTTATGCAAACAAATGTGGCCATTTATCGCCAAAAGTACTAGTCCGATTTTTATGCGGTTTTCAGCGATGGGTTTGGGTTTAATTAGTGCATGTTCTCAGATAGGTGTTACGGTACCAACTCACCAGGGGGCGCTGCACTAACTATTTATTTGCGTAAACCAATGTTGCTATTTTTCTCCAAACTACTAGTCCAATTTTGATGCAGTTTTCAGTGACAGGTTTGAGTTTGATTGGTGAATGTTCTTAAAAAGATGTTATGGTTATGAGGGGGCGCTGTAGTAAACATTTATTTGAGCAAAAAACTGCTAGTCCGATTTTGATGCGGTTTTCAGATATGGGTTGTATGTATGTACCTAGTCCAATATACTTTTATGATTTGTATGCTCTCTAAAAAGTTTTAAATAAATAAGCAAAATTAAAAAAAAAGCCCACGACGTTTAAAACGTAATTGAAAAAAAAAACCCCTTAATTATCCGTCGGGGCCTGCCATAACTATTTTAAATTTCAACATTTTGTTTTCTCCAAAAGTTTTATTTTTTACTTTTTGAAGTCGGTTTGAATTTTTTTTTTATAAAATGCTTTTATTTAATTACGTTTTATTCGTCGTGGGCTATTTTTTATTTTTTATTTTGTGAACTGATGACCATACAATTAGCATTTAGGTTTATTCAAAGATTAAAATCATGATTTACGTCCGACAGGATAAAGCCTAGGCTTATCGCAAACTCGTCCGTGTTTACAAATAGCCTGTCAGCAATCGTGCTTGATCGTTTCAAGGTCAAATTTGCTCCTGTAGATTTAAAATAAACGTTTCAGAGTTTATTTTTGAACTAAGTATGAACAGTGAACACCCACTTTAATTTGACTTGCTTTACGCATTTCTCTTGACTCACCAGTACCCCGTTTTATATGAGTCACGTTGACGACGTGTTAATTCTGATTGTGAGATGTGTTCCTGGCTATGACGTTGTTGGTATAACCATAAACCAATATCTTCTTTTCTTATTTTAGACGTACAAACTTAACGATTATTACGCTTTCACAGCATTTTTCATGGTTGTTTCAATGAGTCACGGAATACAAGAAAAAGGTTTGAAGTAGTAACTTTACCCACACTTTTGCGCAAATCACAGAAGCACTCCATACATTTACTTTTAGACGATTAAGATATTGTTAAATTTTGTCATTCTACCAACCCGTCTGGCCAGCGTGGTAGCAGTAGGCTAATAACCTCCTATGAACGCCACAATAGGCGTGAGCTAGGAGAGGCTTATGTCCAGCAGTGGACGTCCACAGACTGATCATGGAAATTTTGTCATGGCGACAATATTTTGCGCAATGGCTTCCCTTTTATAAATCCCACTTCAATAACACCGATCCTCCATGCAGTCGAAAGAAGTTTTGGAGAAAAATTTAGTTCGGCTTATCTTACTTTTCATCTACGCTCATGACGTTGCAGGAAAGATCCTCACCTACATTTAGGCTGAAAATATTTGGTTCCAGTCATCGGCATACCAGTCGTGTCTGGGTGCGTCATGGCTCTTCAGGTGACAGTTGATAAGCCGTCTGGGCAGTTGGCAGGCTGCCCTCACGGATATAGAATGGGACGTGCCGTGCCGCATACTTTGATTTAGACAACAACGTCGCACAAGCGGAGCGAGAGCCTTTTATAGTTGCGATAAAGAAAAAAATAGGTCTGAAATTATGTTATGGATTGAAAATATATTTACTAATCGGTATTGTTAATAAAAAAATGGATATAAACGATTTCTCCTATTGTAATAGATATTTTATTTTTATTCGAATTCAATAAAAATATGGGTTTTTCCCCCAGAATGGATGTTAAAGTAATGGATTAAGGGCCGGATTCACCTCACCACCGACTGATAAGTTCTGAAAAGCGAATAAGTCAGATAATTTGACAGTTGTAACGTGAAAATAAGACAAATTATCTTACAAGTGACCACCCTGCTAACAAGCCTAACAGAGGTCTAGTAAGTGAAAGGAGAGTTCTGGAGAGACGAATTCACACGCGTAGTCTAAATACTTATCACGCTAAACAACTTATCCTAAATAATTAATTAATAAAGTGCTTTATTCGTATTTTTTATAGTTTAGCGTGGCTGCTAGGGTTTCACATCAGGTGCACCAGACCTTCGATATTTGAACGTCAATAGAAAATGCTCAGTACGCTCAAAAAATTTTCTTAAGTTGCTAATTTCATATCTCTTATAGTTTGGCTGGACTGCTAGGGTTCCACATCAGGTATTTCCAGGTATTTACATTTATATTACAACAAATAATGAATTAGCGAAATTGTTCCATCCGTTGACGCGTGATGCGATGACCAAGGGAAATAGTGGTTCATTTTTATAATAAGATAACAATCGAACTAGTTGATGATTGATTATTGCTCTATGTCGAAGATACCTTAAATTAGCATAAAAGGATTGATTTTTCTAACATCTCGTCTAAAACGTCACTTTTCTAATTATTTTCTTTTCTTTGGCCGCTTCCTTATATCAATATGCGAATAGCCTAATAACAAGAGCTCGAACAAATAAAAAGACAATTCATATTTAAAAGTTTGGGCTTTTGATAATTTAAAATAGATTTAAGTCATCATAAAGCATAACATGCATTTGTTAGTTAGTGAGATTACATGCCGAGGCCATATTTAAATACCTTGACTACTAACAGAACATCCCCTAGCAAAATTTGTAATTAATATTCTTACCTTCTATTTAAGAAGGAACATATGATTTTGCACATTTGTTTGTGCCCCTAACTGCTGTAGACAGTCAGAAATGTATTTTTTATGTACAGCCAATAGTAAATAGGTTTTACAGTTGGACCTAGAGAGCGACCTTATGTCGCTCGTAATAGGTGCATTTTAAAATGCAAGTGTAAAGTCTGGGGTGCTGTTGACTGTACCTACTGACGGCCAGTTGGTATATTATTTATTACTTCTTCTTCGGTCGAAATTGTGTCGGCCCAAAAATCTGCTACTAAGACTGCTGCATCAGTAGCATCCATAAGGTCCTCTTGCGTGCAGCTGTATGGACACGCAGGGCACGATAGCAAGCGCGCCGTTCTTTGAGGGACAGCACAGCACCCCACACGGCCTACACCCCAGGTTAGATTTGTCAGAAAATCACCACCTAGCCAGGTCCATGTTGTCCTTCGTGTTGTGCTTCGGCCGATAAAAGTGGGCAAAAGTGGTCTATGAACCAATAGCGATACTGTTGTGATGTTTATGTGGGGACAGTGGGGACAAAATCATAGTATTTATAAAATACCGTTCTTCTCAAAATGGCTAAGTCAGATTCTAATGTCTTTTTGCACAAGTGTGTAATTAAGGTGTCATTATACTACACATACATCACAACTATATCGGTACATTTTGGTTAATAGACAAGGAAAATATAGCTAAATCACAGTATTTCTAAAGTACAATTTCTCTCAAAACTGCCGGGGCAGATTTCGATGCCCCTTGCACAAGGGTGTATTTGCACAACAGAACAGTATCGCTATTGGTTCACATACCACTTCTTATACAAACTCGCCCAGTCTCCTTTATACATTTAATTTAAGACCAAAAATATGTTTTTTCAAACACTTTTTATCTATCAAAATCCCATGCAAAAAATAACTGGTTTTATGTATAAGGTTTTACGTTCCGTTTCACGTTGGCCACGAAGGATTAAGTTCACTTTGTATATTAAATCCGGTGGTAACACGTTTGGGCAAACAGTTTGTCAAATAAGCCATACTGTTGCCCACAGACCTATATCGAGATAGACAGTAAAAGTTTACCTACCTTGCGTGTCAAAAGTTTGATCCACGGTCACAGTTTTTCGACCTAAGTCAGTCCGCTTGAGATCATTGCCATGAAATTACGCGTCACTCAGAAACGAAAATGGTTGATTGTGCAGTGCATTCTTGCAAGAGCTCGTCAATAACATTTCCATATCACTAAATCTCGGTAGTGAAGTTATCGTAGGTACGAAAAATTCGACACGCTAGGTTCTCACACAGTTTGAAGTGCTTTTTTTGTCTATCTCGGTATAGATCTGTGCTGTTGCCATTGAGAGGGAAATAAATAGCAATGAATAGCAGTGAACTCGTATATCCGCTTAACTAAACCCCAGGGCACAACAAAGGCAAAGAAATGTTATAGAGAAAAGCGATTTTTTTTTACAATAGGTGCAATGTTTTTTTACAAGCAAGGGATATTAGATCTTTCTTTTATGTTGTACACTTATAATGAACAACAATAATTCTATAATATATTTATGAAAACGTTCCACGTTCTGTTTCACGTTGGCCACTAAGGAAGTTCACTTTGTGTATTAAATCCAGTGGTAATGCATTTTAGGTAGACAATTTGTCAAATAAGCCACACTGTTGCCATTGAAAAGGAAATAAATAGGAATGAATAGCAGTGTACTCGTAAATCCGCTTAACTGAACCCCAGGGCACAACAGAGGCAAATAAATGTTATAGAGAAAACAAGTTGTTTTTTTACAAAAGGTGCATTTTTTTATAGTTAGGGTTAGATCATCTTTCTTAGGTTGTAACATGTGGTATGGGTAGACAGTTTGTCAAATAAGATACACTGCTGCCATTGGGAAGGAAATAAATAGAAATGAATAGCGTACTCGTATATCCGCTTAACTAAACCCTAGGGCATAACAAAGGCAAAGAAATGTTTTAGAAAAGTGAGTTTCTTCATTACAGATCTTTTTATATGTGGTACATTTAACAAAAATTCTTTAAAATTTTCGTGTGATTCAAATCAAACAGAAATTGAAAGCTTTGAAAAATATAAGCAAGACAATGATACCGTCATCATCCTTAATTAATTTGTACACTAGAAACTTAACTCAGAAATAGTTTTCTACCAATGATTAAACTCTTGAACTCAAAACATTTCACTAATCAAGACCTTTTGTTTTTTCTTTCAAAACAATACCTTTGTACGTCAAGAAAAAGGTTTTTTAGGATTAAGGGCAAACTTTGCCAATTCAAGTTTTCCTCTAAGGTGAACTGGGTATGTCAAAGCACGCTGGAGATAAATTTATTTCGTATCAACGTAATCCATTTTGATTTCAAGGACCGAGTTATCGTTGTCAGGAAGAAAGTTCTTCTGCGCTGTTACTGTTCATTAACTAAGTTGATATTGTAGTCAGTTTTGTACACTTTAAACAGACGAGAAGTTGTAATGGTTACTGTTGACCGCAGCAGTTGCCTGTAATTAACATTTTAATTTGAATGTTTGTTTACGCGTTGTTAAACTTGTTAACCAACAACAAATCCATTGAACAATTCCATTTTCTAAGAAGCTATAAGAAACAAGTACTTATGTAATGTATAATTAAATGCGTACTCTTTATCAAAATAATACAACTTTTATGGATTTATAAACGCATTTAGATTAAGTGCCTTTTTGTTAAGCGTTATTGTATTTCTTTTAATTTCCTGGCATTTTGGCAGCCTTTAGAGCCATCCTCTATCAAGACCACTGTATAAAAATACAGTGCGGATTTTAATCCGTAATCGTCCGATTCAAACAGAACGTTTATAATGAAAACGCATTATGCGTACAGATTTCCGCAATTGAAAATTTTGCCTCAAGTTCAAAGTGAGCATAACTTAATATTTTACGATCCCAGCGGGGCATGTGCTGTATTCAATTTCCGTTCAACCAGGGTCAAATGGATATAAGTGACCCTTTTCAGTCCAACATTCGATACCCAGTCCTTTATAAACAGAGATTTTCGCTTTACAAGTATCTACACTGTGCTTTTATTAGTAACCTTGGTATATTGAGACGAGGTCTCTTAATAGAATTATGTATAAATCAGAAAATTAGAGAAAAAATCTAAATCTATGGTACATACTGATCCAGTTTGTACCATAGATTTAGATTTTTTCTCTCCAAATCTATGGTTTGTACACTTGCCCTCCGTAAACGATCAAATTTTCTGTCAAATTTCTGTCAGATTTTCGTGTTTGTCATCTACCAAACCTTGTTATTTCGGTTTCAAAACGTAGTGATTACTTGCTCAATGATTTCGGTTCAAAATGATGTAAAATTAAATTCTTATTATTAGATGTTACTGTCTAACCTCAGTCCGGACCGAGATATAAGGGTTAAACATCTTAAAAATAAAAACTCTTATTTCAGGAAATGTATATATTTTTGCATGAAAAAAGAAGACACCACCTTCCATACAAAATTAGGCATTGTGTTTTATTTGATGGTCTGCGGCTATGTTTGATGCGTTTTACGTCCGGAAATGTATTTAACAAACTTGTTTGTCAAACAAATGAGTCAAATTATCGGGCTCATTTTGGGTGACTCTGACAAGTTGTTCATGCTTTGTTAAGGAAGAGTGCCTCCTTCTGACACAGGTGCCTTGGCACTTGAAAGAGGGAGCCCACCTTTAAATATCTGTTAAACTACTTTTGTTACAGAAATAATATTTTTTTGGGTTCCGTACCTCAAAAGGAAAAAACGGAACCCTCATAGGATCACTTCGTTGTCCGTCCGTCCGTCCGTCCGACTGTCAAGACCGTTTTTCTCAGGAATCTAATACTCAGGTCTACAGTCCCTTGGAGCTGTGAAAAAATCAAACTTCTAAGCCAAAGCAATCAAAAGATACAGCCGTTTATGCCGCAAATTTCCGCAAATTTTCGAAACTCGCACGGGAATCAAAACCTACAGGGTACTTCCCGTGAACTTAGAATCTTGAAATTTGGTACGAAGTAACGTCTTATAGTACAGATAAAGGAAAAATTGCGAAAACCGTAAATTTTTTGTTACATCATATAATCAAAAATATTTTACGGAACCCTCGGTGCGCGAGTCCGACTTGCACTTGGCCGGTTTTTTCATTTTTCATTTTCATTTTCGTTGTAGTTATTATACTAGTATAATAAGTGTGAAACTTTGGATGCTTATGTTTATTATTCAATCACGCAAAAATAGCAGAACTGAGTTGAATGAGGTATACAGCTATTTCTAAGACCTGTGTTTTATTGATTGATTTTAACCTAATTTTTTTGAGTGATCGAGTAAAAAATATCCAAACGTTTAAACATCCAAATACCTAAACGACCAAATGTACACATTTTTTATTTAAGTAGGTCTTTTTTATTTACGAATTTCAGAAATGTTTGATTTATAATTTTAACTTTTCGATTCGCACGAATGATCAAAGTTACGATGTTTTGCCTTTGGGAGAAATAATACCCAAGGAACAGCTTTTTTTCAAGAATCAAGAATTCTTAATATCTTAATTTTCTATTACAATCTTTTTGCGTCTCATTATTACTCTTGGGTTGATTTTGCTGCTATTTTCTTATTATATATTTTTAAAGTACCTTTACTAGGTACTCAATTTATAAGTTCATCATCATCTGCCTGTGGACGTCCACTGCTGGACATAGGCCTCTCCTAGGCTTATTGTAGCGTTCAAAGGAGGTTATTAGCCTACTGCTACCACGATGGCAAGACGGGTTGGTAGAGGGTTTGTTTCAAGTCTTCCTTCTCTTGCACAGGTGTTCAATGCGTCGAACCTCTTAGTCGAGTCTTACGACATCCCATTTAAGGGAGTGGTGACACTTGTATTCTTAGACCGTCAGCACACGGCATATAAGTTATACTGTCGTAATGTTGTATTTGATTTTAAAATTCCGTTTACATACGGTAAATAGCTTATTAACCACTTCAGGTACGAATTTGGAATACGTTTATGAAACTTTCACTGTTCCTAAATTTTAAAGCCAATTACAACAAAATATTATATTATAGTTAGCAGTTTACCAACTTTATAAGGCAAAACATAAACATATATAAATATACTTATGCAAATTGTAGACAATGTATATTAAGTATATGTATATACATATACCAAAAAAAATGTGTTACCTACTTATACATATACTTATACATATACTTATACATATATACATATATATGTATATTAAGTAACACATATTTTTTTGGTGTCGGTCAAAAAGACAGCCGTTAAACATTGCAATATGACTAATTTCGATATACTTTTATCTACTGCAGTTTGTTTTTCACCCAATTCCGTAAAATGTTAATGAAATAATAAATCTCAATTGTTTTCTTTGCAGGTAAGTAGCCGGCCATTTCCTTGGAACTCCGGCGAGTCTTGTTAATTATTTCGCCGAGACGAAATAAGTAACCGCAAAACAGGTAAGGTGAAGTACAGCATAAAGAAACACACAGTATTTTGTCTTAGACTCTTTCTTAATAAAAGTTTATTATTATTTTAGCGCGGTACGCAATACGCGGTAGGGCTGCCCACCAACATAGATTAGCCACTACCATACGCTTACTGGGTACAAAACTTTCACAGCGTGCGTTCTTCCACGCGGCGCATTCGAGCCTGAGGCGCTAGCCAAGCTCTCACCGACGTTTTGTAGGAAGATAAAATACTGTTTGTATATTTATACTGTGGGTGAAAGTTTTCTTTACATCTTTTTCATGTCGTGATATTTTACCGAGCATTCTAATATTACTGGCTACACAGAACTAATGTTTTATATAGAGTCTAACAATCATGTTATTCTTTCGCAAAAAATGAGGAATACATATTTCTTTGTGTTTCTAATTCAGATAGAATAAAATAAGGATATTTTTTTTATATAATAACTGTGCAGGCATTTGACCACCATCGTGCTTAATAAACAGGATGTGGTCTAAGGTGTTACATGCTTGCCCAGGAAATGCCTATTAATTCTCGCCTTGAAGAGGCCAAGGTTGTAGGAATCGGGGAACACATGAGCAGGCAGCGCATTCCATTCTGTAGCGGTTCGCATAAGAAATGTCTCAGCAAAGTTTGGTACGGACCGTGATGATGATGATGTTGCTATTGTATATGTATTTAATGATATCAAGTTGATATCTTCATTAGTTAAATAAGCCCATAGATGTGATCATGAGACTTTCTTTTATTTTTCGACAGGGAACACTAATACAATATCGCCAGAAATTCCATTTAAATGGCTGACATTTTGTCCAATCTGTCCATTACCTTATTACCAACGACGGTACGGAGACGGTATATGCGGAGATGGGGTGAGAGGTTGTTTGTTTGTTTGTGCAAACAATGTTACCATTTATCTCTAAAACTACTGGTCCGATTTTGATGTGGTTTGCTGTGATCGGTTCGGGTTTGATTGATGCATGTTCTTAGATAGGTGTTACGGTGACAACTCGCTAGGGGGCGCTGAACTAAACATTTGTTTTGCAAACCAATGTTACCATTTATCTCCAAAACTACCGGTCCGATTTTGATGCGGTTTTCAGTATTGGGTTTGGGTTTGATTGGTAAATTTTCTTATATAAGTGTTACGGTGACAACTCACCAAGGGGCGCTGCAGTAAACATTTGTTTGAGCTAAACTAAAACTACTAGTCCGATTTTGATGCGGTTTTCAGTAATGGGTTTTCTGTTGTACGATGTACATAATATCTATGCTCTCTAAAAAGTTTGAAATAAAAAGCACGATGGTTTAAAAGTAATTGAAAAAGGATAAAATAATTTAAAAACCTCCATCTTAATTATTACGGATAATTACGGATAAGCTGCCGTCACTATTATAATTTTCAGCATAAATATAAATAAATCCAATTATTCACGTTACTATAAAACTGCAAAACTATAGTTCATTTAATGGCAGCCCCCGACGGATAATTAAGTCAGAAGTTTTTAAATTATTTCATCCTTTTTCAATTAAGTTTTAAACGTCGTGGATTAAAAAAAAATACTTTTTATTGGCAAGACAGTTTTGCCTTTAGATTTATCGTCTGGTGGATTTAAAAAGGATTTGTATTGACTTCATGTACTTCCAAATATGTACGTAATTTCTTAACCTTTGATAATGTCTCTTTCCTTGATATGCACTCTAAATATTATCTACTATCCCGCTCGCACCCACGCAAGAGAGTGAGTTAAATTTTGTCCAAAGAATGAACGACTGGATGACATATTGTTTTTCCTTTCGATACCACCGCGACACGATCCACATGCGCTAATCAATAAAATTGATAATAAACATATTCGCATCGCTAATAAACTATAAAATAACTAATTGTGTACCTACAAGTGAAAATCTACGTGTTCCCTCCCAAATTAACTTAATCAAGCAATTGTGCTAGCTACACCAGCCGCCAAGGACCGTCAGGCTGAGCTGATCCAGAGATCTCTGAGACGTCACCATCATCAGCAAATCAAGTAAGTGTGCATGTCTTTTTCACCTGAACGAGCTGTGATTGTGTCCTTTGTTTCTCATCCTCTTGCAGCTCAGTGTTCCCGCTATATGTTACTTCTACGTGTTTATAAGTACATGAAATAATACTTCGTTTTCACGCTAGTAACCGCTCCATACAGTCCACTCGAAATTTAGACTATAACCAATATCGCCAGGTTGCAAGTATCATATTTCACAGAGTACTTAACATTTCTACAGTATCGGGCAGAAGTAGGAAAGTACTTGTTTCTATTTTTATTTCATTAACAAATGTCAGTGTTTAGAGATGATATAAGTTTTAAAACCACTCAAACAAGACCAAAAATGTTGAATAAACTAACGTCATCGTTTTTAGTCTCTTATATTAAAGCAACGAAAATAAAGCACTCAGTCCTAAGCAAATAGTCTCTTGAAATAAATACCCAAAATATATTTTTTTGCGGGAAATTGTTGCGGTCCTTACCTTTTTTTAGCAGTCTCACTGCTTTTTATCAGTATAACGGAGTTTTTGAAATAATACCCTTTCGTGAAATTGGCTTATTGTGATCTAAATGGAATGAATGCTCACATTTGTTTATTTCCTTCAAAGCATTTAATTTTACTGACTTTTTTTTTGTCAGAAAAATTGGTGACATGAGACTGTTTTTACCTAATGCTAACCAAAATGATAGCCAGTAGGGCAAGCACGAAAAACTATCGAAATAGTATCGAGTAAGTATCGAGCACGTAATGTCAAAAACTGTGTAGGAAAATGTAGTTCCGTTTACGTCCGGCAGGATCGCTGCTCAATATGTCATACATTTTTTTTACTTTATTACCTCGATACTTACTTAAAAGTTGTTCGTGCTAGGCCTACTGAAAGTTAAATCGCGTTTCACCCGGAATTTTTAACCACTTAGATAACTGTCCTTAAAAGAAAGTGATATCGATTATCTGATAGACTTTATTTGCGTATCCTTATTTGGGTACGTAATAATAATAATAGTTATTTGTTATGCAAGGCTGGAAAGTTGGTTATTTAGCGGCGAGTTACCTCTATTGAAATCTGAGCAAGTGAAGGATTCTAGGATAGAACCACGAGCGTAGCGTGGTTCGGCATGAGCGTAGCGTAGTAGTGGTTCAAAGATTGAATCCTGAGCGAAGCGAGGATTTCAAAGGTACAAGACGCTATAAACTTTTCTGCCGAGCGCAACACACAATTTTTCACCTCACAACAGCGAGGAACATTTTGTGGGTGTTTCCGCGGTCAACTTTCGGTAAAAAATTCTTTAAACATAAAGTTTAATCTAAATATACCTTATTCTCGTTGTTTTAATGATATAAAAAACTAAAATAATAAAAAAGGTAGTATTATAGGTAATTCAAAGTTATTTAAAGTAGGAATATATTGTTTCTTATTAATAAGAATAAAAACGATTCCGTTAATGTTGACACTGACATTTTATATATTATACAATTTAAAAATAAAGATTTATGTCACAGTCCGAAATCCAATTATAAGTTGTGAAATCTCACCTAGCCTTATATAAAATTCTCATAACAAACAGTTTAATCTTATTTTCATTGTGTTTATGATTCAATGAACTAAAATAATTTAATATAACCAAAACAGAGTATTATAATTAATTTAAAGCTATTTAAAATATGAATCAAATATAACAAAAAGGTCAATAGTGCGATTCGGAACGCATTATGACATATTTTTAGGTATTAAATTAAAAAAGTACTTTGCCGCGCTAGGCCGCAAAAACCGCCTACGCCTAAGCTGATTGACAACCTCCTTTTCAGAGCGTGTGAGGTGAAAAATAAGTTCCACACTTACTACACAAAAAATCGGAACTATGAACTTGTCATCTATTTTTATGTCATCTATAGGTATATAGTTACGAAAACGACATTATTTTCAAGATTTCCTGAAAACTACTGAATCGATTTCAGATGTCCAGAAAATGGGACCAATTTATTTATTTATTTGTTGTAGGTACACTTACAGAATAAAGTCATTACAAAACTTATAATCTATGCTAAATATATGAGACAAGACTTTAATCCAATAATAGCGTACACAGCATGCACAATTATTTTAAACTAATGCGAACCAAAAAAATAATAATAGAATTACAAAACTAACTTTTTTTTTCACTTTTAATCTATACTAATTTGGGCACAAACCTGATGTAATAGCGATTGAATCATTCCAATAATCGATAATCGTACCATTCGAATAATCGGTGAACATTCATAAAGACGAATTTGTTGACAAAACCTTCTTATTTTTCTAGAGTAGCTCGACTCTTATTATATAGGGTAACCTCTCAGTTTAGTATAAAACGGTTTTTGAAGTGTTCTGAATGTTATCGAACATTTAAATAAAGTTATTTTTACTTACTTTGAATAAAGCATTAACAAATGCGGTTCAAGAAAGTGAAATCCATTTCTAAAAACTAAGTGACATTAAATTCTTATATTCTCTCTTATTGTTATTCACCAACGTTTCAACTCCATTGTATTCATAAAATTAATTGAGGAATAGAACGACAAGTGCTTTTAGCTTAGGGCGAAACCAAAAGTAGAATATTTATACAAAATGTTGAATCTATGTCGCAGCCGTATCGTATAACACGCCGTATTACAAAACTAGACTTAAGCGCGTGCTACGCACGTGTACTCACTGGGGGTCACTTGAGAAAAAAGTTTTTCTGACCTTTGACCTCGATAAGGTCAATTTAAAGAAATAATTATATTTTTCCGGCTGTCTACAATTTTTTTTGTGATTTTTCAAGCTATTAGTGAAGGCTATATATGTGTTATACTCATGGCGCTGGAGGGAACATTAGAATGGATGACACGGGCCTTATATATAGAGATGGTGCGCCGGATTGAACAACGTCGCTGTTATGTAATGCGGCTTCTTCACGTTCAGCCGGATTATAGTCAGGATGCGTTCTACAAAGCGGCGCCCAATGTTTAGCTTTATTTTAGTGAAAACACAGTGAAATTTAAAAATCCCTAATTGTAATATCACGGCTTTGACAATATCATTGCAACATATCCAAAAAAGGTTATAAATAGTATTTATAAAAAACATTAATGTTATGAACTGAGCTTAAAAAGCTATTTTTTTGACTTTTTACAAACTTTAATGTATAATTTGATAGAATCAGGCGTTACTTGGCGGAAATCCAATATCTTAGTAGAAAACGAAAAATATGTAGCTTAATTCCGCAAGAAAAACTGTTGAATTAGACCGTGCAATACCTGGTGCTGGTAGCACGGTCTAACAACTCCTGAGGATGCTCCGTGTGTAGGCGAAACACGTGTAGAGTAGTCGGTGACGTGTAAGGTGTGTCACTGTGTGCATCTGCATTTATTTGCGGGCGGGCGGGAGGTGCATCTTGCATGTAAGTTTTTCTTGCGGAATTAAGCTACATATTTTTCGTTTTCTACTAATTTAATGTATATTTGACGACCTGTTTGGCGCAGAGGTACTAACCCCGCCTTCTGCGCCAGAGGTCCCGGGTTCGATCCCCGGACAAGGCGAATATGTGTGTGCATGAACATATCTATTTGTCTTGGTCTGGGTGTTTAATATGTATATTAAGTATGTATTTACAAAAAAAAAAGTATATATGTATGTTTATCCGTTATCTAGTATCCATAACACAAGTTCTTCATGAAACTTAACGTGGGACTAGATAATTGGTGTGATTGTATGCGAATATTTATTTATTTATTTATTTATAATGCATCATCTCCGTCCCTTTTTAATTTATGAGGTCATATTTAGTGGTCGTGCAAAATGATCTTTCGTCCTATTCTTCTCTGTCAGCCCTTATCTCCTTATTAACTCCGTTATATTCATATAATAACGCGTACCTACAGCCGTCCATATTTTTTGTGACTTTCTAGACTTAGCCATCCATTGTCTGTCATTTATCTCACAGTTCTCATAACAGTTTTCATTGATTATAAAAAATATGTAGAATTTTAATTAGAATTAATAAAAAATATATATAAATAAAAATGAATCGCCGAAATGTAAGTGTATAACTTCAGAACGACTGCACTAAATTGGATAATTCGTGTAATGTTGTGTTCGTTGTTGCTAGGACAAGGTTTGTATAAAAGAAAATAGTAAAAAGTATGGAAAAGCTTTTTAATTTTTAACGGCAACGAAGCGGGCGGAAAGCTAGTCTTTAATATATTAATTAAATAATAAGACAAAAACCGGAGTTATACCATAAAGTTATCCAACATCCTACGAAAATAAATGTGAATGTTTAGATGTTTGTTACTCAATCACCCAAAAACGAGGTAAGCGCTAATGGCCGTGCGTGACAGTCTGGCCGTATTCGATCACGTTTGTTAAGCAAAGTTCGGCCCGGTCAGGTGTCGGATGGGTGACCGTACAGTGGCATTATTACAACTGAGCGCTTCCGTGCTTCAGAGGGCACGTTAAACCGTCGGTCCCGGCTGCTGTCATTTGATTACAGTCGTTAAGCCAAGTCAGAGGCCTTATAGGCGGCTTGATAAACTCTGACACCAGAGGTGGCCACTAAACCTCACTCGATAAGAAGAAGAAGACGCAAAAACGTCTGGGTTAAAACATAGGATAAATATTATCCGGATTAAAGTTCCCCTAGGGATTTTCCGAATGTCCCAACAGACGAAGGCGCAGGCGAAAACTAGTGATTGTAAGAATGTAACACTTAAAAAAAACCCAAATTCTTACCTCACTATGAGATGTCATACACACAATAATCCTATTGTGTATCAAGTTTTCTCATTTGTAAGGTAAAGTTATATTTTTTTTTCAAGTTCGCTTTCAATGATAAATTCTCAATGGCGTCTATGAGAACTTCTAGTAAGTAAATCTTGTTTAAAGAAAAAAAGTCTCAAACTGGAGCAACAACGAAAATAACTATGAAAAAACAATAATTATCAGGAAACCCAATACAGGTATTTAATTAAAATGTTAAAGGATTTTTTTTAATATGGTCATTTAGAAAAAGCAATTCTAAATTCATAAGCTACATAATTTGCTCTCTCAAAATACAAGAATGTAGGTAGTTGGTGACAATTTCTGAGTAATTATGACAAGTCTTACCTATTTAATTTTCTGTCAGATTTTCGTGTTTTTCAATTTTATTTGACCGTTTGTGGGCTTTGCAACTATGCTAGTTGCGTTTCACTTCCAGAATATATACGGCGTTATAAACGGCCTAAAGACCAACAAACATTTGAAATGTACCTTAATTTGTATTCGATTATAATACAGTATATGGGTATAATAATTGACAGCGGACACTGCTTAATATTTAATACACTTTTAAAAGTACTTTAATTCTTATTATTATGTAACCCGCCATCTTAAAAGACAATTGTCATTTGCATCGATAGACAGTTCAGTTACTTACTTATCTGTGTGTCAAACATCAACATCAAAACACCAAACATTCACATTTTATCAATAAAATATAAAGCAGGGATAGAAAATCAAAAGCGGAGAAAAGTATTATAAAGGTGGCTTTAAAAAAGTTTTTATAAATTACAAGTCAAAAATCTCATCTACAAATACTTAGTAAAGTTAAATTGACAGAATCATGGGCATTACGGGATAACACAATTTGATTAAACTTTGCAAATGGCTTTAGAAAAAAATTCAATATATTTATTTTAAAATGAGACCTAATCTTAAACTCGTTTCACGTAAAATTTTAAAATTCCATCTATTTTTTTCTTCACTCCAAGATTTTCATCGGCGGAATGTAATAATAAACTTTTATTAACATTTTTCAGTGGTTTACGAGTATTTACATATACTGAAGCATGTAATAGGGGATTCTATTCACAAATAAACTGCTTTCTTGTTAATCTTAATCATTCTTAGACGGTAAATGTAGGAAAGTAATACTGACGGGGACTAAACTTGCGCTGAGATAAATCCCTGATGGTTCAACGGAATTAAGGAAACACCCGTCTATCGCCAGATTCGTTAAATAAACTCGGGAAAGAGAACTCTCTTCGTACAATATACTTGTTGATAAATCACTCAGCCTCAGAATTTAAAACAAGTGGAAGTGACGCGGGGAAAACTTCAAAGTCGTGCTTCGTTATGAAAATACGAGTATATTAATTGTACTTCAAGGCGCCCCCTAGACGCTCAGTAAATACTGTGATCCATCATTATGATAAATGCTGATTAATTTCATTTCATTATCGGAGTGAACAAGAAAGCCTACACATTCAGTATTTATCACGTCAGTATTGCAAAGTTTTTCATACAGTTCACATTCGTGAAATGAATGTGGAAACCAAAGCTAGTGTGGCTATTGGGTGCCCTTTAATACGCTTAACATTAATTGTCATAAAATGGATTAGTATAACAGATTTGGTATCCTAGTTTGTCTTATTCCTGTAGGTCACGTATAGGTAAGAAAAAGTGTTACTTAAATTACTTAAATTTCGTGGTATTTTTTTTTTACACAACTGAAGTACTTGTTGTAAAGCCATGTATATTTACTTATACTATTTACATACTTGTGCAAAGTAACGTTATGCTAATTACATATGTCCCAAGTCATCTTTATGACTATTTACGTTAAGCGTACTAAAATTTTAAGTATTCAGTTATGTAGAATTAATGTTCTGCGATTAAAAAATTATGCGTTATAACGTTTTTTCAATTTGAATTAGGAGTATTACTTTATGCTAATTAATATTGATACGTCAGTATTTACCACAATCTGCCAATACGAAATTGAGAAATCTAGAAATTCGCAATTAATACTGACAGTCGTCAATACACTAGACTACACGATCAGTATATATCACAAAATAAAATAAATAATGACGTATCACAGTATTTACGGAGCGTCTAGGGGGCGCCTAAGTGTACTAACTGTCATTTGAAAGTCTCTTGGTAAAATGTATATCGCTATACTTTTAGATAGCAAAAGTAGCTAGTAGTAGCTTTAAAAAGCTCGTGATATGCAAGTAAGTACTTAGCATCGTAATATAAGAACATTCTAAAGTTTTTGTTTTGTAATGTTCAGTTCTGCTAACATAAAAAAAGAATAAAAAAGTAAGCAAAATAAAACCGAGTGTGTAAATAAAAACCGACAAAAAAATAAGCCTTTTGGAGTCGGTGCCAGACAAGGCATCGATGGTGCATTCTACTTACACTTCTATACTTTTATTTTTCTTTCCTCATTTATATTTTATATTTTATTTTGCTCTTTGAAGTCACAATTATTAAAATAAGAATAAGTCATGCATTTACTTACACAAAAAATAATAACCCCCTTTTTAGGTCGGTTAAAAAGTAAATAAAGGTTTCCAAAAAAAATCAATCATCTTTTTTATGAACGAAGACGGAGAGACGCTTAGCCTCATTATACCTGATGTTAAGTAATCTCTCCCGGAATTCTCAATCACTGATGAGGTGGCTATCTTATCACTAAGTGCCGGAGCACAGCAATGCTGAAAACATTATGGTTATGGCATCAGACTTATATAAGATTTTGGTAGCTAACCAGGCTGACTCAACATATCCCACCACCACTAAACCGAATTCAATATGTACCCCCACTGGTAATCGAACCAGGGACTTGGTGTGCTACGTGGTGTTATTACTTAACCACAGAGGCGGTTTAATTAAAGAAATGTAACCTACTGAACAACCTTGATGCAGTAATGTTTGAATTATTTTAATTGCTATCATTTTTTCTCGATGAACACCCGCAAAAACTTAAGACACATGACATTATTGTACTAGTTTTTTGTACCTTGTAAGTACAAATGAGTTGTCAACGGCCAGTGATTAATTAGTATTAACAATTAAATATAGAACCAGGTGTATAAAAACGCGTTTAAATAAGTGAAGGTTTTTTTATATATTTATTACAGGCCTTAACATATTCAGTAGGCGTAAATGTATTTGGTTTCACAAGCAATGTAATGGAAAAATGTTTAATATTTATTCTCACTGGCGATACGGTAGATACTCTACCAACCGTAGTTCATTTAGTTAACCAACTTCAAGAAAAGATGGAGGTTCTCAACTCAAGTCGACTGTATATTTTTTTATGTATGTTTTAATATAACGTCGTCAGTTGTCAACCCATTTTTATAATTCTTTTTTTTATCTGAAAGAACATAGTTTAAATGTGGTCCCATAATATTTTTAGGAAGATCTGGCTAGTAACTTTTTCATAATACTGAAAAATATAAAAATATCCCGGCAGGGCGACATGAGACTAGTTGCTTTTTTCTAGTATATTTTCTTGTTAAATATTTATCACTGAAAAATATGTTTTGGCAAATACCTAGTCGTTTTCTAGATGACAACATTCAGTGTCGGGAAAAAGTGTGAAATAAAAAAATATAACCGGCTTGAAAAAGTAAAAAATATAACTTTTGGAGCCGGTGCCAGCTAAAAGTGGATATATATCCATATATTACAAAAAGTGTTTTCACCGAAAATTTTAATATTCTCAGCTTATTATTTCAGTGGAAAGCCATGGTTAATTCTTAGAATCTACTTGTAACATCTTTTCAAACATAATTCATACAAAGATGAGAAGGATGGTTTGAAAATATTTGTTTGATTGAACGACGGATACGGTACACACAATAGCTTTGAAATATTTAGTCACCATCGAAAATAGCCAGTAAAATGAGAGCAATAATACGCATAATTTAGGAACAAAAGTGTAAAACCGAGGCTACTGTATTCTATTTGAATTGTTTGCATAATCAGTTGAAACGTCACGTCAGGTATGTTATTTAACTTTTAAATACAGTCTAACTCTGTTACTAAGTATTTGTTTAAACGTCCAGCCAGGCATGTTAGTAGGTTGTATTTCAATAATTTATTTAGTTAGTGTCAAAGTGTAGTTACGTACGACAATTCTATGTAACGGAACATACTAATCGTGGTTTTGTTCGCAAAACGGTTCAACGGATTTCTATTAGTTAATCCCTTAGATACAGCTCGCATATACCTTTATGCACACTTAACTGTTAAGATTCAAAGCTTTTATTGGTATGGAATTAAGGTTACAAAATATCCACGTAAGATATAGGTATGAGTATTCTTCACAGGAATAAATATTGAGGATAACAGGATAATACCGCTGATCTCTCCGAGTTAATGAGAAAAAAGTTTCGACAATAATTATTCTTCGTGTAATTCTGTTTTGCCAAGTACATTCTTAATGTTTGTTTACTTCAGATTAATAACTTAGTAGTTAGTTTCTGATGACTAAGGCTGAGTTAACCGATTTATGGTCCAACTCCTATACATTTTTCCACCGTTAAAGTTAAAGTTATCTTTAATATTTTACACAAGTACACATTCGCTCTAGTATCATTTATTTTCTACAGTATTAATTCTCTTATTTCACGTTCTTGGTACCTCTGAAACGGGTTTTTACCTAAATTTGTAAGCAAGAGGGCCCTGGTGATCTGTGGCACAGGATCTTCTTGATACCAGGGACCAGTCTCTCACAATGCAGGTCTGATAATATTGTAACCATCTAGTTAAGTACTTAAGTACCTATTGTGGAAAGAAAATAAATAAATTAAAAAAAATAGATAGTGGTATCCACCCTAAGTAAACATTTCTTAGCAGGTAATATTCAATAAGTAATTATTCCCTCACTGATGAATTCCCACAAGGGCTTGTCTAGATAGGAATTCATGAATAAAGATTAGTATGCTATGGAGCGTGTCCTATTGAGAAAAAACTAAGTTAGCGAACACAAATGGTATAAAACTTATGGCATTAGAGACTATATTCTAAGTCGTTCCACCAAAACGTTTTATACTCCACTCAATCTCGTCGTGGGTAAAAATGGTAGTGTGCGCTAGGCCTAACACGGAGTGGCTACGTACTCTTTGACTCCTCCAGGTCCTTACGGAGTTATGACTTAGAATACCGATTTCGAGGAGTATTTTGAAGAGGTTTTCAATGAGGTTTCGTTAAGTCGAGGACGAGTAAGTTTTGGAGGAACGACTTAGAATATGGATGTAAGGACCGATAAGTTCTGTATAGCTTATATGACAAATCATTTGACAGTTGTGATATGAAAAATATGTCAAATTATCTGCCATATGCCATAGCTATCCAGAACTTATTAGGCAGTGGTGAAACAGGCCCTAAGTAATTTGGTGCTAGTAATTTGGATTAAAAACATCAAACGTTGCAGTGAAACCGAATGATTACAAAGTAGCAGCCTCCTGCGACTTTCCCTAGACCATCAGATTTAATCGCAACATTGAAGCAATGTTGATGGACGGAGCTACACAGTGTATAAAGAAAAAGTATTTTTTTGATACACACAAACAAAATATTTTCTTATGCGTGCACGTATATTATTTCGCTTACAATGTTTTTTTAACATTGCTCAAATTGTATGACCTAATCTTGTTTTGCGACATCTTAAATTCGACATTTTTGTAGCCATATTTCTTTAAAAGGAATGTAAAAGCTATAACTGTCTATAACTGTAAAAAAAATCTCAACGATCTTCGACAATCCTAACAATGTTGTGGATTTGTGGTTCCAGAAAATGTCAAATTCAAGGTGTCGCAGCGTAAAAACCGCCCCACAGTTTTTTTTCTTAACGTTTTATTTATGTATGGCTGGGAGACTCTTAGCCTTCATCATACCTGATGTTAAGTATTGATAAGGCTGAAGATGGAAGCGAGCCTCTCCCAGAATCCCAATCACTGAGGAACTTATCTTTAACTGCCGGAACACAACAATGCTGAAAACATTGTTGTTATGCCGTCAGACTTTAGACTTAGAGACTTACTTAAGATGGTGGTAGCTAGCCAGGCGGACTTACAACAAGTCCTATCATCAAGCAAACCGAATACAATGTGTACCCCCGCTGGGAATCGAACCCGGGACCCTTGGGTCTGATACCGGTGGTTGTACCACTAGACCACAGAGGCAGTTTGCAAATTCTCTTAACCGTTGGTGGATCAGCCTATCTGTATGGGGTGGGTTTTTTAAAAGGGAACCCGATGAGAATCGTTATGTATGTGCCCTTCGCCACAGCTACACAAACAGAAAAAAAACGACAAAGAAATTCAATAATTGGAAAATAGACGACAAAATTGATATTTACAAGATTGAAAAAATTTTGATTTGTGGTTAACGGTGCTGGTTTCATAATCATTAAGTATTTAGACACTTTAAGTTATATACATTGTGAAACTGTTTGTTGACCCCAATAAAAAAATAAAAAAAATAAAAACAAAAACAGAAGACAAATTGTGAGGAAAGGGAATGCACGTGTGTGCAGTAGCAAGTATGGTCCAGGCTTGGTGTGTGGCTTTTGCCGGTCAGCAAAAACACCGATTTTCAGCCGTCACCCTGATCGCGGTAAGACGACTGAGATAAGATTTGTAGCGTGATGTGACTTTAATTCTTCTCGTGTTTTTTTTTTGTTCTATATATTAGATCCTTTTATTTATAACTTGTGGCTGCTCGCGGTTTCACCTGCGTGGTACCCGTTCCCGTGGGAATATCGGGATAAAAAGTATCCTATGTTCATAACCAAGCTATCTACTATATGTGTACCAAATTTCATTCAAATCCGTTCAGTAGTTTCGGAGCCTATTCAATGCAAACAAACAATCTTTCCTCTTTATAATATTAGTATAGACAAACAAGCAAATAATTAGAATCGTCACACCAAATAACTACAAAACATACAAACAAATGTTATGTTTAATATTTATATAGATGTTACAAATAGCTTTATAAATATATGATGTTTATTCTATCAGTAGCTAAACAATAACACAAATATAAACTCGCCCTGAAATCGTTCAACTATTAAGCTGAAGGTATTTGTGATAGGATGTTTGAATATCCCTCAGATCGAAGCATTGTCCTTAGTTTATCCCTTACAGATGGTCCTTTATGTATTTTGTCTATTGTTCAAACAATTATATATATAATATAATATTATTTAAACCAAAATGATAATTTAAAGAATTATTACTTACCAATTTACTTATATAAATCAATTTCTGGCATTAATATTACACATAACAGGTAAGGTTTTGTATTTAATAGCATTTCGTCGAATTATTGTATTTTTTTTAAATAATTTAATAGAGGAAGGTGAAGCCACGAAAACAAACATAAATAAAATTTTAAATGTTTTTTTTTTCTTGAGATTTTCAGAAATATTGTAATGAATTTAACTTCATTAAAAGCATACACAATACTTATTAATCTTTTATATCAATTCACATAAAAACTGAACCGAACATCACGTTCGTTGGAAAAGAGGATTAATTGAATGTAACGATTTTAACGATTCCATACATAAAAACCAAGTAATTCTTAAGTTGCGGAAAATAAAGCAAAATGTCGGTTAAATGCTTAACTATAGGAAATCGTCTATGCTATTTAGGCAAATTTAACGATGGAGATTTAGCCATAAATATTACAAATTTAAATTTATCATGATTTGCTTGCTTCTACTTCTACTCTTGCTATGTTGAGAACAAAACCAAGCTACGAAAATACTTGTAAATGTATGCTAGCTAATGCAAGCGTTTCATTTTTCCAACCTATAAACAAATTACCCTTACATTAACCCTGAGTCAAGAAAAATGCAGTTTAAAACGACCAGTGAACTGTAAAACGGTATAAATATACTAAAATATGATCTACATCCTTCGATGGTCCTTTCATTAAAATTAGGTCATCATTATTGTCCATTTTCACGTGGATTTGGGGGTGTCCGTGCGTTGAAGCCCGGCCGATAAGCGCAGCCGGAGCGCGGATGCGGCGTGCGGCATCGGCGGCAGCGGCGGCAGTCACAGTCGGTTGGCACGCGCGGTCACACGCGCCCCGCGGCTCGCCCGCCCGCCGCCGCTCACGCGCCCGCGCCCGCGCAACCACCCTCACACCCCCAGGTAAACGCAACTGCAACTTCCACCAACCCCGACCCTCGCCTCAACTAACCATGTATCTCGAACATACACCCGGTCTAAACGTGATACTTATTTGGAGTGGAAACAAAAATTCAAAGTGTTTTGTTGTCAACGATTATTTTAGTAGTGTGAACAGATGTGTTTCTAATGACACCTCGCCATCAGTGTATTATTGTCCAAGAGTACGCGGCTCGTTTCAGCTAACACAATAACATATTTCACGTTGTTAATTACCGAGATTACACTGAACCTCATTACCAAGAATTTTACCATGTTGTATATTAAGACCTTGTTAGAGAATCCGCTTACCTTAAATTAAATATTCCGCTTCAACGTCAAGGGAATAACTTGAAAATACAGAAAGTTGCTCTTCAATTTAAATCAAGCTTTGCATTTAGTTTTTAACTTTCTCGGTACAAGGTATGGTAAATTGGCGTTTAGAGCCACAGATATTGCTTTGTTTAATGGCGAACATTAGCCAAGGCGTCTATGTGTTATATCTTCGTCATCGTTTGAGATAACGACCCTCTTATCTCGCGTTAAACCTTGAGATGAACCTAAACCTGGTGCTATCAAGATTATAAGCCATGCTATATGAGTAAATCTAAATGAAGAAGAAGATGATGAGAACGAAGAATACAGAATACATGATTGGAGTTTCATAAGGCGCTCGATAGAAAAATGAAGATTAAACAACACGAAGTTAAAGATTGACGCAGTAACACACTAAAATTGGATAAGTGCAAAGACGTTGTCGTAATGTTAACGTGAATGTTCCTACATTTCTGGGCATGATTCTCCATTCAAACACTAAGGTAATACACAAAGCAATAATATTTAATACACACGAGGTATTTTATAATACACGTTCCAGCTTAATTGATTCATGTGTAATGAACAGTTGTAATTGAATCAAGAACTATACGGATGAAAGTGCTTTCAGTTAGTTGTAAAAGGACAAACAGAATGGATAAATTGAACCTAACTTTATCTGTGACTTTAAAAACTGACTGACGTTGAAACTTTATTTTAAGACTATTTTAATAATTTTTTTTTCATATTTCATTTTGGGAAACAATACTCCATGCGCATATAGATCTACAAATAGGAAACAAAAAAAAACCGGTCAAAAGCGAATCGGGCTCACTTTATACATCATCGACATACCAAACCAAAAGCAAATTAGTATAAAATCACTTTTTACGATTTCCAAAAAAGTATGCTATTAAGAGATATTGTTTTTTTTTTTGTAATCTTTACATAAACTTCTATGACATAGAATAATTTCAGATTTTTCTCTGTGTAAAGCGGAGATAAGGGGGGGAACGGTATTTTTTTTTCAATTTTCATCAAATGTCGAAAACTATACGGCTTAAAAACAAAAGAAAAATGTTTAAGACTGTATAAGCAGCGTTCTTTCATATGATACCCCACATGCCCTGGTAGCCACACTTTGAACTTTTAAGAACCCCTGTCAGTCCCTGTTGTAAAGAAAATATATATTTATATCTCTCTTAATTGCAAAATAGTTGGGCAAACGTAATCTAAAACTATTCAAAATTTCAAGTTCATAGCATTAGTACTTCTTGAGATATCCATCTATGACAGACAGTCAGACAGAGTAAGTCGCACCTTAAGGGTTCCTTTTCACCATTTTGATGCGGAACCCTAAAAACAGTTAAGTTTCCAATTACAACAAAATCTACAATAAATACAAATATTTGACGATCAAACTGATTGCATTGTTTAATTAGAGTACCTATTAAGTTTCATTCATATATTCTTTTTTGTCCTTATCTGAGTAACTTCAGCTATTCACAAATAACATTCAAATATCATCATCTAAGTGGTCGTATCAATCTCAATTTCTGAAAGTTTATACGTGGATAATACTATAAAAACACCTAACATAAATACTCTTTTGTTGCAAAACAAAAGAAAAATATCTGACAAGATTTAATCGCTGCATAAAAGAATTAATTAAAAGTGTTCAGTTAACTTTGTTTGCCCGTCTATTGCAGGCTAGATCTAGGCTAGGTCTTATGGATTTGTAATTATCTAACATTAAGGAGTTATTTAATAACATTTTTTAAACTGAAACACAAAACTATTAAATACATGTTTTGACAATGCGAAATGATCGGAGTGCATCACTTTATGACATATTTTCTATTTAAACGTAGGTATATGTCTTCTCATCATCTGATAATCTTATATATATTTACAGCTTTATATTGTTTAGACTTGAACTCAAAACCTTCCTACATCATTTATACAACAAACAATCTCTAAGCTTATCTAAATCTAATTTATTTTCTAAGATTAAGATCTCAGTGTCATTTTGGCACCGCCATCATTAATTTTCTAGATTGCAATATATTATTTAATCCTCTCATGAAGCAATTTACTACCTATTCATAATATAAAACCACTTTGGAGTTTCCCAATATCTAGTTTTATAGGTTCTTAATTCCTAAACGACAGATAAACGAGACATAAAATCAACTTAATTGGTTTCAATAGTATTTTACGATTGTTACGTTGCCGGAATAATTTAGCATGTAATGCTGTAGTTTCCCTCGTAATAGATTAGAAGTTACTCTATTTTAGCCATTTTCATTAGTACAACTTTATACATTATCCTTTTAAAATCTATAGATCAATAGGCGGTGTTTCGTATTGGCAAAATTACAATGCAAATGTAATTATCATTATTCATTACATACCCAAAACTGATTATATAATGTAATCAGTTTTAGGTATGTAATGGATAATTGTTATATGTTTCGCTTAATAAGATACATATAATAGAATAGATATAATAAACAATAGTTCACCAAGGGCAATGGTAATGAATAAATAGGTATTAGATAGTATAACATTATTATGTTATGACAATGGCCAATTTAATCGTATTAAAAGCTAATCTTGTGGCCTACAAGACAGGCTGTGGTTGAATCAAATATCAATAATTGCAGTGCATACGAATGACTTCACGTTTGCCTTAAAAACAAAAAATATCACAAAACATCGCTGGAGTGTAACTTAAATATCTAAAAATATGTTTTTTACGCTGGTTGTTCACCCTACCTTTAACTTGACTTTACATCACTTTAAATTTACTGCTAGAGAATGGCTTAGGCGTTAAATCCGCCTCTTCTGCTTATAGCAATGAAGAAAATTAAATATTACTGTAAGTACTTAACTTCTCAGGCCCTGAGTTATAAGATACAATAGATACTTCATTGTTCTCTGAATACCAGTCTCTGCTAGTCCATAATCATTCATTACAAACTAGCGTCCGCCAGCGGTTTCCCCCGCGTGGTTCTCGTTCCCGTGGGAATATCGGGATCAAAAGTAGTCTAAGTTACTCTTCGTCCTTTTAACTAAAATCTAGCCACAAATCAAGACGACTAGTTGCTTAGTTAGGGCGTGAAGGAAGGACAAACAATCACAACTTCGCATTTATGATAATTGGTTAAATTAATTAACTAGCGGCCGCTCGCGGTTTCATCCGCGTGGTTCCCGCTCCCGTGGGAATATCGGGATAAAAAAGTATTAATTGTTCATAATCAGAATATCTACTATCTGTATACCAAATTTCATCCAAATCAGCTTTGTAGTTCAACAAAGAATCAAATCTTTCCTCTTTTTAATATTAGTATAGATTAGGATATTAGTAAGGATTCTTAATATTTTTAAATTAATTATTATTAATATTAATAAATAATAATAACTTTTTAATATTATTTATTATTATAGTTAGAATAAGAATTAGGATTAGGATTCATAGCCACTTTAATATGATAAATTTATAACTAAATATACTGTTTACTTCCCATCATGAATACCTTAATAAGGTGCAAGGTACAAAAGTCAAATAAGTTGTATATTGTTGAATAAATAATTCATGAAACCTTGCTTAAAACAATTCTCTATTTTAAGGAAAGAATAAAACATGCAATTCCTTTTAAAGAACAGGCCATAACATACATATTTGATAGGGAATTCAAAACATCTTCAGAAAAATATCTTTACTGCCAACAGATATCTACATAAAACTGCGAAAGTGTTTGTAAAACTTTGATGAATGTTCAAATTAATGAATAAATCAGTAAACATTTAATTAAATGCTACTAGTTTAAAAATAGCTGTGTAGTGTCTTAGAATAGCACTACCCCCTCTCATCCCGTGGGAGTCGTAAAAGGCGACTAAGGGACTCGGGCTTCAGGAGACGGGCAGCAGCGTCTCCTACATACTTGGCCATACTGCGATCGCCAACCCGCCTGCCAACCGTGGCGATTATGGCAAACCCCCCCTTTTGGGGGAGGCCTATACCCAGCAGTGGGTGTTATATGGCTGAGACGACGACGACGAGTTTTAAAATTAATAACTTAAAAAGATGACTTAAAGCTCTGTAAGTAAGAATAACTAAATCTTTCAGAGGAGCTCGGTGGCGCAATGCTTCACGCGCTCGGCCTGCGAATGTTGAGGTTAACAACTTTCCCAATGGTCGGTCAAATTTGCTATCTCGAGCTCCTCCGTGCTTCAGAAGGCACCTTCAGCCGTTGGTGCCTGCTGAATTTGCAGTTGTTAAAAGCCACAATCTACAGCCCATTATCTTCCATGAAGTAGCCAGTGCCCAGTGGGGACATCAATAATGACTGATGACGACTAAATCTTTAAATTAAACAACCTCGAATAGTACACCCTTGAAATCGAATTCACTTAACATACTCGCAAATTCTTTCTATGAAATTCAGTTTAAATGCTAACTCATTTTGTTTTGAAAGAGAGAAATTTGTGTGGCCTAAAGTTGTTATGCTAATCCACAGTATTACTTGTTAAATTGATTCCTTTGTCAAAATGTATAACATGTTTTTTTTTTTCAATAGAATTTAGTTAGTTTAGCCAGGTAGTGGTCGGTAGTTTAGTAACCACTACATTAATCTTATTTGTACGAAAATTATCGGTAACACACGTAGGAACACACAATGCTTTTGATACCATAAGCTCTTCAACTGCGCAAAAATTAAAACAAAAATCTTTCCATGCTAATTTTTTTGCATAATTGGTGTAGTGTTAGGTTCTTTTGTTTTAAACTTTTAAAGAAAAGAAACAACACTTATTATTATAAGTTATTATTTAGACGAGACTTTAAAATTTAAAGTAAAATAATTTACAACAAGGACATAAGTATTAAAATTTTAACCAGGAACCCATAAATAACCCTGAAAACCCTATGCGTATGGTATAAGACTTTTTCATTTAATCTGATCGGATTTTCTTCCTTTTGAATCTTACCTCGAAGAAAAGATATAGTACAATGGAGCGTTTTCTTTCACAGTGAAATAAATAGCTTTATGGGATGGAATATTTTTTACGAAACAAAGTAACTATTTGTTTGGGTTTTGTGAATTTTGCTTTTTGATGTTGAATATTCGCAATACTTTTCAAACATTATCCCATAATGTTCAGTCGGTTATAAGTAGGATGAGTAAACTGATGCAGTGTTATGTTAGATACAATATTATCAGTCAGGTGAGGCTCTATTAAATTATCTTTAGTTGCAAAGTTATATCTAAGTTATAATGGCTGTTCGAAATTCGTGTACAATCGGGGAACTTTCCGGTAGACCAGTAGTTTTTTGGAAACGTTTCCTTGGAAAGTACTAAGGTTAATGAAAGAAAATTTGTTATTCATAGTCATCATCACCTCAAGCAAAAGTGCAGTCTCACTGAACACAAGAGGTTAGCAGTCTGTCACGTGTCGCCACCCATTTGCGCGAAACACTTAACAGTCCATACACATTCCCAAGTATGATTTTGAGTTTTTTTACGTTGTCATGGCAATGTGCCTTTGGCCAATCATGCCCCTTCTAACCTTTAAAAAGAAATCATTTGATAGTGATGTTGCTTCCGTTAAAGCTGTTAAGTTTCTTGCGGCCGTTCTTCTTGTCAGTTAAAAGATGCCTTGAATGGTTGGTAGAGGAAAAAATAGACGATTCGAAAGCACTTATCTATAAGTGATACTAAGGGCTCGGTAGATTAATAATACAAAAACATATCGTACACAAGACTACAAAATATATTCAAGTATTCTTAACGTTTGTTGTAAAGACGTCACATATGTTAACATAATCTTTAGATTTCATGTTTCAGTATATTCTAAACATTCGTTTGAGTCATTCGAGGTTTGTTTTCGTTTTATATTCATACTTATATGTGACCACCTGTTTCTATCATAACTGACGCACATGTTATTATGATTTTGTAGGCAGAGATATTACTTACTTTCTTTAATAATCCTCCGCTTTATTTTGAATGATGTAGTTGCTTCATAAATAATATTGAAGATTATTCTAAGGAATCATGATTTTTGATGATTTAGTGAAAATCAAATAACCGGCAAAATATTTTTTCATGAATTTCACCGAAAATTATTGAAATTATTCGTGTGTGGAGTAGGTTTCTTTTTTTTTAACTTTTGGAACAAAACCTTATGAATTCTTCATTGTCATATAAAAGTTGATGTCAGTTGTCAAGACTGTTTGATCCAAACTTTAATCGTTATAATTATTTTAATGTTTCATCCAGGCTAGCAAGAAATGTTTCATCCTTTCTATTCGAAAAGCGTCATTTTGTTACCCGATAAGCGCGAGCAAAGTAGCTCTTTTCTGTATGAGAGTTTTTAGCGGACAGAAATGAATTTTAAGGTGGAACATGCATCGTTCATAGAAATCCGACGAAAATTTTATGAATTATTGGCTGTACGGCACGCAAGTAGGCCCGCGCACACTGAAAAAAAACAAGAGAATTCTGTTCGTAATCAGAACATATTTAAATTATTTTATTTTACAAAAAACGTTATGTCATAAGTTTGACATTATATTAACTCCTGAAACAGTAAAAATAGCAGCTAAATACGTCATACAAACATTTTTTCATAAAAGGAGATAAAAAGTAGAGTGAATCACGCTAAACAGAGCAACACTATTTTTCGATTGGGCGATGTAGTTTGAATCCCTCACTGCACTCAGAATCTCGCCGTAAAATATTATTTTGCTCCCTTGTAATTAATAGTAGATTGTCTACTATTAATTATGACCATAAACTATTAATTATGTACATTGTAGATTTTTCTGGGCTGCTATTCTATTCATCCTCCTCCTCATTTACAAAATAAAAGTAATAAAGTTAGTAGTAATAATCGCCCACTGTATAAATTTTTGTATATATTCTTTAATGCATTTTCAAATCTTTTGTATAAAAATAGCTAATATTTCGTGCAGATGACAGCTCGACGTAAGTTAATTAATTTATACAAAAATGTTCCATACATGTTATGGAATAGTGGAATTTAGTGTTTCGAGAATCCTAACATCCAAATCCTAAAATGCCTCGCTTAAAATGTATAATATTCTGTCTCTGTCTCTGACAGCTATTAACTAGGTTATGTATAATTTTGCACAATAGGCTTTTAATATTGCCTTGTTTATTTATAAGTCTGGGTCTTAGGAGGATTAGTTTCAGTCACTGAAGACAATGATTAAAAAATACTAAAAAGCTTTCATTCGTTGTATAAAAAACTCAACTTCTAAGTTCAAATAAATTGTATGTTAACCCTATAGCTGCGGATGTTTAACCCTCGCTCGGCATTTGCTACTGATTGTTAGTCAAAATGCCCTGGCCTTGACCGCGATATAAGCATTTGATTATTGTGACCTATGATGATTAATATATCCGGGTGTTGTTATCGGTTTGAGACGGTAAGGTCATTTACACTATCGGTATTGAGATAACATTACTGAGGAGATCGAGATTTTTACACTTTATCAAGCAGCGAAATATATTAACGTGAGGGATATAAAAACAGGTTTTACAAATTTAAAACAATAATGCAAATTTATTTTTAAACTGATCAGAAACCATTTTTATAAGTTGAGAAAAGGTCGCCATAGTTCAAAGTCCTTTGATTATTTTTAAGAACTCATCTCAATATTAAATTAATTCCCATTAAACTTCGAGGTTTCCCGGATAAGTAATTAATACACGTAATCTTCTGTGTCAGTTGAATTAAATCAATTCAATACCAGAAAGTTTAAAAATAAAGAGAATAACTACATGACATTAAGAACAGATATAGTTTCTAATAGTTGCTATTTACGTCATAATGTATTTTTTTATAAAATTTGGTGATTATGGGGAATGGACAAAACAAAATATTGTTTTATACATTGGTCGACCTCCGTGGTAGAGTGGTACGTACACCGGTTTCAAGGTGTCGCCAACTCTGAGGTCCCGGGTTCAAATCCTAGTAGGGGAAAATTTTTGTATGATTAATACGAGCATTTGTACCTGAGTCATGGACGTTTATATGTATTTCTACACAAAAATACTGAAATATATATAATTATACATATTTATATCCGTTACCCTAGTATCCCATAACACAAGCCTTACAGTGCTTACTTTGGAGCTAGGTTAATTGGTGTGAGTGTAAGAAATATTTATTTATTTTTTGTTTAATTTATTTAAGCGTGATGTTCACATCTCAGTATGTTTATGTAACAACACACGCAGAGCTCAAAGTCTTCATCATAATCTCAAAAGTAAGTACGCATATTCACAAAGGCGTGTAAGTAATACATTCGAAAGCCTTCACTGGAAACTCGTGACAGACGTATTTGCTTGTGCCACGAGGTCTTGAATTGTTCTTATGTTTGTATGCTAATACTAATGGGCTATACAATTTATTATAAAAATAGTCGAGCATTCTTTTGAAAGGCATTATTGTTTCAAATTGTGTTTTATTAAATTCAATGTTAAAGCAGCTATGTAAACGGCAAATTCGAATACTATTCCGTCTTTTCCAGAATTATACATGTTCCCGTAATCGTAAGTAATAATTTTCCCTTTTACTCGTATTAAGAGGCGGTTATATGCTTCAAAGCAAGTGGTCCGAAGGCTATTTGTAAAGAGAATTATGTTGTTAAATGTCGTCATCAGCCATTTTTATGTCACCGCTGCTGGGGCACCTACCTTTTGTTATGGATGTATCCGGAGAATGGATCATGTCCCACCACACGGGCCCAATGTGAATTGGTGGGTTTTAACGGCTGCAAATGCAGCCGGGATCAACGACTTAACGTCCCTTCCGAAGCACGGAGGAGCTCGAGATAGTAAAATTTTGGTCACCCATCTCGTGACCGACCATAGCGAAAGTTGCTTAACCTCAACAATCGCAGGCCGAGCGCGCGAACCGCTGCGCCACGGGCTCCTCCTGTAAAATGTACATTCCATAAATATATATTTGTTTTGTCATTGATTTGACAACTCGTGATATGTTTGACAAATAGTTTATGATAACTTTGGACTAACACATGTCATATTATGTGACGAACTAAATAGAAGCACAGTATTTAAACCTAAAATAATAACCCCAAAATATAAATATTTTACTAAAGTTTGGAAATTATGGAAGAAAATCCAATATAAAAGTGCTACGAATTTACAAAAGCAGTAACTCACAAATCATATTTCCAAACTTAGCGATATATAGCAAAGCTTGTAGTGTCAAAACCGGTATAGAATCATTGACAAATGTTCACAGCTCCAACGTAGCGAATACCACATTATTTAAAGTGACACGCGATTGTATTTCGGCTGTCAGGGCTGATTCAGCGATTTGTGTAAAAGAAGAACCTATATGTTGGCTATCAAAGTATAACTCAACTTTTTTGTCGATACGAATTCAGAAAAAGGTCAGGTTTTCAAATATATTTTATTATTAAAACCTTTTCGTGTTTGACACCTCCTTAATTTCCTCACTGCTCAATAATAAAACAACCTCCTTAATTTCCTCACTGCTCAATAATAAACGTGACTATTTTTATACATACATTTTCATTTACCAAAACGTATTACAAACTATTATGTTAAGTAAAGTTGAAAAATAATGCCTAGCCTCAATAGTTTAAGAAAATATCACCAATCATAACTAATGATAGTAAACACGAAAGAAACTTTGTCTATTAACTTTTCCCTAATTCACGTGGCATTAAAAATAAACAGGATATAACCAAGAGGACTTATAAAAATTCCGAATCCTTGTGGGTGTGAATTTTTTGGCAAGATATTAAGTCTAAAACAGTGTTGTTTAAAATTACATAAGTAATCTCGTTACCAACGGGTGAGCGGAAACAAGCGAACGAAGGTTTTTCATTATGCTCCAACAATGTTTGCCTGACTTGAAACAGTTACGAATTATTCATACAGATTATACACATTCACTTTGATTAGGTTCCAACGTAAGATACAAATCATATAATTTGCAGGAATAAAAAACTTTTTATAAAAAAAATTAAAACCGACTTCAAAAAGTAAAAAATAAAACTTTTGGTGTCGGTGCCAGCCAAGGGATTCTACATTGCATTTCTATTAACTATATTTTTTTGATTCTTTTTTTTTATTTCACAATTTTTTGTTACATCATGTGCCGTTATGATATATACAACAATGATGTCATCTAGGTAAACGACTACTTGCCAAAACATAAATTTATTTCTCAGGATTATGAAAAAACCACTAGCCACATCTTCGTAAAAATTATGTGGCACCACACTAGAACTATGTTCTTTTAGATAAAAAAATAATTATTAAAATCGGTTGACAACTGACGACGTTATAATAAAATATGCAAAAAAAGTCGACTTGAGATCCTCCTCTTTTACATAATACTTTTGTCCCGATATTCCCACGGGAATGTGAACCACGCGGGCGTTCGCTAGTTATAAATATAATTAAAGAGGCTGTGGTCATAATAAGAAACCTTGTGAAGAAAATGAATGATTTTGCTCGTCACAAAAATAATTAAGTGTCCCAATATTTCACCTCACGGCCATTTTATTATAATCACAAATCAACCATGATAAAATTCATAAATCATAATGTACATACCACTTGAAATAAAACCAACGCCTTCCGTAAAATTAGAATTCATAAGAAATAAATAGATATTTTTTTTAAACAAAATCATGGTTCTATCACTATCAAAGACACTAAAAATCCTATTATAATGTACCTACAATTTAATAACCAACAATGTCTAGGTACATTCTATTTATCTGGCTCAAAGTTGAAATATAAATACACTCAAAATACTGTAAAATCATATGTCAAGAAAGTTATAATAAACTTAACCAGAACTTCTAAAACAGTAAACCCCAAGTCCTGTAACGGAAATCGAACACTTGACGTCAAAGGCGACGTGAATGGATCGAGATTTAAAGTACAACTCTTGGTATTAATTAAATTCGGAGCTAAGGGAATAGACGCCCGTTTTAACACAATAATCTACATAAGTCAACAGAAATTAGGTTTCAATTCAAAACATGTTTAGGAGTCAGTTGCTTGGAAAATGGATAAAGTAATGGATACGGTTTTCAATGCCTCTTAACTACCTATTCCGGAAAGAAACTTCTTCAAATGGCTATGAACAATGAATTCGGCTAACTTGGGCGAATGTTTGTTAGAGCATTAGTGGATGAACAAGGGCATAATAAAAGAGAAATTGGTATATTGGCATTCATATGAATTATAGTACTTCATGTCTGTATCGGTGTCTACTACACCAAAAAGCTATCAATCTAACATAATACCAGTATAATTTACAAACGAGAGACTAAACATTTGGATTTACCCTAATTTCAATTATAACTTAAAAGTGTTATTTGTTTTTCACATCATATACTTAACTGTACCATAACCTTTGAATACACTGTTAGAAGGTTCTATTATACTATGGTCATGGTCATATTTCGTGTCCATAATTCATCGGTTTAGGATACTCCAATACCTGTAAAAATTAGCTTAGCCGTACCTCTCGCCATTCCGGTTTTTCCAATTATATAGCTGTGCGCTTTTTATTCGCTGAAATTGAAAGTGGTTTTGGGATTTAAAACCTCACTTTATTTCGCTGATTAACCTTTTATGGTTGGAATTTTTAAAGGTCAGTTGGGCAGCTTTAATTTGTCATAGTTTTTCAAAAAAGAAGGAGGTCGTTGGAAGAGGAGGTTTTATTTATTAGTTACTAGCGGCCGCCCACCGTTCCACTCGCGTGGTTCCCATTCCGGTGGGAATAATCTTATACCACTATACAAATATTGTCCTGACAATAACGAAAACAATAAAAAAAGAATCCAAATATATATACAGTCCAGTTCATAGGAAGTTATGCGCTTTCATACATATCGGTGATTCATTTTTATTTATATATTGATTACTGGTCGTCCACATTTTTGTTACTGTTTATGGTCGTTGGGTGAAGTCCTTTTTTTTGCGTCAGGCAAAATAATAATTTTCCTTTAGGAATAGTGGATTCTGAATCCACAACAAAAAGTAGGTATCCCAATCACCAAAACGATTCAGCGATTCAGTCGTAATAATGATACAAACAAAGTTACTTTACCAAGTTAGCATAAATAATATCGGTACGTATAATATTGCAGAGCATGTGTAAGTCGCAATTTTCACATTCTCCTACTTCTTAGACAGGTCCATATTTACCTGAAACATTTCAGTCGTTAACTTATTTATCTTATGATAAAGAACCAACTTTGTTTGTTTTTGTTTTATACCTGAAAAATTGTTTCCCATGGGAAAAGTCAAACCTGGCTAAAAGCTGCATTCCGAATGTCATGTATTATTCATATTTGATCCTCTACCTGACTTTATCTACATTCATTCTATTCCCGTGATCCTTATTTATGTCAATCATTTCAGAAATATTCTCTAGGCATTCATAAAACATATGAATTATTTTATGTATAAAAAATAATGATGTCTGTTTGTGAAAGAAGAATTCTATATGCATAACATACATAGCTCTTATTATACTCCTAGTAAAATGTAAGTACAAAGTTGTTAAAACCGTTTTTTTTTTTAAAACTTGGATATTTAATTAATTATTATTTTGTTAGGATACAAAATAATTAGAGACGAGAATCTAAATACTTAGTCCCAAATAAGAGAACCATTTTGTTGACCTCGTATCAAGAGAGAACGTAAGTAATCATTACCTATTCAAAAAATAACAAAAAAACATAAAATAACACGCAATATCATACATAGCATTAAGTTCCATTGTTACTAACCATTATAAGTCTTTGTTTCTCTAAATAAATATAAAATAATAATTTATCAATAGAGTTAAAAATTCAATGGAAGGGAAGCTCGGTTAAAACAATACCTATAATTATATCAAGTCCCGGGGTCATTTCCAGGCAGTTCACACCAATCTGAAAATCCTTGACATGCACCAGCACCCACTATCTTTTTTGCAGCTATATATTAAACAGTTGCAGGATCGTACGTAATTTTTTATCAACCGATGAAGAACATCACGAATAAACTCCATCGGTTGCACCAAAAATATTTTTAATGGAAGTTACAGAAGTTGAACCTTAAATAATAATAATATACTACAAACCAATTGTAATTGTGTATGGAAGAAGTTTTATTTCAATAAATAATTGGTTTTCCTTGTTTGACAATGCTGCTAATTCTATGTAGCGATTTTTATACTATTACCTGACAGTTATTGTCACAGTGGTCTCATAAAGAAATACATTCTGACCCATCTCATAACTTGATATAACAAAGACAGATCTTGTTAGCTTCAGTAATTTTAAATCAAAAGTCGAATCCTCGAGTGGCTGGCGGCGTGATGTTAATTTAAAAGTGAAATAAATTGAATAAAATATTATTCTCATGGGATATGATATGACTGAAATATTTCTTTCTTGTTTTCAGATAAGTTTCAATATAAAATGTCAGTGACACTTTTATTAAATTTTCTTGATTTAGAACCTTTTCCTTGTGTATCCCTTTCCTTTTTTGGAAATTATATTATTAGCAAATATTTTCGGAAAAAGTGTAACGTGTAATATCTCTCAGTAGTTAACGTGGTTTTGTCATGAGTTTTCCCGCTCGTAAATATAGAAAGAAGACTGTCGCGTATAATAAATTTCCGTCTTTTTTTTCTCTGTCTGTTGAGCTTGCAAGGTATGCCCGCGAAAATACTTCTTTCGTTAATTCAGTATTGCATATTTTTTAATTGTTTACAAGACATTTTCGATCGTGACACCTTCATTAAAATTACATTTACTATTGCCTCGCTTTTAGAACTTTTCGTTACGTACCCTTTCTATTTTCGGAAATATAATATTTAAATGTACATATTTTTAGTAGAAGTGTAACGTTTAAATCTCCCTGTACTTCACGTGTTCTTGTCGAGTTTTCACGCTCGTAAATATAGAAAGAAGTCTGTCGCGTATAATCAATTCCCGTGTAACAACATTCGCCGGTGCGTGTAACTGGTCCCACTATTCCCTCTAGTCTGTTGAACTTGCATGGTATTCCTGTGAAAGTCCCGCGAGATGTTACTAATGAATATGGTCGGTCAACTGTAAATGAATGAGCCGGCACGCGAACATATTTCTATATTGACGACATGTTTAACGCAGGTAATAACCGCCTTCTGCGCCAGAGGTCCCAGGTTCGATCCCCGGACAAATATTTTTGTGCATGAACATGTCTATTTGTCTTGGTCTGCGTTGTTAATATATATATTATGTATGTATTTTCAAAAAAAGTATATAAGTATGTTTATCCGTTATCTAGTATCCATAACACAAGTTCTTCATGAAACTTAACGTGGGGTAACTAGATAATTGGTGTGATTGTATGCAAATATTTATTTATTTCTTTCTTTCTTTCTTTCATTAATCCAGTATTGCAAAAGTCAGAATTAATTACTAGGTAATTTTCGACATAAACATGTATGTCGAATATGTACAGTGACGCCTTTATTAACATTACTTTTACGTTTTCCTCGCTTTTAGAACCTTTTCTTACGTTCCTATTTAGGAAATTATATTATTAATACATATTTTCGGAAAAAGCGTAACGTGTAAAGCTCCCAAATATAGAAAGAAGTCTGTCGTGTATCAGTTCTCGTGTAACAACATTCGACGATGCGTGTAACTGGTCCCACTATTCCCTCTAGTCTGTTGAACTTGCAAGGTATTCCCGTGAAAGTCCCGCGACATGTTACTAATGAATGAGGTCGGTCAACTGTAAATGAATGAGCCGGTACGCTTTCCTTTTACGTGCCTATTTTGTGCCTTTAAATTATTACTGAGCCTTATTTCGACTTCACCATTTAGTTTTGAATCCACGTTCTTTGAAAGAGAAGTTGAACGAATGAACTTATTTAAAAGAGAAGCTCTTATGTTTTGACTTCCCAAAGCCCCAGCTCTAGGTTATTAGACCATGGAAAAAATGTTTTTTTACATATTCATATAAATTTACACAAAGTAATTTAATAAAAAAGTAGAATTTTGAACAGTTGAACTAGGTACGTGTTGTTTGCTGTTTACGGGAAAATATTGATCCTGAAGCACATAGTCCTTGCAGTTTTTACAATAGTTCTATTCAAAAGATAACCTCGATGTTAGGAAATCGTAGGCCCATGTTGTGTAAGCAAGTACTTCAAATAAAGATTAGTCTATTTAAAAATATCAGCACAGCCCCTAATTTAACGAACAACTTTATCTAGAAATAATGTGCAATGCTTGGATTGATGCAATCAAGATCGGGCCGCCTACGGCGAATCGGCAGTAAATACATTAGAACTACTCGATATTGCAGGAAGTGATAACCCTAAACGAATGGAAATTCGCGTTGAAAGACCTGTAAAGATAAACCACATGACAGAAATAACAAGATAAATACATGTGACGGTGTAGTAGTCAAGGTATATTCGTATTGTGACTATCTCAATACCATTCTGGGGGAGAACTATTGGGTGGCTTTATGCTACGCTCGGAGCAACATACAATACGTTTCCGTGCTTCGGGATATCTAGGCGATGTGTGATCCAGATGAGTGAGTAGGGGCTTGAAGGCTGATTGTGTTTGTCTCTAACGTTTGGAAAAACTGTGGGACAAAAAAAATGTTCACGATCGCAATAACTTGCATCGTCTTACGACGACCAAATGGGGAACCTCTACGCCGTCGGTTGATTGCCAAAACTCACAGCACATTGATTGACAAATAAAATAATATGATTTCTTAAAAGTTGTCATGTTGAATTGATTGAACAGATTGAAGTGCGATATGTATACACATCGAAAGTGTCTAGGGATCAAGTACTGTTTAACTATAAACAATATCCAATAAATATTTACCAATTGTAGTCTTTCATACTGGCTGGCCAGTTACAAAAAGACATTTTCAGGACAAAAAAAAACAATAATACAATATAACGGCGATACTCTTAAACGTACTTTATCCCTAGACACTTACGATGTGTGTATATTTGTAAATCAAGTTACTTTTGTTAAACAATCTTACAAATCTTCTTTCCAGTTATGGAAAGTCCTGATGCAGAGAATAATTTTTCAAGTAAAAAGAAATGATTTGTAAACAAACTAAAGTTTTAGTCCATTTATGTAAAATTAACTCTTACTTTGACCTCAACTTTTACTTGAAAGTCAGTGTCAATGACAGTTACAATAATTAATTTAGATCGTGTGGTTGATCTAAACGTCAATCTCTCAACATCAGCAATCGAACTATCAATATCAATCAGTATTTTTGTAAAGGTCAAGTATGTAGTTCACTACTTTCAATGATACGACCATTAGTTCTAATTTAAGCACAATACACCAATCGAACGCAGTTAAATTAAAAGCGGACGTAATCAAATTCGACAAGTCCTTGCCGTACACTTTGTGAATTGGTAATAAATTGCCTGATTTCACTTTCCTGTAGATTGAAATACGAAATTATTGAGAGCAAAATCACCGTTGGGATGATTTCAAAACCTCTTCAGCCTTGCCCGCGGCTCTCCAGTGGCGATGTATGACAATAACTACAATAATAAAAATTGGTTTGAGGAAAATCAGATGGCAGGTAGATTCCCTTATTGAGATATGATTTGTAGAGATATTTTTGAATTTAGGTTAAACATTTATGAGAGTTGTTTAAGATTATTCTTAACAGATTTTTTTCTCTCAAACGGGTTATTAAGTAATCACTTACACGTCCGTTACAGTCAAGTTAAAAACTACGTTGTCACCAAATATTTTATTCGACTTTCAATGTTAGTTTCCGAATAACATTCAAGCTAAAAGGTTTTACTTTCGTTCTCTCTTTAAATAAGCTCAGAATTAGTTTTCGCCTAGGTAAACGTATTTAATAGATTTATTGGCTCTCAGGGCAATTAATCAGAATCTTGAACTCGACTGAAATGCAAAGGGCACTGGGCAAGTTGATATCGCTGCCCAAATTACAGGCCAGAGCAACGGACATGAATCAATTTGCCTATCGCTAGGGGGGAACTTTCTTCAGCTGTTATGTGGAGCATCAATCAAAATGCCATCCACCTTATCGTTACAGAACTGCTCACCTTTGATTCCCATCAAGATAGTTTCATTCTTTCTGTAGACACGAAGGCAGGCACTATTTATTTTTGATTACATAGAGAACGTGCTTCGATGCCGCTTCCTTGTATCACCGACTAATCGTGTGGCTAGAGATGTTTGCAGTTTTATGGAATTGTAAAAGATCTTATATATGGTAAAATATGAACTATATTTTATTTCTTAGCACCGAATAATAATTGCACTTAATTGAAAGTCTTGCCAAATTTATTCCAAGGACAGTTATTAATTACTGCTTGGTTTGTTGTACTTAATTTCTAATTGTTATTTCCCATTCTAATAATATTTGGTGAAAACTATACTTGAACCAATTACAAATTTCTATAACGTAGTAATTGAAGTTGATACATGTATTTTTAGGAACTTCCAATGAATTCATTAAAAGATTGATTGGTGAATAGTATATTGAAATATGTATGTTCCCTACATTCAATCGATCGATATTTTTTCTCCCTCTTTCGATCTTAATTATAATCTTTAGTAATCTGTGAAAGACATTAAATATCTCAACATGTTAAAAATTTATCATACCTAAGTGTAAAAATAGCAATGAAAAATGCAAAAATTAAAAAATCATAAATTATGGGCTGTTGCATCTTAATCGATCGTTAAATACCTAAAAAGATGTTTCTTTCGAATGCAAAATTACTATTTCAAGGATATTCCTTGCATTAATGCGACAACGCTGGCCTACAGCCTGTACAGCGTATTAAAAATATAAAAGTATTGGAGAATTTCGACGGTGGTTCGCAAGTCTCGGTAGCTCAGTGGTTAGAGCATTGGACCGGATTTCCAAAGGTCGTAGGTTCGAGTCCCGTCTGAGAATTTACTTGTGGCCGCGTTGTTTCTTTCCAATATTTTTCTATTTAAAAAAATTATCATAAATGTCAAAACAAATCTTAACCTAAACAGAATGCCGCTATACCAATGTTATAATACGAGTTCACACCAATTAGTGTCGCTATCAGTTAATACCAAAGTCATCCCCTGGGGCAAATAAACTTGCCGTACTGTGTCGTTATTAAAAAAAAAAACAACATTTCATATTCATAGGTAATATTTAACTCCCCACTTTACGCTTTAAGCCACGCTTTGAGCCATCACACAGGTTTGTAGTAATTCATGTACGAATATCACGTAACGAGCGGGTTGACAGGTAGACAGGACTATATTTGAGCCAACAGAAACATCGAATCAATAATTAATGCGCATATCATTTACCGCAATGCATATGGCCATTTTACATTATGTCACTAACAATTCGGATAGTTAATTAAGTTCAGTTTCGTGCACTAAAGTTTCAATTAAAGTTCTTGTATAACCTTTTCTTAGTTAATTCTTTGTTTGAGTTAACAAAAACAATTTCATAGTCAGATTAAAAAGTAGCAAAACATTTGTTTTGTGACATCAACTATGAAATAGTTTAAGTTAACTCTACAATGAGGAGCCCGTGGCGCAGTGGTTCGTGCGCTCGGCCTGCGATTATTGATGTTCTGCAACTTTCACAATGGTCGGTCACGGGATGGGTGACCTAAAAATCTATTATGTCGAGCTCCTCCGTGCTTCGGAAGGCACGTTAAGCCGTTCGTCCCGGCTGCATTTGCAGTCGTTAAAACCCACCAATCCGCATTGGGTCATGGCCCGTTCTCCTTATCCATCCATAAGAAGGCCAATGCCCCAGCAGTGGGGACATTAAAAATGGCTGATGACGAACTCTTCAATATGAAGGCAACTACTAATGTGACGTGGGTAGACGAACGAAGATAACGTTTTTGTGAGTCGTGATTCGCGTTTTCAAGAATGCAATTTGCTTTGATAAAAAATCTGTATAGCTACCGTCAAGCAATTGCTCGGTATGTTTGTGTCACAATGAAATATTATTAAATATGCCTTTTCCTTTCACCATCGGAATCGTACGAAATAGAAGAAGTAAGAGCGATCGAAATTCTCAGCGGAAGCCTTATATTCTACCTTCATCTTGTGGAAATGCACCAAAAACTAATGCAGGGTAAACATTTTATGATTTTTGAATTTTTGCATTTTTCAATGCTTTTTTTATACGATAAATTTTAAATAGAAAAATATTGGAAAAAATTAACTTGGCCACAAGTGAACTCTCAAATGGGAACTTTAAGTCTTAAGTCTCGGTAGCTCAGCGGTTAGAGCGGTTAGGTTAAAAAGGTCGTGGGTAAAAATAGTTTGATCCAAAAAAAGGTGATAAATATTAAACAAGAAAATATACTAGAAAAAAGCAACTTGTCTTATGTTGCTCTGACGGGACGAAATAAAATTACATAAAAATAGCATTGTAAAATGCAAAATTAATAAGTTATAATCAAAAAAATTTAATGCATGCACTATTATATATTTTTTTTAATCATGAATGTTTGAATCACATTGTAATTACTATTTCAAAATTAAAGAAAATTGTAAACCTTCTATGTAAGAAATAAAAGGCTTTTTATTTTTATTTATTTATTAATCAAAAAGGTGACTCAAAAACTCTTAAATAATTCTCATTTTGCCATTTTGCCGAGTTCAGCTACCACAGATGAAACGAACGAGCAAAACTCGATGGCATTTTTGCAGTACCTTTACATCTGTATGTCGCAGGACTGATAGAAAACAGCGAGCTATTTTTGTTAACACTTCAGAAGCTTAGCTAAGTGATTACGTGCTTGCGTTTAACCTCTCATAATTTTATATAGTGGTCATCTAACCATTATTAGTCGTAAACGGTTCTCGAAATAACTGTCTTAGTCATTATGACACGCATTATCGAGGTCAATATTGGAAGATTACTACTTTTATTTACTTACAAAAGTTCGATATTTTATTTCTTAGTTCAAGATTAATTAAAAACCTTACTAATTTATCCCATTACATAAAAAATAATCTTGTTTTAAGGCGGTTAAAGTTAGTCGGTATAATCATACTTTTATATATCACATAAGAATCTTTATATTTGTCTTGGTTTCGATGTTTCTTGTAAATAGTGAGTAATTTACAAAAAACTAATTTTAAGTACTACAAATGTATGATATATCCATTGTCTTGTAACGGGCTCTTCCTGATTTGTGGCTAGATCTAAATATTTATTTATGTATTACTTACTAATGCAAGTTACAATTAAAAGTATGAAACATTTACCCGGAAAGGTTAACTGTCCTTAAGGTTTATAAATCTTAATGAAGAGAGCTTAATGTAATTTTCGTTGAGGTGAAATTAACGTAATTGGGTAGGTACTTTAAATATGATGAACTCGGATCGTTGCTTTTTGGTTATTACAAAGTATTTTTTGTTAAGACTGGACATGCTGGATTTTTTTTTTATTAAATGAATTAAGTTATTGAATGAACGAACACTTCAAAAGGCATTCGGGATCAAGTGGTTCTTAGAAATTCTTTTGTAATTAGTGTCATAACCTGACAGTTAAGACACTAATTACAAAATAATTTCTAAGAAATCATGTTTAATGTAGTCGCTTCAAAGGGCATTTTTAATATAAACTAATAATTTCAGTAGCTTTATGATTTTTATAAAAAAACACATATAATTAAAAAATATCACTACGAAAGATCAGAGAATAAGCTTTTTCTATGTAGTGCTATGTAATTTTACGCCAAAGCAAATTGCTGACCTCTCGAATTAAAAAAACCCCATAGCTGTTTCCAGATCTAAGCTTTCTGGCGCTTCTAAAATTCTTGAAGAAAAAAGGTTATTTCAATAATCTACACAAGGTTAACATTTGGGTGTAGCTACTAAAACATAATGGCGGTTTGATTCAACTATGGTGATCTGTCATAATATTTACGTAGACCAAAAAATGTTTATAGGAAACTTTAAGTGGAAGTTAATAAAAGACTCTTTGAGAGTTTGTTCATGAATACCTACGAGTATAAGAAAATAATGTTAGTATACCAAAATTTCGTGATCGATTCCCAGCAATTACACTAATATTCATCTCAAATCACGTGCGTGCAAGGTCGCATTGCTAATAGTACCATTGCCTGAAATTATAGCGACCAAATTCTTTACAGCCATAGCGCCATAACGAAAGTTTTTTTCTAACTTTAGTAGCATTAAGCGTGTTAACACGCTACATTTCGCCTTGAATTCAGATTTATCGATACGTGCCATCAATATGTAGACGTGTTTCCAAGCAAAGCGATCCCGAAGCAAAACATCGCAAATTCAAATTGGTTTCAAGACATGGCCAGCTTTCCGAACTTTCTGGATTCGGGAGCACGTCGACTTTAACATTTTCCTTTTTTGTACAGATTGTTTGCTGGAAACAAATGAGCTTCTCGAAAGCTTCGTAGAATAACAGATTGTATGTAACTCTAGCAACAGCTTGTGACGTCATGTAGAGGCTGAGTAGTAGCGTAGTTTGGTCCATGAGATACGGTGTTTTGCATTTCCTTACTTGAAATTGTCAGTAAACACTGTCAGAAGGCGATCACAAAAATTCGTTCAAAATAAATTTTCGTAGATCCATTATTTTTTAAGAAAAGCTTACAAAATCCAACGTTGTTTTTACGAAATATTGCAAGTATATAGACAATAGACATAGTATGTATACAAAATATTACAAGCAATGTTAGATAAGCAGTGGAATTAACAACAGCTAACTAACAATTCAACAGTTATATCAAATATTATTTAACTCGGGGGTAAGTTTATATTCGTATTTCCGGCTGTGCTCTAATTAGTGTCCCTTGCAAATGTTATATTTGTAGCAGAATGAAAAGTAAATTCATTCAAATTTAAAGTTTAAGCCGAAAGGGTTGACAAAACCAACAACGAACGGTTGTAATTGCAAAGCTCATTGATATACGAGAACATATTATACAACAACTTTTACGGAAATTTAGTGCGATTTATTTACCCGAAATATATATTTTATATATTTTTAGGTTTATTTGAGGTGCCGTGGTCACGGGTTGACTGTCAACCCGTGACCACGGCAACTGAAAAGGGTCCGAAACGTCGGGAAACCAAAAAAACCTCAAATAAACCGAAAAATTATAGTACCAAATATAAGTTTCGGGTAAATAAATCGCACTAAATTTCCGTAAAAGTTGTTTTATTTCAATTATGAGTGCGCGAAGAAACTTAAGATGTGCTTACATATTATACGTTAATGTCAGGTTAGAATATTAAATGCAAATACTTTATTGTAATTACCTCTAAATATATTTAGTTTACAGTATGTCAGCCTCATTCATGAATCTATTTTGTAACCTGCAATTTTACGCAGTGTTTATTAATTTACTTATTGCTCGGCACATCGACGTTAATCATCTGTTAAGATACAAAAGTCTTATGATACTTGGCACCAAGAACACGTTAGATAGGACACTGAGCTTAAGTTTACCTATTGAGATTCTAACTGATACTATAAATTCGAAAGTGTGTTCGTTTATTTCTCCTTCCTTCACGCTCTAACTAAGCAACCGATAGGCATAGAGTTATTTGAAAGGAACGTAAACCACGCGAGTGAAACCGCGGCCGGAAGCTGGTAGAATAATAATGGAGTTAGGGCTGTGTTAATTTTTTGTCAAATTTAATTTTAGCCTAAGTAAGCTTTAGCCTTTTTTTATATATAAACTAGGAGATATGCTTTTACGCATCCCTCGCCCCCAGGTGTAGGGGCGATTCGAAATGTTGGACTCACCTGGAGTACACGGCCTATACAAACGTATAGGCGACGCACTCCATAGGGTACTACCAACTAAAACTCATAGTACTTGCTCTCCAGGCCGCCATTGGTCACGGGGTTAGGGTTCGCAATCACCTCTAAGACCAGGCGGCCGTGGCCCAGTTACCCGGGCCCCCTCGCGGCTGGAAGATGGCCGAGCAAGTTTAGCCATCTTCCCAGACGGTGGAAACCGTACAAGGCCGGCACACCCACCAACGCCAGCAAGTAAGCTTTATAATGCAATGAATCATTATAACAACACTTTGACTAAATAAACGTTAATCGGTCAAAGTTACCGGTGTGACCTTACCGTACTGTTATTTTACTTTTTGATTCGTAGATTTCGTTGAAATTACGTTTTTTTCTTATCGAACGTGCTAGACAGATAGTGCTAAAGACTGCTTCGCGTGAACCCAATCAAGATATGCACGATAACTTTTACGATAAAGATATTTCGGCAAGTTTAAAGATTTTTTTGTGAAAAATACGACTGAATAAATTAACAACAACGGAATTTCGTGGGAATCCTGCTTTTATTTTAATCGACGACGTTCTAATTTGACTGATTAAAAAAATTGCTGAGTATAGGGATGATTTAGTATGTATTGTTTATTAAACTATTGTCACCGCCCATGACTTTATCATATTTTTTGCAAATAAAAATTTCATCCCTATTCACCCCCTTAAGATCTATAATTTAAGTATATCCTTACCGGAATGCAATCTTTTTCCTTGCCTAACAATAAGTTTATCAACTAAGTATAAAATGCGATTTAATAAGCCCTATAGGTATTTGTTTAGCATATTTATTAGAGCTCAATAAAGTTATCAATACAAAAAAACTTTTTATATAAAACATGAAAACCTTTTGGAGTCGGTGCCAGCCAAGGAATTCTACTGTGCGGTCCTACTATTTATTTTTCATGCCTTGGCTTGCACCGACTCCAAAAGGTTTATTTTTTGCTTTTTAGTGTTTTGAAGTCGGTTTTAATTTTTTATATAAAAAGTTTTTATTTCACAGTGTTTAAAGGTAGATAATATCATGTCATATAAGTAACAAATATGAAATGAATTATATAATAATTATCAAGTACCAAAAGTTACAATTAGTGTACATTTGATTTTTTAATTTTGATATAAATAAATAAAATAAATAAATAAATATTGACTGAAATATGGGCAGATCAAGTTTGAGCCAATCAAGGTTTTGGCGATTAGTAGGTGCTACGGGCCTCCCTCTTAAACAACCGGGATAAATTGCTTAGCGTGCCATTCCCAGTTCGAAATTGGTTCGAGATAATAATTATTATTCACCCGATGACCTAAATAATTCAACCCTATGAACTAGCAAAATGTATTTTTAGGCAAAACTTACATTGATCTAATTTTCCATTACTTTATTCGACTTCCATATTTTTGTAGCTGTCTGAGAGATGTAGCATAACGAGCTATTTTCTAACAATGTTGGTTTTTGAAGTTCTAAACAACAATTCCAGAGAGTAAATGCAGACTACCTAGTTATTTTTTGTAGTGTGTTTATCAAACACATATTTTTAGTTTAAATTACCTATGTCATTATTTGCTCAAAAGCAAAGTCTGTTCATGCCATCTGTTTAATGAAAATCCTTATTATTCTACCATTTTAAACTATCTACTTAAAACTAATACTTTAAACTAATCAACTTGACTACAGTATCCCGCCTGAGGTTTTTGTTTTGGACTTCTGAAAAACAATTTTATGACGAAAAAGCTCGTTTGATATACAATTATGAAGATCTAACTAGCTTGAAATTTTTCTATGACCTTACCGAAAATTGTATCATCCTACCTTGCCACATAATTCAGCCTTATTAGAGGTTACTTTGAAATTGCAACTAGTCTGGTAGACTAGTAAGTCTGACCCTCGGCGTAGCCCTGGTGTGATAACTATCTGGAGGACGGAAGCCCTCGCGTGCACTAGTACCGCGTTGCACTGCGCTCCATAATTCTGTTTAATGGCTCAACACAAAAGGTCATGGTATAAATAGACATAGTTCCCAAGCTGTGCTTTAAAATCCCTACCAGGGATGATTTAGTGATAACAGCTCTCGTGTGGGCGAACACATTTGCCACGTGTTACGACGGGTTGTTTCATTTCATTTCTTTTACTGACCTTTTTTGTTGTTGTAACTAGCCAGCAAACGCATAACTGTTTATCAGAAAAGTTTAGTCAAATAAATGAAGACTATTTGTTAACTGATATTGAATTAAGCATTGTGACGTGACATAACTTTTCCATCGATTGTATATTGAGCGTTTTTGCGAGAGTCCAAATAAGTAAATTCCAAATTGTGATAATGATATCGGAGAGATTTCAGGCTAACGACATAATACTTTAAACAATGTGGCTATTGTTGATGAGTCTTTCTTTAAACTATAAAATAAAAAAATGTCGACATGACTATTATTGTATTTTTGTGGCAATTTTGAATAAACTCCGTAGCTCAATAGTACTGCTGTTATATGATGAGTTAAATACCTTGATACTTCCTACTGCTATCTAATAATTGGAAGAGCAAATTGTACCTACAACATCTTTGCAGGGATCATGGTCCCGTGACCATGACCAATATGGTCATTGGCATGACCAGGAGGCCTACTCTCTAAGCCCGTCAACTAAGATACGGGCCTCCGTCCGTAAGTTTCTCGAAACTACGGATAGAGCCTACTCTCTATTGATTTCGGATGTACTAGTTTTGACAAACGGCACAAACACATTGGGGGTAGGGACAGTGTCAAAACGTATTCTCATTCATTCTTAGTTCGGGTCTCCGAACTAATAAGCTGTCCGTAGGTGATACGGAGTAGGAAACGTCCGTAACTTAGGCCGAAACTACGGGTTTCTTGCTTAGAGAGTAGACCTCAAGATTAGTAACTAATTATTAGAACGAAGAAGAGTACGCGTGAAAATCTTAAAAGTAATAACTAATACCTAGATTGTTTTTACCCAACGAATCCAACTTTTCTTCTCCTTGTTTTTAAACAACTATTTATTATATCAGCAGCAATACTTTAAATGTGAGGATAGCTTTTCGTTTCGTCAGAATACACTGTAATATAGAAGGTGCGTCTATTTTTATACGAATGTTCTAGCTCACGTCTTCGGTCGCATTATTAATAAATCGTCTCCATACCTCTAAATGTCAATTCACTATCAGTGTAGGTATTGGACATGTATGATAGACTACGGAACAATAAAATTGCTCGTGAATATATTCTAGAATAGAAATACGAGAAAAGTTTACCGCTTTATGTCAAGTATGTAGTGTCGTTAACTGATATAATTCAGTTAACGACACTACATACTTAACATAAAAAGATATTTGAAAGACACGAGCGTAGTTAAGTTTGTCTGTTTTTTTTCCTTTTTATTTAATAAGACCTAAAAGTTTATGAACGAACTAGCAGCCGCTCGCGGTTTCACCCGGGTGGTTCCCGTTAACGTGGGAATATCGGAATTAAAAGTATCCTATGTTCATAACCAGGCCAACTTCTATATGTGAACCAAATTTCATCCAAATCCGTTCAGTAATTTTTGAGTTTATTCGTTGCATACAAAAACAAACAATCAAATCTTTCCTCTTTATAATATTAGTTCAGATATGGATTACATACTGTATGTAGCTGTATGTTTTAGTATAGATAAAAAACACATTACAGGCCGTTTGTGTATGTATGAAAATACGCCATTCGTCGATACTAACAAGCTTTACATGAATCATTTAATACATTCATCACAATCATTTAATACATTTTGTAGGACTTACCTACCTATTTATATAATGAGAAAAAAATACATAAAAGGTTTCGAGGGTAGTTTATAACTTCGCTCTTACAGACGACATTTTAATACGACCCATGTAATGTCTCGCCTGAAGAGAATAAAAATAAGTAACTACGATTGTTAACACTCAATCTTCATCATCATCATCATCAGTAATTTGACGACCTTCTCGGTAGAGTGGTACTTACACCGGTTTCAAGGTGTCGCCTACTCTGAGGTCCTAGGTTCGAATCCCGGTAGGTTAATGTTTGTATGATGAATACGAGCATATTTTGTACCTGAGTCATGGACGTTTATATATATTTCTGAACATAAATACTTATATATGTATACGTATATGTATTTATATCCGTTATTCTAGTACTCATAATACAAGCCTTACATTGCTTACTTTAGAGCTAGGTTAATTGGTGTGAGGTAAGGAATATTATTAATATTAGAAGTCCACTGCCAGACATTGGCCTCCACTCAGAGCGGCTGTAAGCAGCTTGCAGCCATCAGCTCCCCGCAACCTTCACCAGGTCATCGGTCTACCAAGTGGGGCCTTCCTTCGTTGCGTCACTCATTTCGTGCTCGAGAACACTTACCACAAAAATCATTCTTATTACGTTATTTCAAAATAACACTTAAATATTGATGTACTGTCCTCTGTACATTAATTAGCTAAGGTTTCTAAGAGTAATTTCTCAGAATCTTGATTAATTAAAGTAATTTATTTTGTAAATTAAGCACCGCATTGAAGTGAAATTAGCTGACCTTGTCACAGTGATCTATAACAATTGAGCGAAAGTGACACCGCTTGTTTCATCATGCTTGGCAATAGCAATACTTTCTGCTAATTGTAAAGTTTCTAAGATAGTAAGTAAATTAGAATATTAACTACACTCACCATTAGATAAATCGCACCTTAAAAAAAACCCACTTTAAACTTAGTTAAACCATATTTGCAATCAATTATGAGGGAAAAGTTGGATATCATTTGAAAGGTAACGAAAAGGATTACCCAAAACAATTCAACTTTTTTATTTTTATAGGAATAGAATAAAAAAAATGATGAAGTTTACAAAACAATAACACACACGAACAAAAAACTAACAAACACTCTTTCGCTCTTGTGCGGCGACGTTCGCCCGGGCGAACTGCGGAGCGGTGGCCGTCTATCGTCTTATACATAATATACACTAGCTTTTGCCCGCGAATTCTTTCGCGTGATTAAAACACTTAAAAATAAATAAAAATAAAAACTTTATTCATCTCATACTACTTAAAGCGCTCGGTGATTTACGGAAAGGCAAGGCAAAAATACATGGCCCGATCGGGCCGGGCGGTTGTCTATAGGTCTTATGCTTTTTGTCTTAAAACAACTCACTAAATAATTTTTTTAACGGTTAGATAATGATTAACTCCCTATTGAATCTGCATTGACCTTTTAACACCCACAAATTGTAGCGCAATTGCTCAACCAGCGGCCCTTATAAGGAACAAAATACATTGTTTTTAATGTCACATTTGTGTTATTATGCTTTTTTGTAGGGAAATTAAATGTTGGTTATTAAGATTATTTATTGGGCTTTCAAACGAGGCCAATATTGGTCGGGGTTCATGCCGTACACGCATTAGTAAAGTGTTAATAACGCTTAACACGTTCAGTACCCAATACACGGCACGGAATAATTTATAACAGAGAAAAAGAAAACAGCCTCAAGAAGGCAAAAATACACAAAAAGAAAGAAAAAGTTGTGCCTAAAACATTGAACAGTTGAAATAAAAAAAATACACGGTGCTGTGGAGACACTATCAAACGGGGATGGCCCACTACACGGCGACGTGTAGTGTGGAAGCTGTTCTTTATTTATGCTAATGTGCTGAGAATGCTTGAGCGACGCAGGTGTTTTTTGATAGCTTACTTGGAGGTAGAATTAAAGTTACGAAAACCGCAGTTGGTTTGTTGAATTCGTTGTTAAATTGTAGATAAGGAGTCCTGGAAGAAGCATTAGAAGAATTTCGACAAAATATCCAGTAAAAATGCAAAAATTACAAAACATAAATTATTGGCAGTTGCATCTTAATCGATCGTTAAACACCTGAAAAGATGTTTCTTTCGAATGCAAGGAATTCCTAGCATTGATGTAACAACGCTGGCCTACAGCGTATTAAAAATATAAAAGTATTGGAGAATTTCGACGGTGGTTCGCAAGTCTCGGTAGCTCAGCGGTTTATAGCGGTCATTGGACCGGATTTCCAAAGGTCGCGGGTTCGATTCCCGTCTGAGAATTCACTTGTGGCCGAGTAAATTTTTTCCAATATTTTTCTATTTAAAATTTACTATAAGTATAAAAATAGCATTGAAAAATGCAAAAATTACAAAATCATAAAAAAAAGTTCATATTGTATTCAATCGGCTTCAATTTGTATAGAATGACATTTAATATGATACAATACTATATAAACTGTCTAACAAATCCGATTGATTATACGCAATAGCCTATATGGGGGCTAATTGTCTAATTTCAAAATCTATCGCAATCCCTTTTAATTCGTCATTTGAATTATTTTCATTTTTCAGGCCGTCACTATTTGGCATTTGTAAGGGATTGTGATCGGGACGCGTTTTGAAAGGTATTGAATGAACGAAATTGAACTGGCTAAGCAAAGTGACAGAGAAAATATCTTTAAAATGTATGGAGAACTATCAAATGAAGTGTCATTTAAAGCATCATTTGTTCCGAATGGGATTGCGACTATAAGTTAAACAATTCCGTAAATCAATATCACCATCACAATACTTTTGAAAGGGATTGTGATAGATTTTGAAATTAGAAAATTATGGGGCTGATCAATTACTTCGGAACGCATAGATAAAAAAGAAGATATATTTTGATGTACATACCTTAGATTACTAAGGTTAGGAAGTCAAATAAAAGCCTTTTCAATATGTATTGTCACAGCGTAAAGAACTTTAAGTTATATACTTAAACTGTGGTACGCATTTGATAAATTCAAATAAAAACTTCTCAAAGTAAAACCAGTATGTTGTACTTAACAATGTCTCGTAAAAATCTCTCATCTTGCCGCAGAAGTCTCGCAATCCGGACATCGCGTCTCGTAACTTTGTTAGGCAAAGTTGGTGTGATGGATAACGGTTCTCTTGAGCGCCACGTGAAAGAAAAATAGGTTGATCTTTTCCTTGTCACTAACAGAAAGTTATAACGGTACCTACGCTAAATTTTGATATAATATAAATAAATAAATAAATAAATATTTCCATACAATCACGCCAATTATCTAGCCCACGTTAAGTGCCATGAAGAACTTGTGTTATGGATACTAGATAACGGATAAACATACTTATATACTTTTTTTTTGTAAATACATACATAATATACATATTAAACATCCAGACCAAGACAAATAGACATGTTCATGCACACAAATATTTGTCTTGTCCGGGGATCGAACCCGGGACCTCTGGCGCAGAAGGTCAGGTCGTCGATCGAAGAGAAATCATACGTATAAATTAAAGGAAATGTTTTCTTTTTTTTCACATCCCTTTGAACAAGAATTTCCACGTTCTTAGTATCAATTTTTTATTTCATTGTCCTTCCATCCAAAAGGAAGGTCTGGGCTCCAGGCGTGCTCTTTATTAAAGTCAGTATTCAAAAACCTGCTGAAAATGACTTTCTTGTCATCGATTAAATTGTACTACTGTTACCCATTGCATAGTTAGTAAATTAACGGGCCTTGTTAAACTCCATCCATTGGAATAATGGCCCGTCACACGTTTCCGCATAGCGGCGCCACATCACAGCGGTGTCTGTAACAGCTATTTCCAAGCTCACAATTGACGCTTTCAGCCAGCCGCATTATACCTACCAATACCACAGCATAACTAATGAGATCTATAGACTGTGCCTATACTAAACGCTATTGGTGAATAATGATTATTTATTGAAGTGAGGATATAAAAAAACTGCTGATAATGAATTTCTTGACAACGATTAAATGGTTTCAAATTTGTCTACTGTTTTCTAATTTGTGTCATTAGTAAATTAACGTGCCTTGTTAAACTCCATCCATTGGAAAATGACCCGTCCGTTTCCGCATGGCGGCGCCACATTACAGCAGTGTATGTAACAGCTATCCCAAGCTCACATTATAATCTGTGCCCATACTTAACACTTTTGCTGACTACTGACTATTATTTAAACGTCTATAGTCAGTGAACATGTTACTATAATAAACCAAAACATTATTCAATTTATATTCTTTGAGAAAGTTGTGAAATTACATTAATAACCTCGTGACTAGTGAAATGAAAAGTTTGGTCCATACACGTAAAAGAGTGGTGATGCGTGGTAAACTTGATACTTCTTACCTTTCTTATGTTCTATGGTATTAAAAAAGACGAAAAGAAAGTAAAACAATCCTTGGTTATTCTATTTCTCTCTCTTTTATCGTAAGAGGATTAGTGGCCACCTTTGGGTTCAGAGTTTATCTAGCCGCCTATGAGGCTTCTGAGTTTGCTTAACGACTGTTAACAGCCAAGACCGACGGCTTAACGTGCCCTCCGAAGCGCTCAGTTGTAATGCCACTTTACGGTCACCCATCAGACACCTGCCCGGAACCAACGTCGCTTAACAAACGTGTTCGAATACGATCAATCTGTCAGGCGCCGCCATGAGCGTTTCAGTATGGTTATGAGTTTATAAACTGTTATGAAATGAACAAGAAAACAGCCCTTAATGTAGCCGTAACATAGAATTGTAAAATATGACAATATCGAGTCCCATCTGACAATTCACTTGTCGCCGAGTTAATTTTTTCGATCTTAATCGATCGTTAAACATCTGAAAAGATGTTTCTTTCGAATGCAAGGATATTCCTAACACTGATGTGACAACGCTGGCCTACAGCGTATTAAAAATATAAAAGTATTGGAGAATTTCGACGGTGGTCCGTAAGTCTCGGTAGCTCAGTGGTTAGAACATTGGACCGGATTTTCAAAGGTCGCGGGTTCGATTCCCGTCTGTGAATTCACTTGTGGCCGAGTTAATTTTAAAAGTCTCGGTAGCTCAGCGGTTAGAGCATTGGACCGGATTTCCAAAGGTCGTGGGTTCGATTCCCGTCTGAGAATTCACTTGTGGCCGAGTTAATATTTTCCAATATTTTTCTATTTAAAATTTACCATAAGTATAAAAATAGCATTGAAAAATGCAAAAAAATTACAAAATCATAAATCACATAATATTTTCGTGATAACTCAGTAATCATGATTTGTAAGTTGAATCACTTTACTATTTATGATTCCTGAACAATATTCACAAAGCAGCACAAACAAAGCTTTGAGTTTAGCTTTAAAACTAGTACATCGGAAAAAAAATATTAATTAAATAATGGTTTAAAGCGTGTGTATTTACTGGGATCGAATGCTATGCTCATACCTATTATGGACTTTTCTGAGTAATAACAGACATGACTATATTATATCAAACGAGAACCAGTGCTGCTTCAGAGAATATAACTATTATTAATGCCTCAGTGCACTTTACATGCCTCTTACTTTGGCATTTCTGTTCTGAGTAGAAGTAAGTTACCTATTATGTTTACGTTTTATGATGTTATTACAAAGCAGACGTTAGTAATAGTACATTATTGCAAAGGCCGTGAAATAGGCAATTGCAGGTCGAGTATGAGTTTGAAGGCCGAGCCGCAGGCGAGGACTTCACCAATACGAGACAGGCAATTGCCATTTCCGCCGAGGCATTTATAGTGCTTTTCTCAAAAGAATGCAGGGAAATATAACATACTTTTTATATTATACATTTAATTATTACTAAAAGAAAATCAAATTCATTGCAGGAGCGTCTTTTTGAATTTGGTACATTACAGCGCTCCAGCAATGTTGTATGAAACGGCGTGCTACTCTTTGTAATGTTCCAAATTCAAAAAACGCTCCTGCAATGGATTTGATTTTCTTTGTCCGTAAATTCGATACTTCGCGTGTTCTTTTTTCGAAAATAATGACAACATTTCCATGCATGTTTGAGAAAAAATTCATTTAGTAACAAATACATAAATGTGTTTGGCAAGATATACTGCGAAATTTTCCTCGGGCTAGATAATTAGTGTGCGTGTAGGAAATTCGATGTTTCTAATTGAACCCAGACTTGTACGGTTCTCAAAAACAGCAAAATTTATGAGGATTTTCGTAAAAATATAATTCTTTTGTTTTTTTTTCATCTGTTTGGTACACAACTAATCTTTAATTCGAAATTTTTTTTTTTTCACAACACTAACATTAGTTCGAATACTTTCAAAACCAGTTTAGATATTTTTTTCAAATATTCCTTGCATTGGAAAATTGCAAGGAATATTTGATGCACAGAAAAATTGGAAGTCCGACGGGAACAGGAACCACGCGGGTAAACCAAGTGGCCAGTATAACATAAAATTATGTCTTACATACCTAATACTTCAAGTAACATAGTTTCGACAACAGGAATGTTCCCGTTCTCAACTTCCACATGACTCGATAAAAGTTAAAACATCGCGTGGAATACGTCATTTTGAAATGTTTACTTGATATTTCAACAAATATTTTTACACAAACGTTTTGCATATTTAGATATGCATTTGATTTTAGTTCAAATAATAAAACCGCGAACAAGCATACATCTTCCTGCAAAGTGGTAATTTGAAATAGTTACCGTTGTCTAAAGCAAGACCAATACACGCGCAGACACGTGCCGGCACAGACCGTATGAGAATCCTGGCCAGTGCCAGTCTGTGTTTGTACAGTGTGTACCGTTTAGGTAGCTGGTTTCTGCAAGATTACGTCAAAAAGAGCCGAACAGGAATCGTGGAACGGAGAAAATTTGAATTTAGACAGAACAGATAAAAATACAATTTGATTACCATAGAGTGAGACTACGGAGTTTCTAACCATTATAGAGGTTTCATCCATCCATAAGGCTAGAACGAAATGGCATCGTTACAAAGTGGTCGCATTTCATGATGTAAGCAACTTAATTTGACCAGATCAATAAATCGTGAGCGTTTCACGATTTTGTCATTGGCCATATCGTGAAAATAGGGTGGCCTGTGTAATATCTGATTTTTGCATCGTGTTCGGAATTTGTGTGACTTGCATAGTACTCGACTACATTTTCATCGTAAACTCTTTAATATTATCACTTTATTAAACGCGAGAAATAACATTGTTGTAGCGGCCGCCTTATTGACAGATAAACAAAGCGCTTCCAGCGACTCCAACGGTAATTAATGAAACCATTTTACGATATGATCAAAAAATCTTGAAGATTTCATGAAGTAGCCGCGCGTTTAGTTGGCCATATCGAGAAATTATTTCTTGTCATGGATCTGGCCAAGGTACATCATAATGTGGCCAATGGACAATGAAAGATTTCAAGTAATGCTACCACTTCATGAAATTCTCGAGCATTTCATGATGTGGACAATTCTACGACATGGCCTCGACAAATACACCTACGAGTTTATTACATGGTATAAAAGACTATTATTTTTGATCTGCCACGCCCTCAATTACTGTAGATATAAATGATCCCTAAAGAAACAAAATATTTATGAATCCCTGCATCCGATGTGCGACCTTTGTGTGAGTTGCTTGAGTTCCACCTTTGCCCAAACTTGCTCGGATCTGCCACCAAGTTACTTGTGCACTGTACTGAATGCCCAGTTTGCTGCCGCAGGTATAAAGCCTCCGAATCCAATAATTCAATAGCCACTAAAGCTCGGATACAGCCTTCCAAATTTATCTCAACATTCAGTACTACCTGAGTAAAGCACTGCAATCTATTATGTCTAAAGTTTCTTGTATCTTTGAAAATAATTTGTATATGTCTTACGTATTTAAAAAGGAAAGAAACAAAATAATGTTTTTTCCGAAAAACATAAATTAAATGTTGATACGTTTTATTATTAAACGAAATCCGTTCGTGGATTACAAAAATAATCAATGTGTAAGATACAAATAAACATAAAACGTGTTCAGTCAGTCAGGTTAACACGGCAATGCATAAATATCAGAAATATCTTTGTTTCCCAAAAATATTCCTTTTCGAATCGTGTGGGTGCATATTATATCTCAGCAGTGAATGAACTAAAGATTGTGACAGACAATTGAAAAATGATTGCTTTTATTGAAATGATACGAATAAAACTTCCTTCGTTGCTTCGCCTGTTATGAAATACCTTTTGATTTAAATTATTTATAAAACAGTAAATGTGTATTAAACTAATTAAACATTCTAACATAAGCCAATTGATTAAGTACCCCAACTAGAAAAACTATTCTCAGACTTATGTCTAACCTGGAGCGACTGTTCAGGTAGAGGTGGCAATCGATTCTAAATAACTTCTTAAAGTTGAAGCGTAAAACCGACATCGACAGGTTTATTGCTTTCATTATTAACTTTATTTTAATAAAGCAACCACTAAAACTTACCGGACCAAATAATGGAGATGTCCAAAAGTGGATTTTTAATAATCATATCTACTAAACACGATGATGTTCATTTATACAAATAGATAGTGCTAAATCAAAGTTATTAAAGTAAGTCGTATAATTTTAAAGCCCTCCAATTTCTAGAAAATCTATTTTTATTTTTCATATAAAAGTTCCATAATTTTCCGCCATTTGGCCTAAAATAGCTGAATCCAGAGCCATAAATAGAGAAGTAAATTACTTTAAAAACTTCGTTTGATGTCAAAATGTCATAGTTATATCATGTGTCATTGACAATGACATATTTGACAGTAATATAGTTCCGTGTTGCAAGTTTTTTGATAGTAGAAGTAGTTATTATCATTTCTACTATCAATAAATCGTAATTGAATTTAAAAAAACAAAGAGGGGTGTAAAAAAAAAAAAAATGGTGAGTTTAGGTTATCTATTCCTAAAACTATTCTAAAAATGCAATTTTATGGTGTTTAGTTATCACTCGGAACAAAAACCCAGAAAAAGTGGACATCCCTTTAACCTTAAAACCGATAGACTCGTGTACCTGTAAGACGTGCTTGAGCAAGTGAATTTCTTACTATGTATTTTTTTTCAAGAAAATAATACTAATAGTAACATTTACACAAACCATCTTAGCCCTTAAAAGAGTAAGTATTGTTATACTAAATAGGGATTAAATTAAGAAACTCATATCCATGTATTGATCATTATTTGTCAATATTTACATATACAAACCGGCTAACATGGGATTTCTATGCCGAAACCAAGGCAGCCTTCATAAATAAATATTTCTCGAGTCTTGGCATGTTTCTGTTTGGTGTGTTACCCCCCTAACATTGACGGAGCTTTGCCAACCGTTACTCATATCGCAACATGTTTATCGCCCCTACATCTCCGCATCGTCATCGCATCATGATTCGCGATCCAGTGACGCATTTGGTTATTTTCAGCCAGCTTTGGCAATTTTACTTCCATGAAGTTTATTAAGAAATTTGTGGCCTTATACTTCACTTAGATTGATTCCCCAATTCTCTCATCAGTCTCATCATCGCACTCATCTAGAATAAAGTTTATTTATTACACTACCTAAAATGTAACGCATTATTTTCATCTGTATATTATTTATGATTCATTAATTGTTCAGTACGTCAAATTTAATTAACAAAGCTGGTTAATTTGCCAAGACAGATGTAGTTGCTGTCGAATAAATCTGGTCGAGTCATAGGGAATTCGTAGACATGTCTTCGGCCGTACCTGCGCCCACGCGAAGCTCGGCGGACGAAACAAAGAGAGAAGCGCCCTCCACGCTCAGTTGACGCGCAAGCTTGCTAACGGAGACACCTCCTGGAAAAATATTATTAGTAATTTTACAAGTGCATTGGAATTTCCAAAGGATTTTAAACACCTTCTAACTTTAAAGGTATTTACTCAAACTCATATTTTGTAGGCCTATTTTGTGAAGTGAATCAAGCTTTCGTGTTTTTATTAAATTTAAATTAATAGTACTATTTCAATTTACATTTAGATAGTTTAATTACGGTGCATTGTGAAACAGACGGACAATGTAATGATAATAATCAAACAAAAGAGATAATAATCTATGTCACTGAAGACATTTGTGTATAAATTTAAATCATTTCTGATATGTGAATATTGAAGTAATCAAAAAATAATTGGACTAAATTGCTTCTCAAGCATTAAATTAATAAAAGTATTTAGTCTCTAAGTTTGTCTAAATTCTGAATGAATGTCCTGTCGGAAAACCCTAAGGTCCTGACATTTATTAGAATGAAAATAACTTGCTAACAGTAATGCCTTTGTGAAGATAATTTTATATTAAATCAAAAGCTATAGCAATTTTCTCCTTTCTACAGCATCAAATGAAAACATTAACTTTATTACTCATATTTTATATTAGGTATGTAAAATTTACATTCTAAATCATCAATGCGGAATATAATGAAATTATACTGAATATTTATTATTATAAGTTTAACGTATGCTATATATCTTAGTCAGTTTTGTTTTTTGTTTAAGTTTTAATTATATTGTTTTAATCTTGACACAAATAAAACAGAGTTAACACAACACTACAGGGCATCCTAATGATAACGAAAAGAAAAGCATATTGCACATTTATAAATCTCCCACCTGAAATAGAGTTTACTGCATTTTAAGCTTCACAAAATTCACTTTCCACGATTCGTGCTCGCTTTAAAACGCTATAGAAATGCCGTGACTCGAAGAAACTTTTACAACGTAAATTTAAATGCGGACCAAACATTCTGTTTGGCGTCACGCCAACTATCCATTCCTATCAAACTAAGATTACTGAATCACAAATGCACCATGACTACTGACTCACTACAATTCTTTTTGTTCTGACTAAGACTAACGTGCTACGAATAAACAAACCATGATAAAATTAGATTAACAAAGAATTTTTACGACTCTTTGAAATCTAGAAACTAATTCCGTAAATTTTTATGGATTTCTAGAAGTCACAAATCTACAACAAAATGTCTGAAAACAAGACTCTTGAGGCCGGCCAGCAGTTGGTGAAGAGGACTATGGATGAATTGATCCAACAGAAGCAAACTACAGAAAAAGTGTCAATCCAAGCGAGACAGGAATTCCGTGAGCAATACCAGGAGAGTTATGAGGAGGAATTCGAGGAAGAGACATTCATCGATGAGCGTGGAAATGCTACAACGAAGCGGGTGGAATCCAGCAGTGAAAGCAAGGAGCATTCTAAGAGTGCCGATGTTCGAGTAAAGGCCTCCGGTTTAAATGCGGAACAAATGAAGGCGCTCACGGAGTGTGCGAATGAAGCGGGGCAGCTGGCACTCGATTCGAAGGCTGCCAACTAAGCATGTAATTAGAAACACAATTATACCAATACAAAATACTTATTACGTCACTACTCTTCTCCCGAGCTACCAATCTAACTTAATCCATTACATTGTTACTTAACACCAAAACACTACAAACGATTCAGAAAATCCTAAACTAAATAAATAGTTCGAGATACATAAAACCTTTTAAAACATCCGTATTTTTGTCGGAGTAAAATTTACATTAAAATAAATGTATTAATGAGCGTCTTTTGTTTCAGGTGTTTAACGAAAATCGTGTGGTGGTCTCAAAGAGTGATAAAGACTGTGTCCAGTGTTCCTTATTTTATGTTATTTTTAAGCTAAATTTTATATGAATGCAATAAATATGTTATTGAAATTTTAAAATGGTGTATTGATTAGTGCTGTGTGTCCGTAAGTGCAATAAGGTCAAATTAGTTAAAAATGGAGGAAGAAGATGACGAAAGAAAAGATAAGAGGCCGACTCTCGCAACATTCAGCTCGCTTAATGCGCGCCTTGTTCACTCCTCATTAGAGGAGAGCACCGTCCGTCAACAAGCCTCCTCCGAATCCAACGAAGCGAACACATGTTCGAGTATATCAACAGCTCAGTATAGTGACAGAAGTTTTGTGTCGAAAACTAGCACATTTTCCCGCAGTGGTACGTCGAGCTCCAGCCAGGAGGAATGCGAGGTAGCTCACACGACCGCCACGAGCGGTCAATACTTGGCTGCAGCTAGAGTCGAAACCGCTAGGTCTATGGAAAGTCTCCGTCCAAGTAAAGATACATCTCCAGCAAGACCAGCGAGCTCTTGCACATCTGTTCGAACGCACAGGAGTTCGTTCCTGACTGCGAGCGAGCGTGATGTCAGGGAATCGCGGGGTGCACCGGCTCGGCGAGCCCTGTCGGGTGAGGATATGGGGAATGCGGAAAAGCGGCGAGGCCTGTTCGCCAGCACAGAGAGGCGAGCTCTCCAGCAGCTCAGCCTCCCGCCTCCAGAACGCAGGCTGACTATACTCAGCCCACATAGTCCCATGGCCATAACCGAACTGCAATGGCCCACTCCACCAGGCATAAGAGGACGTCGGAAAAAGGGAATGGTTCTTCCCAAACTAATATTACCTCGCAGCGACTCGGACGGCTCGGACGTATTTTTCGAAAGGTGCCTATATTTATTATGCTTACTTTTTTGTAGTTTTATGTCCTTTTGTTACGTATTATCAATATCTAGATATTAAAGTAATATTAAAGTATGTTCCTTTCACATAAAAGCAAAGTAAACAAACTCAGCAATTTATTTAGTTCGAGAATGTGAGGAAAATTGGTCAAGAGTAAAATGAGGATAATCTTGTTGATGTCTCTGAAATGGTTTGATCCATCAGGATTATTCAAGCAGTAGTTTTTGTGACGTTCTCCAGGCTCTCGATATCCTTCTTATGAGACTACTGAGCAGAAGGCAATTTGATATAATTGTTTTAAGTAAATATTAACTCGTTTTATCTTTTTGTTTGCAACTTTAAAGGCAGAATAAGAAAATTATTATTTCAGACTGAATTAATGTTAGTTGCGATTTTGCCAAGAGAAACGTCTACAGAGCTTCGTGCGTCATGCGTTTGATTTCACAACAGTAAGTTTTTATTTCTCTTAGTATAAATACTTTATGTCGGTTCTTTTTTTCAAAGGGATTGTTTATAACAATGTATATGCGAATGCTATCACTGCTTGTGTTGTCCATTCGTACTATTGATTTTGCAATCCAAGTTTAATTAACAGTAGACAACAATGGGTGTATATTTCAGATTTGCATAGTAAGTTATTCTGTTTCAATATGATAATCATTATAAGGTAGGACCTAGGGGTGATATTATAATCATTGCAAGTATTTTTACATGTGCAATATTCTTACTACTGATCAGTCATTAATTTAAATATAATTGGGTTGTTGAAGTAGGCATTTCGTAAAATATACTCAACTGTATTTTTCAATTACTGTTAATAAACGTTTTGTACAATAGGAAAACGACAGGAAACAAGTATGGACTCTCTACGGAACAGAATTTGAGGAGCTGTTCACTATCAAGTTGTCTGCATTCCAGAACAATATTTGATTTTTCTCTCCCCTTATTTTGATTTAGCATTTGAATAACATCTAATAAAGATATTCTAATAACAATAATAATAAATCTTTATTTCGGACACACAATCCATACAATTTACATTACATTTGAAGTAAATATTAAAATTACACAAAATGTAAAATCACAAAATACTATTAATAAATTAAAAAAAAATGACATAAAATTATAATATAAAGCTATAAAATTACAAAATCATAAAATTACAAAATTAAATTAAAATTACAAATATTACAACAAACTAAAATAAAATAAAAATATAGAGTCTAATTAGTACTATTCTTCCGTCTGTCTAGGTGACAATAGACACCCAACGTCTATAAGTTGACGATAATATAAGTCTGTCTGCCAGACCCCTAACTATAATATTGTCACATGTGTTAATTTTGGACATGAAACCCGCTATTCTCTTCAGCTGTATAGCGTTAAAAGTGTCAACCCGAGCTTCAGTGTACATCTCTGAAGCGCTAAAATACCGTTTCAGTTCATCAGATACCTAAAGATGTTGTTGTAAGCCACACTTATAGCGTCATTTGACTTCTTGGTATAGTTAATCCAGAGCTGCCACGTGTAAAAAGTCTGGCAGAAAGACCTAAACATCGTCACTTTCACATCATACGAAGACCTGCAGAACTTTAGTCCGATCATATTACCCACGACACACAGGGCCCTAGGTTTTCGCTGTATATCGGCGTCATCTTTGAGGCTGGATGTAACGATGTGACCAAGGTACTTAAAACTCTCCACTGCTTTAATAGGTTGATCATTAAGATATACCTGGGTACATTCTGGGGTCCCCCACCCGACCTTAAAATTACCATTTCAGTTTTATTGCTGTTGCAAATAAGATCGTGTTCTATTGCGTATTTTTCACACGTTGTAACAAGTTTTCTAAGGCCTTTGATCGAGGGGCTGAGCAGCACCATATCACTAGCGTAGCTTAAGTTGTTGACATATTTGCCATCCAATCTCAGGCCAACCGGTGTGCCACTCAGCTCCACGATCAGATCATTTACGTAGATGTTAAACAGGTCGGGCCTGCCTCACGCCACACGAAAGCCGGTAGTGATCTGAGACTTCAGTGCCCCACCTGACGCAATAGGTCTGCTCGCGATACCAAAACCCTAGGAGACCAACCATAGTCTGTAGTACCGGGGTCACATAACTTACTCCACAGTAAGTCATGATTCAGCGTGTCGTAGGCGCGACTCAGGTCTAAAAAACAGTCGTACTCGGTAGTAGTTTGTTTATCATAGTAATACAACTTGCTTCAGAGAGAAAATAGCTATGTCAGTGGAGACTTGTGGGCGAAAGCCAAACTGCCCATCGTCAATGCTTATGCACGGGAGGTGAGATTGGATAACTGTTTCAAATACCTTGGCCACTTTATTAGCCAGGGAGATAGACCTACAATTGGCCACGCTCGAGATATCTCCGGTTTTATTTTTTTCTATTGGAACAACCAACGTATGTATAAGTTGCTTAGGAAGGTAGCAGTGTTTCACACAGAGAGTGAAGAACGGCGCTAGCACTTCATGTATGGTCTGACGACCCGCAAAGAACAAATGTTCTATGTTAAGCCCGTCGTGACCCGGCGACTTACCACGTTTAATTTTACTCAGTATGGTCTTAAATTTGTTTTCGTGTGATTGTAATGTGGCAAGTTGCCGGGTACAGCTGGGTCCGATCCTACGTTTTATATTCCAAGAGCTCTCTTGATTACAGAATTTTATCCGAATCGAAAGGTTGATTTGCAGATTTGGTAAGGTTCTTGTTTATTTTTGGAAGCAAATAACACGTACCTACCCTTTTTAACTCCTTTATCAAGATAATGTTCTATTTTTCATTTTATAAGAAGACCGTAATACTTCTATTGGTATTACGGTCTTTTACTATGTAAAAACATGATATAGAATGAGCAAATTTTCTCTGGCATTTGGACCTTGATATTCCAAGGCCTGCTGACTCATTCCTGGAAAATTATACCTAATTCAAACTACGAGTATGTTTAGGGAAATCTTTGCCAACTCGTAGCAAAAGTTTAAGGGCGTTTATCGAATTATGGATCAAAATGAGTTGGAGAAAATTACAGTTGTTTCTTTGCACATACTATATTAAATCTAGAGGCAATAGTATAGAAAGTCAGTTTAGAAATTTTTGCAATATTATACTTAAGTGTTTATGTGATGACATCCGTGACACCAATCCGCATTGCGCGCGCGTCCTCTTTCGAACTTTTCTTACATAAATTTGCACCAAACAACACGACGGCATTTTTGCACATCGGTGAGAGAATGAGGTATCCATTGCGAAGCAAGCTTCCTGACTTTAAGGTGTTCATGCAGGATGGTTGAAACTGCCTGTGATCCAATGTTTAGTTCAGCATGTATCTCTCGATATGTAATATGTCTATTCTCTCGCAATAGCTACTCTACCCTGATGACGTTTTCATGAGTTACTGCAGTTGGCGATCGGCCGGGTCTGGGGTCATCTTTGAAGTTCTCCCGACCATACCAGCAGGAGCAGACTCCCTAAAAGCAGCTTGTAAATTTCCTTGAGATTCCTTGATGGTTAACCCTCGTTTATAATCATAGAAAAAAATAGCACGAAAAGCTTCCCGCGAGACGTCCATTATTGCAAACAAAAGAAGAGTGACATATAATCTTTAAACATAAATAAAAAATACTACATTTTTCACAAAGGAGGTTTGTGTTGAAATTAGCCGTCAATTCAAAATAGTTTCATGAAAGAAGAGGTTGTATTTATTCTGTGGCTATCAATTTTCGGAACAACCAAGGTATCGATAAATATTTTGGCACATAGCTATCAAATTTTGAAAGGGTATCAAAAATAATTATTTCAAGCAATCACGCCCACACAATAAATATCTTAAATTCATAACACACTTGAATAAAATGAAATGCTATTATACACTATTAAGCTTTACGAAGAACGAGATTGTGATTTAAAGAGCATTGCTTTAAAATTGGACAATGTCCAATCGATCGATCTTTTCTATCCAATTATTAGGAACATCTAAAAATACAGTTCATTTACTGAGTATCTGACATCATTACTAATGACTAAAAATACAAGAACAATGCCACACGTAACAACAAGACTTTCTTTGCTATCGGTGTAGTCGAGAGGTAAAAATAAAACGAATGCCGCCTCGAGTTTCATTGGCAGTATTCATTTCATTCTGATTCCTTTTGAAACGTCACTTCAAAATACAGACAAATCGTTGTAAAAAGCATTTAATTTATGATTCGTTTGCTACCTTTAAAGTACTTTTTGAAGTTACGAACATACAACAAGAAACAACATTCAAAAGATCACTTATAATTTGTCCGTCAGTCTGTCCAGAGCCTCTTTCTAAGGAGCGCCTAATGGTATACGAGAGTTATAAAATTGGCAAATTAGTAGATACGGCATTTATGATATATATAACAACAATCAATAAAAACTTGTGAAGAATTTCTCATTAACCTAAAAACATGTATTTGACATGAAGTGAAAGTTTGGTTCTTAGGGTTCCAATCCTTTAAAGAAAAAGAGGACCCATATAGGATCACTTTGTTGTTCGTCTGTCCGTCCGTCCGTCCGTCCTCGATTCTCTCGAGAACGCGTGGAGGTATTGAGTTGACATTAAAACCATATATTCAGGTCAACAGTCTGTTAGAGCTGTAAAAAAAATCAAACTTGTAAAATAACGTCAAAAAATATAGGGCCGTTTATGCCCCAAAAAACGTATATTTCGAAACTCTCAAGGGAATCAAAATTCATAGGGTACTTCCTGTTGACCTAGAACTATGAAATTTGGCAAGTAATATTGTCTGTTACTTCAAGTACTTACAGGAAAAAATCCAAAAACTAGACATTTGTAATTACATCATGAAACAAAATTTCAGGAAAATTGAGGAAAAAACTGCGAGACTTAATTCCTGATCTATATATAATATTATGAACCTAGGTAGGAACCTACAAATTTGTGCGGAACCTTTAGTGAATGAGTCCGACTTGCACTGGTACGGTTATTTATTAATCAAGTAGGAAAACAATACAATGCACGAAACGGATACACACTTGCTCAGTTTTTAAGAGACCTTGTCCATTTTTTTTACTTTTTGCTACATCTATTAAATGTAACAGACGAATAGAATTATTTTGTATTGGAAATGCAAAAAATATATACATTATACATACATTTCCTTTGCACAGATGATGCCAATGACATTAAATTCTGATAAAAAAAACAAATTATAAATTTTAAATAGAAAAATATTGGAAAAAAACAACTCGGCCACAAGTGAATTCTCAGATGGGACACGAACCCACGACCTTTGGAAATCCGGTCCAATGCTCTAACCACTGAGCTACCGAGACTTGTGGCCGAGTCGTTTATTTTTAAATATTTTTCTATATAAATGTTATCATAAGTATAAAAATAGCATTGAAAAATGTAAAAATCAAATATCATAAAAATACATAATTTAAAAAAACTTAAATAAGGTTATATATTTTACAATCGTAGCAGACGCAAACAATTTACTTTGACAAGACACTTTTACAGCCTCACAAACGTTTAATTAACGTCTATATATGCAGGAATTTCATAAACCGTAACGTATAGAAACTTTATTTTCAAGTCATACTGAAGCCGGGAATTGAAGAAATTGCATGAGGGGATTTTCCAACAAAAACCGGCCAAGTGCGAGTCGGACTCGCGCACAGAGGGTTCCGTACCAACCTGTAGGTATATAAGTAAAAGTTCACCCATCACGACAATCGAGCCAATCGAGTCATAGTTATGGTATTTTTATTGCAAAATGAAATTTAAAATATTTTATATTTCCTATTATGATGTATGTATGATGTTTATCTGTACTATAAGACGTTACTTTGTACCAAATTTCAAAATTCTAAGTTCACGGGAAGTACCCTGTAGGTTTTGATTTCCGTGCGAGTGATCCTTTAAGGGTTCCGTTTTTCCTCTTGAGGTACGGAACCCTAAAAACTGAGGAATACTAAAGCAATCTAATATAAACACGAACGCTCGGCAACAATATTCTCTGGAAGAATATGCTTGAATTATCCATTTTAAATGGCTTACAAGATACAAATATAATTTAATAATAGAAAAGTAAATTGTAAAACAAATGCCTGGACTATCTTTCCTGCTGCACCAATAAACCGAGAAATATTTAGCGTGGGTGTCCAGAGGACTAAGTATAATCGATTCGCAAATATTACGGGATAGCCTTATATTGTCTATGTGTTATATTTGACATGCGTTTTATAAACAGAATGAAAATATTAAACAAGAAAATATACTAGAAATAAGCAACTAGTCTCATGTCGCCCTGACGGGATAGATACTAGTATATTTTCTTGTTTAATATTTATCACACAAAAATAGCATTGCAAAATTCAAAATAAAAAATTTATAAAGGATGAAAATAGTTAATATTTAACCCAAGAAAAAATTAAAGTCTAATGTTTTGCTGTCTGGTAGGTAGTACATGATAAAAATATTTTTTGCAGATTATTTTTATCATGTAACACGGTCATCAGCATTGGTAGTATTAAATTTTCGCCATATCTTTTATCACTTGAATGACATACTGCTTCCGATATCAAGGTTACGATACAAGTTGATTTGTTATCAATTTAGTTCGTGTTTATCAGATATTTTATGACACCATGTATTTTTATCTTGATATTCTTGTGACAGAAGGTTGAACACATTCAATTGTCATGTAATTTAATATAACTCGCATAAAGTACCTACAGTTCTTACGTCAAAGGACGCAATTACATTTTTTAGAAGTTAAAAAAATATGATGAAGGAAAGTCTACGCGCGTATATAATTTTAGTTCAGTATAACAGAGTCGAAATAGATTTTAAATTTGTAATTAATTCCATATTACGTATTATTATTTACATGGTGACTTAAATATCTCTGATTTTTCTTCTTCTGGCGAAAGAAACGGTTCAAACCCCTTTCTTAATATCGCTTTCCTTTCCCATGACGTTTACTTTTGATCGCATTTCACCTTTGATGATAAAATAAATTACTTTATACATTTATACATAGTCAAATATGCTGACATTGACCGTAGCTATACTCGTACTTTCTATTGAGGAGCGCAGTGGTTCGCGCGCTCGGTCTGCGATTGTTGTGGTTAAGCAACTTTCGCAATGGTCGGTCACGGGATGGGTGACCAAAAATTTACAATCTCAAGCTTCGGAAGGCACGTTAAGCCGTTGGTCCCGGCTGCAGCCCGGCACCAATCCGCATTAAGAAAGCCTGGTAGGTCATGGCCCGTTCTCCTTATCCTTTAATAAGGAAGGCCCCAGCAGTGGGACATTAAAAATGGCTGATGACGGTGTGGCAACACTGGCCAGCTACCCTACCAACTTTAACATCAATTCGTATCTAAGTGGCGTGGACTTTGGAAAGTTCTGAATATTTTTAATGGTTTACATTCCTTAAAAAATATTAAGGTAATGGAAAAGCTAATCATTGTTATGAAATATTTTTTTTTAACAAGTTATATTTAAGGATTGTAGTAAGTGGGAATAATAAAATTCACTGCCTATCCACAATGGGACAATAGCGTGTTTGTGTGTATGTATGTTAACAAGTTGCAGATTACTTAAGTACCTACTTTATAAACCATGGTAATATACCTACATTACCATGGCTTATAAAAAATGGTGTTGATCATTTTCTATTTATTTCGTATGCGAATAGTTGAATTTATACTATCCGTAGGTACCACAAAGAAAATCAAGGTGGAATCTTGAAAACGTGCTATTTTCACCGGGCAAATTCTCTTTATACCGTGTCTCGTTCTTTACGAGACGTTGGCGGAATTTCTGTGGAAAACGGCGAAGCCAAAACATTAAAAAAATACAAAAAATGTATACTGCCTTTCCATCTGTTTTAGGGGTAGTACCTTGTACATGTAAAAAAAGAATCATTTTGGCTTAGGACTTTTACACATTGATGAAGTGACTAGTCCCTGAAATAGGTTCCACGTTTGCAATCATACACGCCGTATCGCTTATACATTGCGCGCCAAAATTAGTTCTGCATTATTATTTAAATGATTTTATTTTACATTCTCAGTTTCACTGTCATTCTCATATCTTTCTTAACATAATATTACTTGATCCAATTTCTGTATTCTCGAACAATCAGGTGAAACTAAAATAGACATAAAGGTGGCATAGTTGCCACCAGATGTTTTGTATGCCACTAGCGGATGACTCACTTAGTTATTTCATTTCAGTTAATGAATAAGATTTCACATTTAAATTTTGATGGAAACCTAATGGACATTATCTTTTGAATTGATTAAATGGTGGAACGGTGACCTTAATTTTTTTTAAGAAAGTTTGTTTGACATAATAATATGTGTAAAATTAATTTATGGATTTTAATGTCATTAATATTGTTACGAGAGCAACGTAAATTCTCCATTTACTAGCAAGACACCGGTGTCCAAAACACGACGGAATATTTATTATTGTGTTTGATCTAATAACTTGCGGCCTGAGAGGTTAACGGTATAAAAATGTAACTATAACGGAACTAGTATAATTGTACATTACAATTTTTCGACGTCATTATTTATGTTTAACCAAATAACAGCCTTATAAATAGTATCAGCTATCACCACAGACAATATAACCAATAGACCACGCTTCACCGAACATCAATATGAAATCAAAATCGCTAGGTGCGGTAATGGAGCGATCGGCTAGTTATGACTGGCTCATCCAACTTTTCACATTTAAATTATCCAATTAAGGGGAGTTGAACTTTTTTGTATAAAGACTAGCCTCGTCCAAATCCGTGGTATCAGACAACATTTTTTTATTTTTTCAAAATGACGTCGCACGATAATACCTATATAAATAAACAGAAGACACACAAAGGAACAAAAAATTGTATGATATATATAATTAGCCAGATAATTAGAGTTAGAAATGTTACACTATGCTACACAATGCATTATGGCACATATTTGCCATATGGCATTATATTGCATTAAATTGCATAATACTTTTAGTTTATCTTTACGTTTCCTATCCATTTATCTATAGTACTAATATTATAAAGAGGAAAGATTTGATTGTTTGTTTGCATTGAATAGGCTCCGAAACTACTGAACAGATTTGGATGAAATTTGGTATACAGATTGTAGAAAGCCTGTTTATGAACATAGAATACTTTTTATCCTGATATTCCCACGGAAACGGGAACCACGCGGGTAAAACCGCGAGCGGCCGCTAGTATAGGTATCATCTTACGGCGGGATTTTGAAACTTTTCAAAATGGCGGACCGGGGACGAGGCCAAAAGCTTCAAATCCCTTTGTCGTGTCAAAATTGTATGAACAATTTTAAAATCAATTTAAAAAGGGCTCTTATTTCTTGGTTGTATTTTCTGTGGCTCTCACTTTCCAATAATTGAATGAGGTTGTTTTAAATTAGTGATGAAACGAATAATATAAATGCGGCGATCGTATATTGGCGATATCGTAATAGATTACGATATTCGCTATCTTACTAATTATTACGATTCATTACGATTACAACCTTTCATAATAAAAATAAATCTTGGTTCAAAGTTTTTATTTTTCATGAAACAAAACGCAGAATGACAGACAAGGCTTATATTAGTAGAAGCCTTAGCCTATATTATTAATTTAAAAAAAGAATGGATTGATTAGAAATAGGCTGACGGGAGAGAACTTAATAAAAACATTTTTATTATAAAAAATACCTTCCCGTTATAAGTTATGAATACATTTTTTTTATTTTTGAGTAAAAATAAATGGGTAAATCTCTATTTTGTACATTAATTCCAATGAAAGTGTAATTTAATTCTAAAAGCGTCAAGCATTCAATCGTTATTCGCAATCGTTACACGAATAATGATGTACTCGTATCGTTATCGTAATAGCCGTATCGTTCCATCACTATTTTAAATATGTTGTTTCATTAATACCATTAATGCCTGGCACTGTAGTGTGTACAGGTGGCGTAAAACAGAGAAACAACTGAACAAAACAGCGATTTCGTAATCTCTTAGCTATGTGCCACTGTCACTATGTTTTCGTTACAGTAGCTTGAATTAGAAAATCTTACGGATATCAAACGCGCTATATTTAACGAACTAAGTTGTAATTGTCCGTATTTTTAGGTTTTTAGGGGTTTTTTGATTTTTCCGACGTTTCGGCACCTTTTCAGCTGCCGTGTGATCACGGCAGCTGAAAAGGTAAAAATACGGACAGTTACAACTTAGTTCGTGAAACATAGCGCGTTTGATATCCGTAAAAGTTGTTTTATTTCAATGAACATTGCGCACCAAAACATAAGATGTACGTATGTAGAAAATCTTCCTTGATATTTCGTAGAGCTGTTGTCGTGCACTGTGAGTCAATCGGACATTAATTGCTAATATACATTATACGAAAGTTATTTTATATATTTGTGAACCTTTTTGCACATAAATAATCGCTTATAGCGATAAATCTTGGTGCAGAAAGATTGCACTTTATAGAAGAACAATTACTATATTTATCGTTACGCAATAAATCTACCATGACTTTAATATATGTTCCTAATCCAAAATTATTTTGCTCTTACTTAGTGAAATCGCTCGTAATGGTCTTATTAATAATGGTTGAATAGGTAAACAACTAATAACTGATGAATTATTTCTAACTCCGTTTTTTTATAAAAAAAAATAAAGAAAGCAAATACGGTGCTTTTTAACTCAAAATAGCTATTAAAATCTGTCTTCGATGACAATTGAAGAAAAAAGTAGTTTTCAGTATATAAAAAGTAACTGTTAAACGTAAAAAATCTTCATTTAATACGTTAAAAGAAGAATAGGTCACTCGGTTACGTAATTTCATTCTTTAAAATTAAAAGGATCATTAAGGTAAGGCAAAAAAGGCAGAACCTTTTTCAAGCCACCGACAAATTAAACTAGGTACTCATCGAAAGCTCAAGAATTAAGGTTGTTTAACATTATCTAATTTTAACATTTAATATTTGTTTTTGTTGGCTGTATACTGTATACTACGTTGTCTTTAACAATCTTAGTTCTATGATAATAAAATGATATTACGAAAAATCGACTCGGCTCATTTTCTCGAGAGGACATTTATCATTATAAATTATCATTGAAAATGATATTTTTTAAGCCAAAGCAATCCCATTTAATTTATTAACCTTTATACAATGTCTAATGTAGCTAAAACCAAAATCAATTGAATGAAGAAACATTTTAAACTTGTAAAATGTTTTGAGATTGGTTTAGGATAAAGGTAGAACGATTTGGAAATTATACACAACATTGATATTATCAGAAGACTTAATATCCCCCCTTACTCTTGTCGCTATCGCATCGAGATCGCGATTGAATTACTTATTGTCAAAAGTCAGTAATTATGATTTATAATATGTAATTAAACTAAACTTTTGTACTAACCGCCTCTATGGTCTAGTGGTACAACTACCGGTATCAGACCAAGGGGTCCCGGGTTCGATTCCCAGCGGGGGTACATATTGCTAGCTACCACCATCTTATCTAAGTCTGACGCCATAACAATAATGTATTTAGCTCTGTTGTGTTCCGGCAGTTAGAGATAAGATAGCCAGTTCCTCAGTGATTGAGGAGATTCATTCCGGGAGAGGCTCGCTTCCATCTTCAGCCTTATCAATACTTAACATCAGGTATGATAAAGGCTGAGAGTCTCCCCGTCGTTCAAAAAAAAACTCTAGAAATCGATTGTAGCGCCAATCAAAATCGATTCAACATCTAAAAATCTAAAATCAGTAATAATTATTGACTCTCAACGCGATCCCGTCAAAAGTAACCCCCTGAAAATACGTAGCAAATTCTAAAACATTGAAATCACAGACTTAATAATGATTAGGTATACTACAATCTGTCTCAATATTGAGTTTCATACTTTCCAAGCACGTTTTCATACTTTCTCATTGATCTGAATAAAAGATTAAATGCAAATCTTAACAGCCACTTCGTTACAGATTTATCCTTTTTGATTTTCTTATACGGATAATATAATGTGTGTTTAGGTAATAATTATTAAGCTATGATAGATATTTATTAATAACATTTATAAAATAGGTACATAATTTAACGTTTTGAAAAAAATACATTTAGTAGGATAAAAAGACGAGCTTTCAAAGTCAAAATCAAAGATTTTTATTCAAATAGACTTATAGATAAGTACTTTCGAATACTCCAACATTTTTTTCCCCTGCCAGCCATTCAGGACATCTTTTAACTGATAAGAATAACGGCCGCAAGAAACTTATCAGCCTTAACAGAAACAGCAACATTTACAATGGAACATGTTGTTGCCAAACACAAATCTACAACTTTCGGCGTTTAACCGTGTTTAACATATTTTTTTTATAATTATATGGCGCTACGACTCGTAACGTCACAAGACTGCAGCACTCTCCACGTCTAACTAAGAAGTATTATGCCTAATATCCCTGAATTAATACAAGGTATTTTAAAAAGAAAAATGTTGCTAATGTCCATTACCCTGTTTTAAAGACCTCCCCATAGGCTCTCAAGCAATAGATATATATCTATTGCCAGTTAAGGTAGTAATCTTAGAGTAGATATGCAAAAAAAATTATGCCTAAGCAGATGCCAATTCAATATTTTGCGTAACGGTTATACAGAAATATTCCTTGATAAGTTATGTCTTAAATTTTATGAGAATAAATAATAAAATTTTATGGGAACCCTTCTATGCTAATTTTATAAAGAGGAATGATTAGCTTGTTTGTTTGCATTAAATATGCTCCGAAACTACTGAACGAATTTCAATGAAATTTGGTACACAGATAGTAGATAGCCAGGTTATGAATATAGGATACTTTTTATCCCGATATTCCCACGGGAACAGGTACCACGCGGGTGAAACCGCCTGCGCCCGCTAGTTGTTTATAATCTTCAAACTAAGATAATGTTCAATTAATACGGTTCACTGTGAATTATGCCCGTATACATTAGCTTTGCACATTAACACACTCCTAAATGGGATGAACTTTCCGTTGCTCGTACTTTAATCTTATGCAAATGTTATATAAATTACCAGTTAAGACGAAACTTTGTAAGACCCATTTCATCTACATGATGGCAAGGTAGGTATTGGAAAATATTTCAAAGGCATAGTATTTCTAAAATACCGTTTTTCTCAAAACTGCCGAGTCAGATATTGATGCAACGATACACAGTGTGCCTACACAAATATCACAACAGTATCTTTTGGGTTGTAAACCACTTTTGCCCAGTCTCCTTTAAGGAAAATAATATTTTATTATACAGTATTATTGGATAAGCATCTTCTACTATCCAAAATAGTTTTTTTTTATTATTATTTATGAATAACGTGGAGACGCTTATTCGGAACAAAGAAACTCACATACATAGGTATAGTCACAATCCGAGATTGTTGAGCCACTTTGATGATTACTTTAGTCACCTTTAAATCCTTTATGATCAGAAAGCCTAACTTGCGGAATGTCTTTAAAGCAAAATGTCTAAAATCAATGTCTAAGTTGTAAAAAGTCTCCGCCTCTGTGGTCTAGTGGTACAACCACCGGTATCAGATCCAGGGGTCCCGGGTTCGATTCCCAGCGGGAGTACATATTGTAATCGGTTTGGTTGGTGGTAGGACTTGTTGTAAGCCCGCCTGGCTAGCTACCACCATCTTATCTAAGCCTGCCGCCATAAAAACAATGTTTTCAGCATTGTTGTGTTCCGGCAGTTCCAGATAAGATAGCCAGTTTCTCAGTGATTGTGGATTCCGGGAGAGGTTCGCTTCCATCTTCAGTCTTATCAATACTTAACATCATGTATGATGAAGGCTAAGAGTCACCCCGTAATTCATAAAAAAAAAAAGTCTATGAAGCAAAACGTCTAAAATGAAAATTGCCGTAGCAGCATCGGGTCTCATGTTAAAATGTCTAAGAAGCAACTAGCGGTCGCCCGCGGTTACACTCGCGTGGTAAGATGAAAAGAAAAAACGGCTTCTTTAATTAACATCTGTTAAAACTTCCTTTATCCCTTTCTATGGACATGATGGAAGTAATTAATTTATGTTCTTTTTACTCTTAAATAATCTCTTTTCGTTGTTAAAGCTTTTGCGTTGCATAATTACAGGTTTTTATGAAAATATACAAATATCTTGTACGTTGTTTTCTTTTAAGTCATAAGTTATTACCATATTTACTTTCCTTGCAAAGTGTAAATCTATTGATTAATTGCTTTCTAATGAATTTTAATAATTGTTTATTGCTGTACATAAACTGTACAGGGTAGAAAAAAAATACGGTCATTGGCAGGAAAGTTTTTTTTTATTTACGACGGGGATACTCTTAGCCTTCATCATACCTGATGTTAAGTATTGATAAGGCTGAAGATGGAAGCGAGCCTCTCCCGGAACCCTCAACCACTGAGGGGGACTGGCTATCTTATCTATAACTGCCGGAACACTACAATGCTGAAAACATTGTTGTTCTTGCGTCAGACTTAGATAAGATGGTGGAAGCTAGCCAGGCGGACTTACAACAAGTCCTACCACCAACCAAACCGAATACAATATGTACCCCCGCTGGGACTCAAACCCGGGATCCCTGGGTCTGATACCCGTGGTTGTTACCACTAGACCACAGAGCCGATTAAAAGTACCCTAAATATTTATGTGAGCAAATTTTACTCAAAGGAAACATTCCTTTATTTTTTTAAATAAATTAATTGCATTCAAATATTTTTGAAAAATCATTAACCTGCACCAGGAATCGAACCGGCGGAATGAAAAAAATAACATCGTGTACTTTATGGTACCAATCGATAGTGTTAATCATCAATTTAGTGTGAGTAGAATAGTATCTAAAATAAAAAAAAACCTATTTAAAAACACATATTCATCGATTGAACTCGCCTCTTGTCGCCTTTAGTATGTATGGAATTATGGTCCAAAAGTCAATAATCTAATAATTAATATCAGTTTATGGCTATATGGATGCATATGGTTCACTAAACGTTTTGCGTCAAATTTTATCATCCGTACTGCCAGAGAGTGGAATGCTTTGCCTGAGTCTGTGTTTCCTGATACTTACAATTTGGGGGTCTTCAAGTCGCGAGTGAATAGGTATCTTCTAGGCAAGCGCGTTTCATCCTAGATCGCATCATCGCTTACCGTCAGGCGAGATAGCGGTCAAGCGCTAACCTATACATAATAATCAAAAAAAAATTTAAATAAATCGAGCTACTAAGTAAGTTAAAGTAAACTTTATTTATATTTAAATTAGTATGAGTAAGAGGTACCTAGGTACAATAAAAAAATTCTATAGAACTATGTAATCTTTGTCTTTAATGTAAGACATTAAGTTACTTAAGCTAAAGTGATCTTTATTCTTATCGAATAGTACCATAAAAGTACACGATGTTTTTTTTTCTCAAACAAGCCGGTTCGATTTCCGGTGCAAATATGGAATTTTTCAAATATCTTTGAAGGCAGTTTAACTTATTTTTTAAAATGAAGGAATGTTTCCTCTGGATAAAATTTGCTTATATTTGGGTACTTTCCCTTCAGTGACCGTCTTTTTTTTCTAGCCTGTATACACACATTATATACGTTTAAAAAGCGCCTTTGATGTAGACTCAGTAAATTTTTTTTTTCACCTCACACGCTCTGAAATAGAGGTTTTGTCAATCAGTTTAGGCGTAGAAAATCGCTGATCCTAGCACGGCAAAGTACTTTTTTAATTTAATACCTAAAAATATGTCATAATGCGTTCCGAATCGCACTATTGACCTTTTTTGTTCAAAGTCAAAGTCAAAGGTTTTATTATATTACTTTAGTTCATTGAATCATAAAAACAATAACAATAAGATTAAACTATTTGTTATAAAAAAATATATATTAGGCTGGTTGAGATTTCACAACCTATGATTGGATTTCGGAACGTGACATAAATCTTTATTTTTAAACTGTCTTTGTCTTGTGCCTCATGTCAGTGTCAACATTTACGGAATCGTTGTAAATGTTATTTCTAAGTAACAATATATTCCTACTATATATAACTTTGAATTAACTATAATACTCCCTTTTTTATTATTTTAGTTTTTTTTATATCATTAAAACAACGAGAATAAGGTTTATTTAGATAAAACTTTATGTTTAAAGAATTTTTCACCGAAAGTTGACCGCGGAAACAACCATAAAATGTTCCTCGCTGTTGTGAGGTGAAAAATTGTGTGTTGCGCTCGGCAGAAAAGTTTTAGCGTCTTGTACCTTTGAAATCCGCGCTTCGCTCAGCTTTCAATAGAGGTAACTCGCCGCTAAATAACCAACTTTGCATAACAAATAACTATTTATTCATTAACTTTTTTCCATAATATAGATTTATACTTACTTTTACATCCCATAACTTTAGAAAAGTCAGACCACGTAAGCGACTCGAATGGCATGTTTTTATTCCAAATCAAAAGTTTTATATAATTCCATACAAATTAATTCGTCAAACTAAGCTTTTATATAGAATAGTAAAAATAAACTTTTGATCTGGAAAAAAACATTAATGCCATTTGAATCCTTTACATGGTCTGATAAACCTGGGATATAAAAAAAAAACAATAAAATTGGAATCAAGAAAGCATTTTTTTCTGATTAAGAAAATATAATATTCATATTCTTTACGTTATCAATAGGTAACTCAATAGGTAACCTACGCTGAAGGTACCGCGTGCAGGTAATACGCGACCATTCATTGAACTCGATTTAGCTACTAGCTGCTATCGATTTTAGCTCTAGTATTGAAATAAAACTACTATCGACTAAATTGAGCTTTCATATAAACCGGTTTTTTTCAGTTCGAAGTATAAATTAAAAGTTATTCGTTTTGAAATAGTTACATACCGACGAATTGAAAAAAAAAACTGGCATTCATTATTTCTGTGTTTTGTGCACTTTTCATTTCTATATTGATAGACTGTTCCGATCAAAAAGCGAAAATAGGATAGTTATGGTCGTTTTACTGTATATATTATGTCGCGGTGATATTGTCAAAGCCGTAAGCTCATAATATCACTGGTGAATTTACAAAATTAAATCACATTTATAACCTATTACGTAACCTACAGGAATAGAGCAAACTCAATTTTTACAAAAACAAATTAAAGGTAATATTATAAATGAATAAGTCAACTATAAACTCCTATCAACCACTTTCTAAAAAAGCTAGTACATAAGTTCCAAAAGTACCTTGCATTTAGTTGAACTAGAGTACCATCAAAGAATACTATTTCGTGATATTACTTACGTAAGAAAGCAACACTTACCCCCCGGCGAAATATCGTCGCAAAACAATGCTTACAACGTCACAGAATTGTCACTAATCGCTGAAATTTTCTTCATATGAAAGAAATTTGAAAAGAGAATTCAAAATTTAAACAAGCCCTACATTGTTCACGCACACATTGACGCGTGTGCACACGATATGTTATATAGCAAATAATAATTATAATGCCACCGTGTTTTTGCAAGAACCGATTGTTTGTAAATAATCTAGGGTAATTATAAACCGCCGAATCATTGTAAACGGATAATTGGATTTGCAGTAAGTGATGAGAAATTTTAACGTTTATATTATCATTGAATTAAGTAGGTATACTTACATTATCTACATAAGTGTAACATCAGTTACATTATTCGTCTGATCGTAAACACAATCAGTACCTAATCCAGATCCAGATCCAGATTACGCTTAACAATACCAGCTATTGTCTAATTTAAATTAAGCCCGGTTTACTTCGCAATATAGATTGCAATGCACGTTCATATAAACCAAGTGTAAGCCTACAGTCAATTCTATTAAGGAACCTCGAAACCTATAGAACACCAGTCTGATTTAAGTAGCCTTATTTTCAGTAACTTACTTTAACAAATTGGAGGTTGGTGAAAACAAGATAGCGCATGCAGTAATAGTTACTTCAGTGATGAATAATAAATAGTATATTTTTTATCTTTATCTCAAAGGTGCATTAACCTCTTAGACCCCGGGTCAGAGAAGAGAGAGACCCCGGGTTATGAGACAAAATGGATATTCTATTGTTATCTGTAGGCCTAGCACGAAAAACTATCAAAATAGTATCGAGGACGTATCGAGCAAGTACTGTCAAAAAGTATAGGAAAATGTAGTTCCGTTTACGTCCAGTAGGAACGCTGCTCAATATCTGATACATTTTTTTACTTCCCTTCCTCGATACTTACTTACTTTTTCGTACTAACCTCCTAAAGACCCTAAAGACATTATTGTATGAGATGACAACGTCAAAACGTTTCACATGTAAAATACGGCACATCACGTTCATAGTAAATTAGTAAGGAGAATTTTAAGCGCATTTATTTTTTATTTTAGACTTTTAGACCATTTATTGATAATATATAAATACAAATAAAATAAGACGCTAAATTTCTAGATTACTTATAAGACATTTAATAAAATTAGTTTTTACAAAATATTTATGTGGAAAAATATACTAAATCTTGGAAACGCCAACATACGTTTTTGAAAACGTTGTACAACTTTACATGAATCCTATAAAAAATCTGTTTTAAATTTTGGCCTCGCAAACATTATAGCCACATTATCCGTGGTAATAATTAAATAAACTTTTACTGTGTAAATAAACTGCTTTCACTAATATCGTGTTAACCGTAACTATCCTTTTTTCGCTTTTTGGTCGGAACAGGCTTAAGCTAAACCCCTACAAGCATTAAATTATATAAATAATGTATTTTTAGGTTGATGTTTGTATGAAAAAAATACATATATCGTTATTCTATGTTCATTCTATCAAATACTTATCAAAACCATTCGTAAAACTCATCATTACGAACAACTTTTTGTATGGAAGCAATCGCAATCAGGTGTTTCATAGAAAATTTTATTTGAACTCTGCTAAAATGTATGAAACAGCAAATTTTTTTTTCGCGATGTCGAAAGAAAGTTGTTCATTCCTACAGCCCTACAAATGGTTTTGAATTTTGGGTGAACATAAAATAACGTTATATATAGACGTTCACGACAGGGAAGCAAACCCTGAACCTTATGCAATCCGAACTAGCCAGAATAACGATAACGTGACATTGGATTGACTGCCAAGTACAGAAAGATATACATTAGTTGATAATTGTTAAACGACATTGCTACTCATATCGAAGTCCTCTGTAAATGATCTTCGGATTGCTTTTTATAAAAAACAAATTTGAATAATAAACTGAAACCCAATTCCAATAAAAGGAGATCTTAACCGCCTCTGTGTTCTAGTGGTAACAACCACCGGTATCAGACCCAGGGGTCCCGAGTTCGATTCCCAGGGGGTACATATTGTATTCGATTTGGTTGGTAGTAGGAGTTGTTGTGCTACTACCACCTATCTACCACCATTTTATCTAAGTCTGACGCCATAACAACAATGTTTTCAGCATTGTTGTGTTCCGGCAGTTAGAGATAAGATAGCCAGTTCATCAGTGGTTGAGGATTCCGGGAGAGCGTCGCTTCCATTTTCAGCCTTATCAATAATTAACATATTTTTTTTGTAAAAGTGCCGCCCAACAAAAAAAAATGGTATGTATGTATTTAGAACTGGTCATTTGAAGCAATAGTTGATATGGCACAAATGTTGTAGGATTACTCTAAGTCAAGGTATATAAGTTCAAAGATTAGCCATTTTCATTTATTTATGAATACGCAATAGGAACTCTGTAACATTACATTATTAAATAGCTCTTGTGCAAAGGACACAGCTTTATTTCAGAACGTTACAATGTGATTAGGTTCCATGGTGTGTACAACTTTCTCGTCACGAGCATTAATAAATAAGTATTTATTTATTTATTCACATCACCAAACACACATGACAATAATTTACTTTCACAAATGACAGAAATAAATAAAATACTTTTGGAAACATGTGTGCCGCAGCGATGCAAAAGGGCAAATGCTCAGAGATATCTTTGCTCAAATAAGCAAAGCACTGGTTTTCAGCGTTTGCCCAGAGGCCTCGGTTGTAGATAAAACCCTCATTCCAAAATGTATTTAGGTACTTACTAGTGAAATTTATTACGAGCGAATTATTAATTAGAGTGAGTTTACATAAATCCCTTAAAATATTTATGAAGGAACGTTGCAAATTCGAGTTGGTTCATCAGGTGACCAAACCTATAAAGTTATAGGTCTTGAAATTATTCTCTGTAATAAATATTTACGGTACGAGTTTATAATTCTATCAGTAACACGCACTAATTCTGGTGCTTTTTAGAATAGAAATATTTTATTTAGACGGATGATATTAACTCCAAACTCTACACCATTTCCACTATATATAATATTATAAATGTGAAAGTAAATAAGTTTGTTTGTTTGTTTGTTACTTTTTCACGTAAAAACTACTGAACAGATTTGAATGAAATTTGCAAAGTAGGGACTTCAAGTAGTGGACTAATACATAGGCTACTTTTTATCCTGATATTCCCACGGGAACGGGAACCACTCGGGTGAAACCGCGGGCGGCCGCTAGTTATGTATATGGGAACTTCCACGCAGACAAAAGCTAGGGTATCTAATAACTGACTTCAATCATAGCTACTAAGCCTACCATTGTCCTAGGACTGTGTAATTATGGCCACCCTGCATTGCGAATTCCGATTCGTAGAATTAAATGTATAGCGGGTTAGCTATAAATAGCTAGGTATTGAATATTGGCGAGTACATTTTATAAATATTTGTATTGGCTGCTGAACCTAAGTATCTTGTAATTCGCAATAATCTATATCTAAATAATTCGCAATAAAATACAGAAAAGATGACATTACGTAACAAATAGAATTAATTTAACAAAATATTTAAGTATTTTGGAACTTTTCATAACTCTTAATCCCAAACTAAGCTTAGTTTGTACTGTGGGTACTAGACAGTGCATAGGTAACATTTTAGAAAGAAAGAAAGAAAGAAAATTATATTTATTTGAGACAAACACGATAATGATACATAAAAATAACACAAAAAAGGCACAGGTTTGTCCCAAATCGGTACCGACTCAGCATAATGCTTGGCTTTTTGGCCAGCGCTGGTCTTCCGTCGGTACCGTTTTGGTGGGGCTGAGAGCCATGTTAACCGGCACAGCAAAAATACAAAAAAAATAAAGACTTTTAAGACTTTGTTTATTTATTAAAAACTAGCCACCACCCGCGATTTCACGCGCGTGGTTCTCGTTACCGTAGCAATATCGCAAAAAAAAGTAAGTGAATTATAACCCAGGCTATCTTCTATCTGTGTGCTAAATTTCATCAAAATTCGTTCAGTAGTTTTTACGTGAAAGAATAAAAAACATCCAGACACACTCGCTATTTCTAATATTAGTTGGAAAGGATAGGATCCATTATTACTTGACAATCTCTGTAGTGGACTGGCATATACACCGGTTTTCAATGGGTATCACGTACTCCTCCACGAGGCCCTGGGTTCGAATTTCGGTAGAAGCAAATGTTTGTATGATGAATAGGAGCATTTGTACCTGAGTCAAGGCTGTAAATATATATTTAAACAAAACATTAGCATTTCTGTCCGTTACCCTAATATCCACACACACATTAACACTAATTCATAAAGGAATGATTTTATACTTATGCTATGTGGTGTATACTTCTTATTCATTACAATGGTTAATTATTGATTATACTTCGGAAGGAAGGCGTCTCGTAAAGCTCTTTGGAAACTCAATAAAGGTTCTCGTGAGAAATGTTTTAACTTCAACTGGCTCGGATTCAGAGACTCAATTTCACAAACTATCCGCATAATTCAGGTCTAAGAGAAGGGACAAGCAGCCTTTAAATATTACATAATGTAACTTGTGCGCTTTTCGCCTTACAATACAGTTACTTGTCTCTCATAAGGAAAGGTAGAGGAGAGCCGCAAGACTGCTCGCAACTCAAAGCTGTCAACTCTGAATTATATATGATCTGTGAAACAACTAGCTCCAATGGATAGATATACATGTAGAAATATTAACATCGAGTTGTCGGGAGAATTGTATTATGCAGGTAGGTAATTAAGGGCAAAGTCAAGTTTAAATAAATATTATCTACATTTACTACTTACACCATTCATTTATTCATTTACATCATTTACACTTAGCTGTGTAGTGTCGGCTTAGAATAGCACTACCCCCTCTCATCCCGTGGGTGTCGTAAAAGGCGACTAAGGGACTCAGCCTTTAGGAGATGGGCAGCAGCGTCTCCTACATACTTGGCCATACTGCGATCGCCAACCCGCCTGTTAAGCGTGGCGATTATGGCAAACCCCCCCTTTCGGAGGAGGCCTATACCCAGCAGTGGGTGTTATATGGCTGAGTCGACGACGACGACGACGACGACGACATTCACTATATTTACAGACGCACTGCGGGCTATCATCCTTTCTTGTTTGATATCCCTAAATGTCGCACCAAGCACAATCACCTGTGATATTGTATGCTACGGTCATAATCCGTTGATCACAGCTGCGAGAGAAAGCTGAGACGAGCAACCTAGCTAATGTAAATTATTCTGTGCTACTAATTACTTATCTCTTTAATACTCGAATGGGATAATTAAACCAATACTTATTTTTGGAATCATCAGTTCCAAAGTAAAACACCGTTAAAAAAAATCATTAGGCTGAAATGTTTTGCTGAAAATCTCAGGCCTTTACGTGTCAAGATAAAATGTAAAGAAACAAGGAATTTCTTTGTTACAAATACCCGTACACGTCAATACCACTGCTGCTTACGAATAAAATAATATATTCCACTAACCTTTAACAGATTTTGTTTCACTTAGATTTTATTTCAGTCGTTAGTAGAAGAGGATAAGAGGCGGGGGAGGGCTTAGTTTAGTGTTAAAGTGTAAAATGTTAAAGTCTCGTCAGGACACGTGACACTGATCGAAAATTCGTAAGACGGAGGGAGAGTAAAGTCCGGCGCGGCGTAGGAGAGGAAGTAATATCCCTCTCTCTTTCTACCGCGCGGCGAAAATGTATGCCTGCTCCTGCTGTTTCGTTTAGGCGGTTTTCACTTCTACCGGCACTCCCGGAATGCAACCCATTGTTTTTTTTTCTTCTCGCCTAATTGCGATCAAAGATCAAAAGTGACCCCAAGGTTTTATCATTTACTAACATAATGATACAAATATTTGCGTGACAGTATTGTGGTAGTACTTAAATCACCGCTACGTAACATGAGTCTCATTCAATGTATACTGCTGATGGTAATTTGCCCTCATTCCAGCTAGGCTAGTGTTGTTGACATAGTCGTGTTTAATGTAGGCCTTGCTTCAAACGGAACAACCCGAGGCAGACTCAAACCAAGCCTTTAAAAGCTTTTCTTGTGAAGATGACATTCCAGCAGTATTTCCATAATGCACCCCATGGAATTCGAAAAGGCTTTAGAGGTAGATTTACTAGTCACTTCTTTAACTTTTGAATCTACTGATCATTTAAATTACAACGCGTTTTGGATTTTGTCACTAATTTTTTACTGGCTACTTATTGATTCTTAATAATGCATGAAACCTAACACCTAATGATTCGATTCGTCAGGTGTTAGGTTTCATGCATTATTGGAAATAAATTAATCAGCTTAATAACGGGTATTAATAATGCATAAACATAATTCAAACACATCATTCACACCTCATTTGTGAATGAATCGACGTTAATTGTATGTTTGCTGTAATGCTTTAAGCATTTTTCTTTAAGCATAAACCCATGAGGATCCTTTTTACCATGTCCGCTTTTGCTTAATGAAGGAGATCTTTATTTTTTGTAGAAACTTTTAAATTGAGATCGTGTTTTTTTTCTAATTACCGGAATGAGTAAGCAACTTAGAAAAACCTCATTCTTTTTCCACTATGAAAATGTGTGTTTTTATGACGCTTCCTTGAAATGATTAATTATTATGTAAAAATTCGAAGTTAAAATAAGTGTTAAATAAAATTGGCTTTTGTGTGACGTTGATATATAAACTAGTGTTGTTTAAAAAATAAACGCCTTCACAAAACAGTATTTTATATTTAGTATTTCAAATTATTTATATTCAATGAATTCCTTGTCGCATAACAAAGTTGTTACAAAAGAATAAATCCGACATTTTTTATATCTGATACAATTTATAGTTTCTAAGACACTGGGTTTATTACCCTTTTATATTTACCAACGATTAGACTTTGTTTTAATGCCGAGTACACCTGTAATTAATGTCATACATGTATTGTATGCTCATTGTTGGTGTACCTAAATAAATAAATTATTCTCTTCACTAGTTATTTGTTTAATGTAAAGATGCGTAAAACACTGATGAAACAGAATGGAAAATGGTTTTCTACTATCTTCAGCTGCGTAGTGTCGGCTTAGAATAGCACTACCCCCTCTGATCCCGTGGGTGTCGTAAAAGGCGACTAAGGGACTCGGCCTTCAGGAGACGGCCAGCAGCGTCTCCTACAAAACTTGCCCATACTGCGATCGCCAACCCTTTCGGGGGAGGCCTATACCGAGCAGTGGGTGTTATGTTGCTAAAATGACGACTACGATACTACTACTACGACTATTTTAAACCTATAGCACTTGATGGTAATATAAATATGTATTCTTGAACTTGCTTCTGCCCGCGGTTTCGCCCGTGTGGTTCCCGTTCCCGTGGGAGTATCGGGATAAAAAGTAGCCTATGTTTCCGTTCCGTCCTTTCAACTAACTCTATGTCAAAAACAAAGTAGATTCGTAGCTTAGTTAGGGCGCGAAGAAAGGACAAATAAACACACTTTCACATCTATACTAATATATAATATTATAAAGCTGAAGAGTTTGTTTGTTTGAACGCGCTAATCTTAGGAACTACTAGACCGATTTAGAAAATTCTTAGACCATTAGAAAGCTACATTTCTCCCGAGTGACATAGGCTATATTTTATCCCGATATTGTTTCGGGAACGGGCATCATGCGGGTAAAACCGCGAGGATCCGCTAGTTCATAATATTTGTTAGGATTGGGATAAAGCAATATTATACTTTTAAATTATTCAATCTTGGACCTTGCGTATGACATTCAGTTTAGTTAGTCACTTTAATTACCTGTCAAGTGAGAGATGAGTTATTAACTCGTAATAAACTAGTTAACTCTTGATCATTTGCATTAACTGATTAAATTTAGTAACACCAACGAAATCCCTATTGACACCTATGAATTTTGTGATAATATTTATTATCCAACTAATTGTGGATATCTCGATGTTTGTTACTCAATCACGCAAAAACGGCTGAATGGATTTGGATGTTTGTCAGTCAGTCAATAGCCTGGATTAAAACATGAGTAGTACCTATACATTTTATCCCGATATTCCCACGGGAGTGGCCACTAGTATAATATACCTTAGTAAAAACTTGCGTTTGATGAGTTTTCCTGGTAATATCTCCCGATAGCCAACACATGTTTGAATATAAAAATCTATATTTAATTTAACTTTATTTTTGAGTATCAAACAATATTTAATAATTTAAAAGTACGTAGTACAAAGGATCTAAAAGACTCTTCAACCAATAAGAAAATCACGTCATTTTCTTATTCATTCAGTTAGCTAGGTACTTCTATAAAAATAAATACAAAATTATAACGCACCTGTCATTGTTCGCTTCAGCACCTTCACCCTGATCAGCGGGCATATTCACAAACCATCGGACACGGAATCGGATCCAAATTCTATGCTTAGTCTTTGTCTATTTAACCGCCTCTGTGGTCTAGTGGTACAACCACCGGTATCAGACCCAGGGGTCCCGGGTTCGACTCCCAGCGGGGGTACATATTGTATTCGGTTTGGTTGGTGGTAGGACTCGTTGTTAGTCCGCCTGGCTAGCTTCCACCATTTTATCTAAGTCTGACGCCATAACAATAATGTTTTCAACATTGTTGTGTTCCGGCAGTTAGTGATAAGATAGCCAGATCCTCAGTGATTGAGGAACTGGCTATCTCGCTTCCATCTTCAGTCTTATCAATACTTGATATCAGGTATGATGAAGGCTAAGAGTCTCCCCGTCCGTCGTTCATAAAAAAAAAAAGACGGGTTGCACTCCGGGAGTGCCGGCAGAAGTGAAAACTTGATTATTAACGTTGAGCATGTTTGATATTTTGGAATGGTTAGGGAATAATTTTGCACCAATTGCTTTATCAGTATAAAAGTACTATCATTTATGTGGTAGAATACAATATTCATTTATTGCGCTATCGTACACAAACATGACAAACCATATTAAAGTGAACGTTAAGTTAGGTAATAAGATATAAGAAAACATTAGTTATTATAGAGAATCGAAAAATATATATTGACAATAAAACAAGAGACAAGTAAAAGACATTATCAACAGTCTGTCGCTAAGCAACCGAGACCATAGTCAACCTGTCACCTCAACATTCTCCATCCGTCCTACGCTTTTTCGATCAGGTCACGTGTCCTGACGCGAGTTTAAGATTTTATACCCATTACAGAAAAAGTGCTCAACGCCGCTAAAGAAGTTTTCACTTCAAAAAGCTGCAATGTTTGACAGTGACAATGCGTACATTCCGCTGTCGAAATTCCGAGAGAGATGTTCTCGACTGTTTCTGAATAAGGCCGCTGGTTAAAAGATAGAAGGTTTTATGTTTCCATCAAAAGATTGCCAAATTGATCGATCGCCCAAATTCAATAATTTTATTTTTATTATTTTTTTATTTTTTAAGAAAAGGACAGTTTACAAGACTCACATTTATACATAAGTGAAAAACATGATCGGGTACAAAAGACACGTAGTGTGGCCTTAGTTACAAACTGCCACGGCATGTTAGGTTCACAAAAAGCAGTATATGAAATAGTTCATGAAAATAATTGAAAATAATATCACATAATACGTAAGGCCGCGGTATACCACGAAAATCTCGGAAGTTAATTTTACTTAGTTACATAGTACTTAGTATAAAATATTAATAGACTAGAAAAAAGCAACTTGTCTCATGTCGCCTTGACGGGATGAGACAAGTTGCTTTTTTCTAGTAAATTTTCTTGTTTAATATTTATCACATAAAACGGCATTGTAAAATGAAAAATTAAAAAGTTATAAATATAGGCTACTTTTTATCCCGACATTCCCACGGGAACGGGAACCATGCGGGCGAAACCGCGGGCTGTCGCTAGTACCATTAAACCATGGACTTTTAATAAATATATAATAAATAAATAAATAAGTTCATACAATCACACCAATGTCAATATGATTGTCAATTACATTATATTTCACTACAAAGTGTATCATAGCAATAAAAGCGTAATATTCCGCTGCTAATAGCCATTAAAAAAATCGCTTAAGCTCGTAATTTCGTTTATGACTGCAAGCAATATAACTTAGCAAACGTCGCTATGCATTTTTATTTTTTAAAATTTACCTACAATCACATTATTATTTGAATTTTTCATGAGCTCTTTGTTCACCAACCGCAACGTTACTCTGCTGTGCACTTTTCTTCATATTTTTCTCAGATCTCGTCGTCTCAGCCACATAACACCCACTGCTGGGTATAGGCCTCCCCCAAAAGGGTGGGTTTGCCATAATCGCCACGCTTGACAGGCGGGTTAGCGATCGCAGTATGGCCAAGTTTGTAGGAGACGCTGCTGCCCGTCTCCTGAAGGCCGAGTCCCTTAGTCGCCTTTTTACGACACCCACAGGATGATAGAGAGTAGTGCTATTCTAAGCCGACACTACATAGCATTCTCAGATGTATTTCTCTACAAATAAGAAAATATAAACATTGGCAGTAGTTATCAAGAAAGATTTGAATATTCTTAGGATAAAAATTATGGAATCTTAATTTAACGTTTATGAGTAAACAAAGAAAATATTATAAGAATACCTTTGTACATACATACATAAATCACTTTGTGGTGTTACTATAAACCGTATACTAAAGGTTTTTTTCTGTATTGGCTTCTTCCGTTTTCCACAGAAATTCCGGCAACGTCCCGTAGTGTATACTAAAGTTAGACATACTTCTGAGGCTGTCTATTTTCCCCTAATCGTAAATAAAAATGACAAGTGTCAACATTTCCAGCGATTATGACTTCTTTGACATATGAAAATGTATTACGTACCCCTGCCAAATCTTCCTTATGCAAAGATGACGCAAGAAATCTAATTTCTTGACAGGTTGAAGGAATATTTGTCGTCAAAAGCTATTCAAGGTTCCTCCAAGCGTCTTCGAGGATTTTTTTATTGCTTTCAACTCCAATATTGCTTTGCTAAATTCAATTTAAGTAGTTACTAGAAACGCGGCGTGCCTTTGTCTTCTAGAATTTCAATTATTTGCTTTAAATATTATATGATTTAGATGCGAATCTAGTTCGTAATATATAACTATACCTACTTACACAGTACTGAGTATACCTTATATACAATTGGTTTCAAAATCACTCTATAGGAAAATTATGCATCAACTTCCGGAACTACTATTATATAAATATGTTTTTCTCAAAAATAATCGCTTTCCGGTACTCATTCTGGCAGCATAATAATAATGTGGTCATTAAACGAGTTATTTATCTGTTCCTTTTTTGTTTTCAGGTAAGTTAGCAGAGCTGAGACACATCACGTCCTTACAAGATAACCTACACGGTATCGTATAATGTTATTATTATAACTGAAGCGCTCATGGCGGCGCTTGACAGACTGGACGTATTCGATCACGTTTGTTAAGCAACGTGCGGTACGGCCAGGTGTCGGATGTGTGACTGTAAAGTGACATTATAACTGAGCGCTTCCGTGCTTCAGAGAGCACGTTAAACCGTTGAGAGATAGATTATAGCTGTTATGTTTTTCCATACCACGAAAAAAAAAACAGATCTTTGATGTAAACTATAAATGTTGCTGAATTTAAATATAAAAATTACTTACTTCAGTCAGAGTAATTTTCTGTGAAAACCTTGATATTCATAATATAAATTTTATAAGTATTCTCGTTTACAAGCTGAATATTAAAGCTGCTTCCACAATAAAGAGCTGTTCTGTGCATACGTAAAGTAAAATATATTCTTTTACGTAGAAATACCTTTATGTGGCACCGACACGGCATAAAGTACTATTTTTATTAGTATAAATGTACACTAGTAGTAATAAACTAATAAAAAGCATGTATGCGAGAATACAGGCATAAAAAGAGGGTCTATACGAGAGAAATTTATACTCAAATCTATCCAGAAGGTTCTTTAGTAAAAAATTAAAGTGGGAGATGATTCTCAAATTCTATAGGCGAATAATGTTTAGTCATTATCATAGACAACATAAGGATTGTAAGACCGATCGACACACGGTGTTTTGTCTATGGCCAAAGAAATAAGGAATATTAAAGTTTACAAAAACATAATAGATATACATAGAAAAATATGTAGATTTTTCTATATATAAATAGTTAAATAGAAATAAATTAATTTTTGTAGTCTAATTCACTTGGCCGAAATACGAAATCTCCCAGCCATGAAGTTAGCAATATCGAGGATACGCAGGAATATTTTGTCAATTAACTACCATCGTGAAGTTTTATCAAAACAAAATAAAGTAAACAAACAAGTAAGAATGGTGAAGTGAATGGTTTTTTATTTAATTTAGTTAAAAGTAAGTACTAGATTAAGATTTAGGATTGTGCGGTTTTTAGAACCGTTACACTTTAGCTCCCGTGTTAAAGAACATGGATTCATTTTCAGTAAGTAATAAGAAAATGGGAAATTAAAAAGTCTGATTTCACTTTTGTATTATATTTTCTGATATAACAGAATAAATTAATGAACCATCAAATGAATAACAAAAATACACGAAAAAAGATAGCACAACCAGACACAAATATTTTGTCCCAGTTGCTGGGGAGCTACCGGCAACTCTTAGCGCAGTATTGTTTCAATCTTACCATGCTATTAACAAACTACAAATCTTTTAAAGTAACCTTGTTTTTTGACGTGAGTTTTGTGACGTCTTCGCTAAATAATCGTCTCCAGAATGTGATGTGTGTCAAAATGTTTCAACTTCAATAAAAACAAAACGCAAACAAAACGTTCTTATGACATGATGGTTTCTAATAGATTAGGGTAGGCCCGTAGGTCGAGCCCTTGCCTCATGACTCAAAGGCATGATGAGTACTAGTGCAGCATTCGATCACTCAATAATATGCGATTTACGTAAGTCAAAATATTAATTTAATACCATGGTAAATTATGCTTATGAATATATTCAATTCAATATCATTTATTCAGTCTAGGCTGTTACAAGCACTTATGAACGTCAAAGAAGCTACGCCATCGGTTCACATACCCTACGGCGGGAGACCTTGTAACGAGAAGAACCGGCAAGAAACTCGTCAAGGGCTATTTTTTTCTCCCTGTTTTATTTCATACAGAGTCGTCAAATTGAAAAATGACCTTAACATATCAATAAGGTTAATTTCCATCACAAAAAGAAAATACTAATTATAATATTACATTTTATGGTTATCATAACCGTAAACAAGTTTCAACTCGCAAGGAAGGACTTACATTATAACATTTCTCGCAGTACAAGGTTACTGTACTGCAAGTTGTGACGTACATACAGGGGGTCAATTCTGCTAAATTTTTGTCATAATCGTCTCTCAGTGGTGTTTCAATAGTAGTGTTTATTTACATTGTTGTAACAAGAACTGTGTAAAACAGCACTACCATTGAAACACCACTGGAATACCATTGTGACTAAGGATTAGCAGAATTGGGCCCCAGGTCAATAGCAATTTATTTTAGATGAAAATATTTAAGCTCTAAGCACAACGTTAAGACAAGCAGACTGAAGTAGACCCATTTACGCTGGCGGCACCCGTTCACGAGCATGACGCATGAACCAGCCATCGTCGCTTCGCCCAACCATATTTTAGGGAACGTAACGACCCGCCTATTATAAGACCTATATACATCAGCTTTGTTATTGTTAGTCTTGTTGTGGTAAAGTTAATGTTAAGTTTTATTATTATCTAAACCTTATACCAAATAAAAACAACGAGAACAATATGAAAGAATAAACTTTCTGTTTTCTGAACATAAAACCACCGAAACTTATTCAAAAATAACACCAAGCTGTCTATAAAATGTGTACATTATTTAATTATGTGAATATATAATTTCTTTACATCGAATATTTAACGTGGGTATGTTCTCGAAGTCTGGCCAAAGTGAATTAAATAAGATGTATCAATCATCCATATTGACGTAGGTTACGCATATAAATAGGAGTCATGTAAAATAATCTATACTAATATTATAAAGCTGAAGAGTTTGTTTGTTTGAACGCGCTAATCTCAGGAACTACTGGACCGATTTAGAAAATTCTTAAACCATTAGAAAGCTATATTTCTCCCGAGAGACATAGGCTATATTTTATCCCGATATTCCCACGGGAACGGGCACCACGCGGGTAAAACCGCGAGGATCCGCTAGTATTTCATAAAATTACTAGCAGCCGCCGCCTGCGACTCGTCACTTGGGCATTTTTCGAGAACCCCATAAGAAAATCATCCCTTTCGGGATACAACTTAGCCGATGTACTTTTCGATGGAGTCTTGTGTTTTTCTATTTCAATATTCATTCAAATCCGAATGGTATTTTGAGATGCTTAGGTACTTACTTACGCATTTATTCAAATAAACTATGCGACTCCAGTTTATTGTATACATTTAAACCGCTAGTCGATTTTGTTAAAATAATACCCATATAATAATTAGTAGTTACTTAAAATTAAAACCTCACACCGCAAATGCGATTCTTTTGTGGCTCTTATTATCTACGTCTTAGGCCATGAATAATAAATGAAAACAAAATTAAGAGAGAAAAAGTCACGGACCGCCGCCGCTAATGGCTTTAATTATATATCCTGTTTCTTATCATATTTATACACCCGGAGTATATATGAGTAACATTAACATAAAGGCTCTCATCGAAAGCAGGTGGGCAGGTGAGTATATTCCGCAACATAGCCGCATTTATTACTGCGCCCTGCAGACTTTACGTAACACAAACAGATGTGTGCGACAGTGAAATACGAAAGGATATGTCGCATTTTTTTATTTGGTTATCAGATAAGTTATTACTACAAACCGCGGTCTAAAGTTAAACTTGCCTTAAAACTAACGCTGTTACTATTATTATTTGTAGTATAAGATATAACGTAACTCGCCCCTTAGTTATAGTATCTCTTTCAGCTTGGCGGCCTCCAGGAAGTCTAAAATCTTCCTAGCTCTGAGAGATTTTAGTTCTTCTGGCCGAATCATATGGATACTCCCATGTGGATACTGCGTTTGTGAATGGGGCCGAAGTCACATAGGGGGGGTTTCAGTAACGGCAAACGTCAGTGTCACTCAACCTCATGTGAAATTGGTGCCTGTTTAGTTTGCAGTGGCCAGCTCAGGCTCTGGATATCGCTCATATGTTTGCCCTAGCGAGCTCTAGAAGTTTAGAAGTTGCTTTTGCGAGTACCCTCGAAAGCTGTAACTATTAATAATTAATAATAGGAAAACCTGAGGAAAACAGAGACAGCTTCAATTTTAAACCAAGTCTAACTTTATATCACGCTTAGTGGTAAAACTATTAGTGTCAAACTCAAATAAGTTTGATTCAATTAAACTTTATTAAATCCATCGTGAAGTCTGTCTTAGCACCTGGGCTTGATCGGATCAAACACATACCCATTCCAAGTAAAAAAGAAGTGAATATTTTCTTTATCGAAGAATGGGCGAGATTTTGATCTTAAGCAACGAGATATTCGTAACTTTATACTTCTAGAACAATTTTTGTATCCTACGTGTTTATTTTATTTACTAACTAGGTACACCACTGACATGACATCCAAAAATGATATAAGAAACTTTAATATGTATTAAAATTTCAATATATTTATATAAAAACTAGCTGTGCCCCGGGGCTTCGCTCCCGTGGAATTTCGGGATAAAAATAGATAGTAGCCGATTCTCAGACCTACTCAATACGCTCACAAAATTTCATGAGAATCGGTCAAGCCGTTTCGGAGGAGTATGGGAACGAAAACTGTGACACGAGAATTTAATATATTAGATATTGTAACCGTATTTGTCTTTTGTTCATTGTACGGTGACGACATTTGTGATTAGTGGCCTCATTGTCCAATCAGAAAGTTAAAAGCTTTGAACTTATTAAATATATGAGAAGCCATTGAGATGCTTATACTCGTTTATACTTACTTATATATTTCAAACATGATTAGAATGTCTACTAACATTAGCCTATAACTCTGTTCAACTTTACCAACCCCTTAGCGTTTCAATATTAATTTATTTGCGTGGAATTTCACATAACTAAAAATATTTCGGTAGGTCTATAAAGTTGTTTTTACAATAAATGAAATACTTATATCCATAAGCCTCGTGATTTAAAATAATTCAATAGCCAAGTTATTACTTCCATTAGTAGACTTCCAAAAATATAAATAAATTAATTTATTTTTTTAAGTTAAATCTTCTTTACCAAATCATTGTCACCTTAAGGGCCCGCTATAGGCCAACGAAAATCAGATTGCTTTACATGATCGTCTGTAATATCAATATTAATGAAAGACTGAATTTCAAATTAAGATGCAGCAAACTACAGGACTAACACTAGTACTACATATGTTACTCAAAAACAGGATTGCATAAAATTTTCTCGATAGAAAAAAATTGCGAAGTTGCCTCCAAATCACTATAATTAACACGATAAACTGCTAGTATTCAAGTAATACATTAAAATAAAGCTTGGAACTTTTTAGTATAATTACACTATAGATAAGGCAGGGCTTATGTTATATATTTTTTGTAAATAACCTTTAAATATCCTTTAAAAAAAGAATTTCCTTCATTTCTTCATTCCGGACCGGCCGAATGGGGCCGGAAAATTATATAGTAAATGCTGCCTTATTTCGCATAGAAATAAGGCAGCATTTACTTTGCAGTTCGCCGTTGCAGTTATTACTTTTGCTTTTGGCCTAGAGCGCGCCCTTAATAAATAAAAATATCCCATTTGAGCGGAATAGGATAAGGTTACGATGGGGTTGGCATGTCTGAAAGATGAAAACCCCGGTCTCTCATTAAGAATAAAAAAATTAAAAAAAAAAAATGTTTGTCCACTTGTGAACGACTTAGTTATTCCCCGAAAAATGTATGCATAAAAATAATCATACGGAGAAGTTTGTAAATTCAACGCGGATGAAGAAGCGGTTCAACAAATATATATTTATTCAATGAATATATCTTTCAAGCATACAACTTGTCACATACAAAAATAAAACCTTCAAATTTCTATTCTGTCGAAAAGCGATATAATGTTTTCCTAATTGTAAATAAACAATGATAAATAAAGCTTTTTGTGTTCACCAATTTAATGTTTGTGAGCCAATTGCCGCGGGGTAGAAGGGGCGTTGCGAGTGTATTCCCTAATTTACCTTATTTTACGAACAAATATGTTGATACTTCTTCATAAAATTGGATGAGAAAACCTTCTGTTGTCTGTTGCCATAAAGTTTTGCGGAGAAAGCTGCCATAAAGCAATACGAGAATCCATAAAAAGACGATTATTTCAAGAGCTTAGCGTCCGCCCGCGACTTTATCCACTTGGACGATGTCGGACTGTAGCGTAATAAGTTTTAATATCTTTTAAGCCCACAAAATGTATATATGAATCGGTAACTGTAACTCTTAAAATAAGATAGTCAGACTTATAAGTGATATACTTTAAGTCTTAACACTTATAAGATTTACTTATAGACTTATAAGTTATACTTATAAGTCTTAACACTTATAAGTATCGTCATTCCTTGACCACGTCGCGAAAAAATACACGGAATATGTAATCACTTTTGGAAATTAACTGTGAGCTAAATATACGGAAATGTTGTTTTTTTTCCAATGAGCAATGCGCCATTTCAGGTGTGCATTGAGATAATAACTAAAAAAAGAATTGATTAAAAATAAACACAGTTTCCTGTATGACAACCAAAACACTGACATTGCAAGTGATCGATGGTGCTAGATCTTTTCTGCGTTATTTTCGTATAGTCCTAATGTACGACTGATTAATTGACACTCAAACAAAATTATAAAACAACTCAATGCATTTCGAAGTGAAGATGTAAGTACAGAACATGTTTTTAATTTTCTAGTTTTATCGTACTAGTCCCTTAGGCGACGCTCATCTAGTTACATTATTAAACATATCCCCAGTGTTACGTATTAGATACTAAACCGTTTCCTTTCCAAGCAGGATGTAGACGGTCATTCTAACGACAAGGCGTTCTTCGTAGAATTTCCGTCACGACTTTTCTTTTTCATTAAATTCTTTGTACCAACGATAAAACTAGAAAAACACGTTGAAAATCTTTGTTTGTTGTGTTTATTGTTGTCAGGAGACGGTTCTTATGAAAGAAAAAAATGAAGATCGAATTCCCTGATGTGGAACCATAGCAGCCCAGTTAAACCATGAGAATTATGAAAATAGCAACTTAGGAAAAGTTGTTGAGCGTAATAAGCATTTTCTATTGACGTACAAATATCGAAGGTCTGGTACACCTGATGTGGAACCCTAGGGGATATACCCAGCAGGTAGTGGGCGTCATGCGGCTGATATGATGATAACAAAAATTAAAGATCTGGTACCTACATCTGATGTGGAACCCTGCTAAACCCTGCACCCCTTTGAGGCGGTACGAAGCCGGGTCCGCTAGTTGCTTAATAAATTATAAATTTCTTTTTTAATAACACATAAGTACTTATAAATAATCTGCATATACTTAAGTCATTTTTTAAATGTAAATGGCCAAAAGAAAAACAACTGGTTATGTGAAATAAGACAAAGAAATACATCCTAGAGTCGGATTTTTTATTCAGTAGAGTAATTTGACATGACAAATTTATTCACTCTGTATATTGCAGCAAAATAAAATAGTAAAAAACTAAAGTTAATAGGTATTTTACAATTGTCTTCACGTTTTACCGTGACGAAATAGGGTGACGGAAATTAGGAACACGAGGGTAATTTTTTATTAAAAAATATTGGTAAAGAATATTGAATAATGCTATGATGATACGATGAATACAACGATGCATTTCTGCATAATTATCATTTAACTGACAAAAAATTCAGTCTTCAGATTAAAATTAAATAAGCGAACGGAAATTAGAAACATGAAAATCATGCTAACGGAAATAGGTGCTTACGTTATTAACTCTGACAGGGTAACACGTAGGTACGTGACATCGACGGCTTCGCGTCGCTTCGCGGCACTACTGACTAACGTATTCCGAAGATGGGTATTTACTAAGCTAGTGAGGTATTCGCCATTCCTGAACCGTGACAAAAATTATGTACAATGAACGAACAAAGATATTTTTCGTTATATCTAAATAAATACACTACAATATCATCAGCTTATGAAAAACTGATGATATTTTTAAATAACAAGATGAATTAATTTACTTTCAAAATATATAGGCAGAAATCACAGCTGTTTTGCAACTATTAAAGGTAGAACGTGTGATTCTGGGTTCTGGACAACGAATGGAAATTAGGAGAAAAAAATATATATGGCTGATGATTTACCCTATAATATATATATATAAATTAAAAGTATACATAAAATTCCATTACTTATCAAATAATTGCTAGAACTAATCCAAAAAAATCAGCTCCGAAAAATTAAAGACTTAGAAGATATTTGTACGGACGCTCAAAAATCAGATCAGTGGAGTATTAAATAAAACGTAGGTAGTAATTTTCTAAAGAAACAATCACGAAATTGCGGATTTTACTTCGCATAAGATGAATAAATAAATGTACTAAAACATTTGTTGTTACAGTATCTGCAGTTTTGATCCATGTAGATATTTTAAAATATGCTATTGAGAAAATTTACGTATTTTTTTACAGTTAATTAGTTAACTGTAAAAAATACGTAAATTAACGGATAAAGCAACAAAAAAGAAGTCAAACAAGTGCTTCTTTCTATTTATTCATTTTTTGTCGTTTATTACGATTTGTATACATCATTCTCCACATAATCTGCATCAAATGTCAATGTTTCGTAATAGACAATCGTAAAATACACAAGCATAGACTGGAATTGGGTCAACATTACACAACAACGAATTAATCCAAATGCATATTTACGAACGGTGACATTAACCGATTTGAAATTCCATTGAAGATTAATTGCTTCAATTTAACGAACGAGTTTATTGTTGACTCACTTGTGTTGTGTGACGGAAATTTACAGTATATTTTACTATAAAATACTGTAAAATAAACATTTTCCTAGCCAATTTATTAATAATTAGCCAATTTGATTAGATTATATTACGCTCCGAGATCATCAAAAGTAGAGTATGTCCTTCTCCAAGTTCTAGTTTATTTCTTTGTTAAAATTCACCAAAATTGGTTCAGTGGTGAAAATGTGAAAAAGTATCAGACATAGAGTTACTTTCGCGTCCATAATATGCGTTATATATGTCGCAGGATAATTAGATAAAGCGATTTTTTGCGAAAATCCTAGGTATATTGCGAAACTACGGATAATTGGACAATGGTGTTGTCATTTCTCAATTCTACTGAAAAAAGATAGGGATTTTGCAAAAAATCGGGTTGCCTTAGTAAGATAAGGAAAAGAATCGCTGGCTATTATTAATTAAGAACACTGATTGGCTGGCCGGACCGACCAAAACAAGATCTTCTCTGATTGGTTGACGACTTGACGTTTCAATTGTCAATCTATTCTCTCACGTGTAGTAAACTTTCTATGAACCAATCAGAATAAGAGTTAGCAAGCAACCAAAAATTAAGCCAATCAGAGTAAAGAATATCCAATGTTACCAAGCAACCAGTATTTTTGCAAAAACCCTATCTTTTTTCAGTAAGATTGAGAAATGTCAACACCAATGTCTAATTATCCGTGTTTTTGCAAAATCTCTAGGATTTTTGCGAAAATTCTATTTATCTAATCCTCCTACGACATATACATGATCAAAACTTTACGTATATTTTTACAGCGCTGTTTTATACTGCAGGATTAGCAGACCCTAGAATACAATTTATAATTTATTAAAAAAAGGCTGTCGAGATAAAACAGAAAGACATAAAACAGAAATAGAAAACAGAGCATCCCTGTTTTTTACATTTGAACATAAATAATTATCATTTTTTTTTATGATAGCACAGAAAATAAACTTCAAAGACTACTTGCACATGACTATTCGTAATGGCACCGGTACTGAGTTGCAAGTTCATACCTATACTAGTAAGCCTAGCACGAATAACTTTCGAGCAAGTATCGAGGCCATAATATTGCCAGTGATGACTTATGCCAGTGAGACGTGGTCGCAAACTATGGGTCTGAAAAGAAGGCTCAAGGTCACACAGAGTGCAATGGTGAAAGCTATCCCGAGCATAGCTCTCTCCGTTGCACGTGGACGTCCCTACGTGATCGAATCAGAAATCAGGAGATCTGTCGAAGAACTAAAGTAACCGATATTGCTCGAAGGATTGCGCAGCTGAAGTGGCAGTGGGCCGGATACATAGCGAGAATGACATAGGGGCGGAAAGGTTCTGGTATGGCGACCGCGCACCGGACGACGTTCCGTGGGTCCCGGACAAGGTAGACCGACGATCTGGTGAAAGTCGCGGAAAGCAGCTGAATGCGGGCAGCGCAAGACCGATTGTTGTGGAGATCCTTGGGGGAGGCATATACCCAGCAGTGGGTGTCATGTGGCTGAAACGACGACGTCGACGAAGTAAAGCAAAAAAAAATGAGATATTGAGCAGCATTCCTACCGGACGCAAATATAACTACTTTTTCCTATATTTTTTTTAATATTACGTCGTATACTATTTCGAAAGTTTTTGTGCTAACCCTATAGGTAACTTGATTATTCAGTGCGAATACGAATAAGTACCACTATACCACGTGGCACCCGAATGGGAGATAAAAAGAATAGACAGAATTTTTTTTTTACTTAAACTATCTTCAATTAATGAACAAACAGCTCATTTTTTTATTCATTTATTTCCAAATTTTACATTTAAGTTTACAATATTTTACTTCGCCAAAATGAAATTACAGATTAAAGGCGTTGCGCTTATTTCATTTTATTTCAGTTGATGGTGGAAAAAGAGGCAGAACTAATCGAGATAGATGATAAAAGTTTACCTACCTTGCAAGTAAAAAGTTTGATCCACGGTCGAAGTTTCCCTTCCAAGTACACTTGAGACCGTTGCCATGAAAACACGCGTTACTCAGAAACGAAAATGGTTAATTGTGCAGTGCTTCCTTGCAAGATTGACTGACATTGATTGACGAGTCAATAACATTACCAAATCACTAAATCTCGCTGGTGACGTCATCGTAGGTACGAAAAATTCGACACGTTAGGTCCTCATACAGTTTGAGCGCTCTTTTCGTCTATCTCGATGTATAATAGTTCTGTGAGACAGAGTATGTCATGACTAATACTGTTTATGTTTAAACTAGTACTTTCGATACTATGATTTAAAAATGATAAAATGAAAATGTAAAAAATATAATAATTAATTTGGGAAATATTATTACTTTGTGTTCCTGCGGAATTAAGCTACATATTTTTCGTTTTCTACTATTAACCCTGAGAAAGGTGGCAATTGTTAGCTAGATAAAAAAAACGGGAAACCGTACCTTATGGCGCACCTTGAAGGAGGCTTACGTCCAGTAGTGGATTGTGATGGGCTGAATGATGATAAAATAAATAATAATTATTCCATTTCAGAATGGTACTTAAAACCTTTAAGGCATTAATTGGTCCTTGCGATAAAATGTACCAAATGAAGCAACTTTCCTTTTTGGGTGCCGGAAATTGTGTCTCAATACGTGACGTTGCCCGATTATTCCAATATGTCGCGAAAAACATTTGTCTGAAAGGACATTTATTTTTCATTCAAATAGACGGTTAGACAAATATTCATTTAAAAGCTTGCTATGCAAAGGAGCACTTTATTTCAAGAACTAGAATTTGCTCTGGTTTGTCGCCGTTCGTTCATTTTTACTGCAATCCACAAAAGACGACACGATGAAACATATAAAACGACATTGTCGACAGTGTTATGAGTATATTGAACTACTATGCAATCCGCGGACATTTTAAAATTAGAAAAATGTTTATTCGTATTGTTATCATACTCATACATAATAAAAAGGTAAGGACACACGATCTCTGCCGAGTCTTTCGAGTTCAATGGCATGAAAATTTGTCAGGCCTTTTATATCACATTATTTTATTCATAACAACCCATAGCAACTTCTTATACAGCCGCCTCTGTGGTCTAGTGGTACAACCACCGGTATCAGACCCAGGGGTCCCGGGTTCGATTCCCAGCGGGGGTACATATTGTAATCGATTTACTTGGTTGTAGGTCTTGTTGTGAGTCCGCCTGGCTAGCTACCACTATCTTATCTAAGCCTGACGCCATAACAACAACGTTTTCAGCATTGTTGTGTTCCGGCAGTTTGAGATAAGATAGCCAGTTCCTTAGTGGCTGAGGATTCCGAGAGAGGCTCGCTTCCATCTTCAGCGTTATCAATATTTAACACCAGGTATGATGAAGGATAAGAGTCTCACCGTCGTTCATAAAAAATACCCTAAAATCTTCATTGTTAACAGGCATCTCATTGTCTCTACTATAACGACACAGCCTATGGGTGGATCCGAATAAGCACGACGGAAAGGTGGACTTACTAATATATTTTTTTTATGAATGACGGGGAGACTCTTAGCCTTCATCATACCTGATGTTAAGTATTGATAAGGCTGAAGATGGAAGCGAGCCTCTCCCGGAATCCTCAATCACTGAGGAACTGGCTATCTTATCTGTAACCGCCGGAACACAACAATGCTGAAAACATTGTTGTAATGGCGTCAGACTTAGATAAGATGGTGGTAGCTAGCCAGACGGACTTAGAACAAGTCCTACCACCCACCAAAACAATAGCTAATATAGAAGCCCTACAATAAGAAGAGTACTATGTAAATACTCTTTATATGAAAATTATTTAACCGTTTCTATTATTTATAAAGTACCAAGACCGATCACTGTCCATGTGAAGATAAATGCCGGATCTTTATTTTTTCCAATTTAGTAGAACTTCTAGCAAGGAAAATTTCTACCTATTTTTCAAGACATATTTGCTTCCATACTTCGTTTCGTTTTCCATATAAAAATACTAAGTTATTCACACCTTTGGGTGCCCTATGTTAGGACATTTATCTTACTGTAACGTATTACGAACTTAAGCCGAAATTCATGTGGATGAGAGAGAGAATACCCATTGAACTTTCTTAGCTCTATAAATTATGTTTGATCTTATTCATTGGTCTGTTCATCCTGTTAATGATGGTTTTAACTGCAAAATGAGTCTGTTAGGGATTGAGAGTTATCTTTCAAAGGTTTATTTTTTGACAACCCATAGTAGAACTGTATGGGACTGGACAGGATTTTAAACAAAAAAGTTTTATACTTACATAACTTTTATTCTAAAGCCCACTTGCGCCAAGCTGGGTTAACATTTAACTCTTCCCAAAAATACGCTTCCTACACCCAGGAATCGAACCAGCTAAAATCTGTAAAAAAATAACATTCTGTACTTTTATACCATCAATCGATAGGGTCAATCAAAAAGATCAACTCTCTCTAACAAACATAGTAAATTAAATTAAAGGAAAACTCAACTATATAAACGCAATGCGGATAAAGCACTTTTATCTAAGGCTTTTTTGAAAAATTACAAAAATCTTTGAATGCAGTTTTGTTTCTTTAAAAAAATAAAGGAATGTCTGCATTCTCAGAGTTAGTGCATACAAAAGTAGCTTTTAACTCTGGGTTAAATAGCTTTTAACCCCACTTGGCGCAAGTGGGTCTTAGAATGAAAGTTATGTAAGGTTAAAACTTTTTGTATTAAATCCTGTCCAGTCCCATACAGTTCTACTACGGATTATCAAAAAATAAAGCTTTGAAAGATAGCTCCCAATTGCCTTTGTAATAGTATATTTTTGTTTATTCGGGAACAAAAGAAGCATAAGTTAACTTCGAAACGAATTGTGTTTATATAAAGTAACACAATTTCAAAGTAACTCATATAGGAAACAAATTGACACAACCGGTTAAATAAAGTAGTGGACATTTATCGTTGACGGTATGTTCCCCGAAGGATGCTTGGAGAGTAAGAATTTGCCGTAAAAGCAAATACAGTAGTTTTCATTGCACATAATATGGTTTGACTGCAGTAGGTACTATCTCAATCTTTATAGGTATAACAAGTATCAATAAAAGTGACTTTCTAATTATAACTTTTTAATTTTGCATTTTACAATGGTATTTTATATTATAAATATTAAACAGAAAATATACCAGAAAAAAGCAACTTGTCTCATACTTATAATAAATTATTAAATAAGAGAGTAAAAAGAAGTCTCGGTAGCTCAGTTGTTAGAGCATTGGACCGGATTTCCAATGGTCGTGGGTTCGAGTCCCATCTGAGAATTCACTTGTGGCCGAGTTGACTTTTCCAATATTTTTCTATTTAAAAAAAGTATAATAATAGCATTTAAAGAAAGCAACTTGTCTCAAGTCCCGTCAGGGCGACATGAGACAAGTTGCTTTTTTCTGGTATATTTTCTTGTTTAATATTTATCAGTGACTTTCTATCCGGGATATTGTTTATCTTAATGTCTTTTTCTCAAAAGTACCTTCTTTTTTCTGCAATGTTCTTTCAAAACTAACTAATCTAAATCAAGAAAGGATATAAACACAGCCTAAAAATACCACTTTATGCAGCCACAGAAAACAGAAGCATAATTTTATCCTCTCGTTAACTCACTCTCATCAAACAATAACAAAATAATATTCGAACGTCGATAACACGATATTAAATATCTTATCAACCAATTTTATCTGCGGCTCTTGTAAACGACGAAGGCGACAGAAGCGGCTTGATCTAGATAATGGTTTATGTGATCCTATCCTATGGAAACTTACGGTCGACTACGAAGCTGGACGATTTTTTAAATATTGAACCTTATTTTAATGCTGATAAAGTCTCGAAACTAAACACATTTTCAAAGTAGAGTCCCTTGTTTGTAGAGAAGAGACCAGTTACTTTTATCCATTTTCATTAGACTTGGCATATGAGTTCAGTTATCACAAATAAAAACTAAGAGGTTGAATAAAACTGAGCATAGAATTAAAAGTTTATTTTGCACATGATGTCTGTGATATCAATAGTAGAAAATTATAAACTTCAATTCCAAATAAAACGCTAATTAAATAATAGTTTTCTGAATGTTAAGTAAAGTTTACAGCTTTTACTTTATAACACTAAGTTTTAATTTATTTTGAAGTCTCTCTCGAAACAAGAAAGTACTTTTGCTCGAACAATTTTATTTACAATGACGTAACGAAATGTTTCTTTCTAAGCCTCTGTTTATAGCCAGATTAAAAATAAAATGTTCTTTGTGAATTTAAAATTGAAAATGATACACTGACGGTTAAAATAAGAAACAGCTTTTTAGTCTTTTTTTTTCCTTTTATGAAGGTATTATACAGAATGGAAGAAATCTATGGGCCCTGGAGGGGAACTATCTTAAATCTTTAGTTAGCTCATTTTACTGAAAGGGAACATTCCTTTATTTTTTTAAAGGAAACACAACTGCATTAAAATATTTAAAAAAATACGCTTCCCACACCCAGGAATCGAACCAGTAAAACTTTGAAAAAAATAACATTCTGTACTTTTATACCATCAACCGATAGGGTCAATCAAAAGGATCAACTCTCTCTAACAAACATAGTTAATTAAATTAAAGGAAACACATGAAAACTCCGCGTATAAACTCAATGGGACGGATAAAGAACTTTTATCCAAGGCTCTTTTGAAAAATTTACAAAAATCTTTGAATGCAGTTTTGTTTCTTTTTTAAAAAAAAGGAATGTACCCTTTCAGTAAAATGGGCTAACTAAAGGATTTAAGGTAGTTCCCCTCCAAGGCCCACAGATTTTTTCCACCCTGTATACGTATATATCAACTCGCATATTGACATAAATCAATACTTACCTAAAAAGCAAAACTTTAACTAAACATTCCAATAAATTAACTATTCAAGACTAGCTAGCTAGACAAAAAAAAAGGTCGAAAAGAGAACCTACTATTTATTTTTACACAATTTTTAATTAGATAAGTAAAGCCTGAAATAAGATAAAAAAATCGGCCAAGTGCGATTCGAATTCGCACATGAAGGGTTTCGCCTCTCACCCAAGGTTGCCTGGAAGAGACTGCTACGTAGCTATAAGGCTGCCTATTGTGTGTTCCTCTTTTTTGACATTTTCTCTGTATGTGTTTGTTTTTGTATCGTGTGCAATAAAGTTTCTATTGTTATTATTGCCAAAATGCCGTTCTAATTTTTCGTCTGCAAAAATAAGTGTGTTTTTCATAGTGTTTGTATGAATGACAAAGTTATATTTGCGGTTTATCAAAATGTGCTATAGCTCTGAAACTACTGAATAAATTTCGTTCAAACCAATTTTCGTTGAAAGTTTTTATTAAGATCTACAGCATATTTTATTTTTTTATTTTTCACTCTCTTATTTCAAAAGCTAGAGGGGGGGGGGTCCCGTGTCCCCACACACATTTTACCACTTTGGAAGTGGTAAAACGGTTAACTTTGAGAAAAAAATCGTTTTAGAAACCTCAATGCAATTTTTAAAGACCTATCTATAGATACACTCATAGGTTTGGTGAAAAAAATTTTTTCAGTGTCAGTTCCATGTATGGGGGGGGCTCCCCATACATGGAACTGACACTGAAAAATTTTTTTCATATATATTTTTTTATTTTTGTGTAAAAACCGTAAAGCGGTTTACAGAATACATCTACCTACCAAGTTTCAACTGTGTAATCCTCATAGTTTTGGAATTAAAAGGGTGTGACATACATCGGTTTGGCCGAATCTATGGGTTTCGGTTTTTGTCTTTAGGTTACGAAACCCTAAAAAGAGTTTAGCTGGTGTACAGAATTCGGTTTTTCCTTTTCCTTTGTAAAAAAAATACAAAGCCGGCACTGAAACGAATTGCGTACCTTTTGTACGCTATAATCCTTCCATTTTGTTAAAACAACAATGTTTAAAAAGGTTACTACAAATGCATCAATATCAATTATGTAAGCTTTGTTTTTAACTGGAATTAAAATGAATTGATTATTAATTACTTTTTTTCGACACGTTTGTCGCAGCGGTAGAGATGCACATGGCACATAGGTCGTGTGCTCGTGTGTTCCATTCCCTCACAAGAAAAATATTTGTGTGTATGAAGCTCTCTATTTGACTTGGTATGGGTGTTTCCTTGTGTTTTTTTCATCCTCACATCAAAAGTATCATTAATTTTTACAAGAAAAAAATAATTAAAAAGAATCCTAACTGTCCCTATAGGTTTATTGAAAAAATCCTCTCTTACTGTTATACTGCATCTTTATTATGTGTATTAATTTGATGATAATGATTGATTCGGCTGTTATATTCACGATTCATCAACTAAATGAAAACTGTAAAAGAAAATAATTAGTGATTAAACGTTTGAAGCAAATGTTTGAGCCAAACCTATTGGCGGAAAACACAAATGTTTGCTTTTCACAGCGCGCTCAGTAAAAGCACATCCCCAACGCCATCTAGGAAAATCGGAAAACTCGGCACTAGCGCGAAGTTTCAGTGCTTTGTACTAAGTGCCAATGCTTTCGCGTCGGCGACGCAACCTAAATACTACCAGACAAAATAGATGGCGCTAGTTCAACTCAGTTCTTTTGTTTCTTGTTTGAAACTGATAATCGCAATTTATCTCTGGCTGGAAGTTTTTGGTTTTTATATATTTTTGAAATAAGTATTTTATTCTATGTACATAACTGAATAAATTTGAATATTTCCTTTAAATAAGTAGGTAAACCATTTTTTTTTATAATTCTATCAATAGCTCGATGTATAATTACTTAATACTATAATAATAATAAATAATACCTTTTTGATTTATTTAGTTTAGGCACCTTTGCTGCGGCCAATATTTAACTATTTTAGCTTTTAGTATAAACAAACATTCTAAGACATTTAACTTTGATCAAAATAAGCTCAATCGTTCGCTTTCATGTCACTGTGTTAGTTATTTGTGATGTAATAACATATTTTTTACCATTTCTGGAATTTTCTGATATGAACTTTTTGACATATTTAATAATGTTTCACTTTACACCCAAGATTATACGATTGTCATATTACTATAAGTAACTTATAAATATGCATTATAATTCTAGACGTAAAAGTTAATTATAAGTTATTATCACGATATATAGAACAAAAATTAAGTTTAAACGGATTTTTTATTTTGTAGAGAAATCTGACAGGTGCAAAAATGCACCTATAATGATAAATTGAATTTATCTACGTGAATTGAATCAACTGGAACTGAATCTGAGCAAATCATTACTAAATTATAGGTCAGCACTATTTTTGTGTGTTTCAAGAAAAACATTATTTACATCAAATGCAAATAAGAACGCTCGCGATGCCTTTTCATACACATATTTTCTCGGTCAAGATAAGCATTACCTATATTGTTACGAAATTCGCTGTCGCTTTATTTAACATAGCTAGACACAGGGTGTAACATGCCTTATTTCGATTTTCTTAAGGTGTATTTTCTTTCGTACGTCATTGAATCCACTGGATTTATCGGTCGTCGGCCGCTGTGCCCCGCCCCTGGTCTTGACGTCACGCGTGTGACGTCAGAACCTCGCCCCCTTTACCCCACCCCCTATTCCCCGGGAGCTCTCTTCTATACGGTTAAATTTCATCAAATCAATTTCAGAATGCTAATCGGGCAAATCAGCTTAAATTAATGGAAATATTAGAATTAACGTTTGCTCCGGTTTTTATTAGAATCTCATTTTATTTCTTTCGAAATGTTTTTTTTTCTGGTACCTGCCTACAAACCAAGATTTAACCTTTGACTGTGTGAAAATTTTTAGACTATTTTACAGCCCATGTGTAATAAAAAATAATGTTTCTCCTCGTACTTTTTTTAACAGATCGATTACTTAATCCACTTAAACGAATCTCGATTTGTCTTCTTGCTGAATTCTTTATTCTTGCCGAATTTAGGTCAACATAACAAAGCTTGTAACAGTAATACATAAATTGGCATGCAAAATCGTTGCATTTGTAACTAAGGAAGGTCATTTTCATCAAAATATGTTTTTCTTTTAATTTACCTCAAGGAGATATAGAAATTCTTGGTAACCTATGAGAATGTAAAGGCGACTTTGTAGCTTAAGACCGTACATACCACAAAGCTTCTGCAAGGATCGAAGAGGGTAAAAAAAAGTTTTCAAACGTGCATTCAAACGAATAGAAAATACGCCGCTTGAGTTTAAAGAGGTACTAAAAAGACATAAAATCAAAATTTTGCTTATAGTTTTTAGAAGAAACTACCTATATGCAACTCTGTCAACTAAAAGATAAAGTAAATAACAGAAAATAATTCTCTGTAGTAGTACATTGGACCTCATAAATCGCCCCGGAAAGCTTGGCCAGTCGAATATCGCTCTAGGGACTATTAGGCAGAAGTGAATGTCCCCACACAGACAAGATACGACCAATACGACTTTGGGGAACATTTCCGATGCTTTCAGCCTTTGTTTATTACAGGAAACTACCAAAGCAGTCTATAACATTTGGTCATTAGAAAAAGTGTAGGTTGTGCGAAGAAATTGGAGTAGATATTTAGACATATTCCTTTTTTACTACTTTAATACCTCTGACAAAACATTGTTATAGGTAGTTCACGTTTTTTATTTTCGTAGTTTAGAATGGCTTTTTTGACCACCTGATTTGAATCAGTTAATAAATATAAAACAAATAATCAATCATTCGTAGGGGTAGCGGAAACAACATTTACGAAATTACCTGAAAATTGGCATTTCATCGAAACAAACCTCTCTGTGTCCACAAATGTCATTCAATATTGTAATGTGACAAGGTTGTATAGTGTTTCTATGTCATTGCCCGCGACTGTACAGACATTCAAAATTTAATACGTGACGAATTAATAACCTCCTCCTGCTTTCGATGTCGGTTATAAAATCTTAACCATGTAATAGACATGACGAAGCTGCTCATGAAAAGTTCGAGAGCCGCAAGTTCCCTCTAAGCAGCAAAATCTTTATTCCAGACGCTGCAAGGGTCAATATATTCGTACATATTTAACCTTTTTTTTATATCCGTGTCACGAGCGAACCTGTGTTTAGAGCGTCTCTTGCACATAGCGACCTGTATGAGCAGAGCAGCATATTACTGTCACGTCACGTACGTCACGTGCCTCCCAAGGCAGCTCCACAACGTCTGTACCCAGCTTAACCTGTGGCTTAATATGGCATACAGAGACCTATCCCTGTGGCACAAATTAATGATTGTCTGTTAGTCAGTTAGTCTGCTTACAGCTTATTACGTATTCTGTAAAGTTTTAATTTATTTTAATTGCATTAGCATAAACTAATTGTTTAATTTTTTCGCCCATATTAATCGGTCTGAATGGGAAAACCTGCGGTACAAACGTACTTTTAGACTTCTAAACTCTTAAGTTTAGAAAAGTCTTATAATCCCTCTCTGTCCGTCCGTACGTACGTACGTATGTATGTACGCATCGAGATCTCAGAAACCATAAGAGATAGAGACAAACGGTCAACGGGAATGAGTTTAGGACACCTTGGACATGTGTCAATGTACTTTTTTAGTTTCTACACTACAAAACAATAACAACTGTCACGTGGTTTAGAAGTCTATTTTGTGCCTGCTAACTAGCAGGCGCTGCTAACTTGTTTTTGTTAATTATGCAATCAGCTGTGCACACAGCCGATTAAATTATCAATATTTTCTGATATATTAGCTTATTCTACTTAGAAATCTTTAAAATATTACTGGTGGCATAACCTGAATCTTAGTGGTAAGGACATGAATACCATTTTTGAAGGTAAGTAATAAAACGCTGCTGTTGTACTAGAGCCGTTGGACGACAGTATTTTAAACTATATACCTACTAGTATTGTAGGGCGACTTTGACCCGACAAGAAGCGGTTAAGTTTTGCTCATTAAAATGTACACTTAATCCAATCCATTTAACCGCAACATTTCATACAAAAGTCGGCCGGCAACGACCGCGTGACCTGGATACGGGCGTGACGTCGCCGTGACGTGGTCGTATGCAGTTCGCTCCTCGGGGTGAATTCTACTAATGTTCAGTCATAATCGTATTTCAATCGTGTTTTAATTGTAGCACTCTTTTCACAGTTCTTTTTAAGATGAATAACGGGTAGACTCTTAGCCTTCATTATACCTTCTATGTTAAGTATTGATAAGGCTGAAGATGGAAGCGCGCCTCTCCCGGGAACCTCAAATACTCAGAAACTGGCTATCTTATGTCTTACTGCCGGAACACAATAATGCTGAAAACGTTGTTATGACGTCAGACTTAGATTTGATATAATAAATTTTAAATAAAAAAAGATAATGACGTAAGAAGATTAGATTTGGTAGCTAACTAGTCAGGCAGATTTCCAACAAGTCCTACCACCAAACAATCCGAATACAGTATCAACCCCTACTGGGAACTGTCTGACACCGGTGGTTGTTACCACTGTTCACAGAGCCGGCAAATCTTCAGTTCTTCTTACAACCTTGAAAATAGCATGAAAAACGATTGTGATACGATTGTGACAAGAAGTTTGCAGAATTGACCCCCGGATCTCTCGACAATTTAGCTGATCGATGATTGATTGTGATTAATAAACAAAGAGACCGAACCGAAATTGTATTTATCGGACCGTTCGTTCGCCGCAAATACAATTAGCGTGCGTAATTTGTTTTCCAGATATTTCCATACGAATCTGTACTTAACTTTATTGCTTAATACAAGCTTAATACCTATGTACAGTTTATGCTGTTTCTCTTGATGAAACGATAATAACGTTTATTGTTTAATACCCACAATCAATCATAGGAATCACAGAAAACTTAACCGCCTCTGTGGTCTAGTGGTACAACCACCGGTGTCAGACCCAGGGGTCCCAGGTTCGATTACCAGCGGGGGGTTCATATTGTGTTCGGATTGGTTGGTGGTAGGACTTGTTGTAAGCGCGCCTGGCTAGCTACCACCATCTTATCGAAGCCTGACACCATAACAACAATGTTTTCAGCATTGTTGTGTTCCGGCAGTTCGAGATAAGATATCCAGTACCTCAGTGGCTGAGGATTCCGGGAGAGGCTCGCTTCCATCTTCAGCCTTATCAATACTTAACGTCAGGTATGATGAAGGGTAAGAGTCTCCCCGTCATTAATAAAAGAAATATGTACAGTCAACAAGACAGCAGGCTTTATACTTCCAATACGACAATCACCGCTAATACAAACAATAAAAGTGTGATATCAAGCTCAAACCGTAAAAGTCTGACTTGCTGTCGTGTTGGCCTGTTGTCGTGCATACAATAGGAAGCGTACAATACGAACTCATTAATAAAAACTCGTAAAATCCGACTTTAGCATTATATCAAACGTAACTGTGCTTATAAAGACAAAAATATAACTTCGGCTAGGAAGAAAACACTCGCAAGTCAAATCAAAAAAGTTCTCAAAACATGACGAAATTTGAGGGTAGGTATTACAATAACTATGAAGTCTTCAGTAACCTCCAGTTGCATGTAAATTGAAATTTCATGTTTTTATTATATAAACGAACAACAAAAATCAATTTAATAGGTAATTTTTAGTTCAGGAGTTTGAATTGGGGATGGTGAATATTAGTGAAATATCACAAAATTTTCAACATTTTGAAGATTGGTAGAGCCCTCAAGATGATTTTAATATATTTTTATTATTTTTAAACTAATCTACAACTAATAACGCAACATTTGAAGGGTCGTCGTCGTCGTCTCAGTCACATAACACCCACTGCTGGGTATAGGCCTCCCCCAAAAGGCCATAATCGCCACGCTTGGCAGACGGGTTGGTGATCGCAGTATGGCCAAGTTTGTAGGAGACGCTGTTGCCCGTCTCCTGAAACCTGAGTCCCATAGTCGCCTTTTACGACAACCACGGGATGAGAGGGGCTAGTGCTATTCTAAGCCAACACTACACAGCTATTCGAAGGGTAGTAGAACACAATTTTCTAATTAACTTAACCCAACCAAATATGTCGTATATTATAGTATGTAGTATCGAAAACAACCACCGTACACTTAATAAGTAATAGCATTGCAATCTCGCGCAATTTACATACAAGAGTAGTGTGTTAGTTAGAGGCATCAAAGTACATACCTATCGCTATACTGACACA